>JBAMAX010000703.1:0-600000 GCA_037043745.1 Chymomyza amoena
CAGCTAAGCAGCTGACCATAAAGCTAGGAAGTTGGCAGCTCGGCAGCTGACCGTCAAGTGAGGGAGTTGGCAGGGTTAAAGAAGAAGTTGGCAGCACAAAAGCAGCAGGGCGATAGTTTTAAGAGAGCAGCGTTACTATTAAGACGTGAAATTGTTACGCGGATAAAAATAATAAAGTAATTGAACGATATTGTAATGAACTATTAATGAAAATAAACAGTAAAGTGTGTTACGAAGAAAACGTAAGAAGTGCGCGCTTTTATTTGGACCGATTCGAGCTTTAACAGCTCGAGTCCTACAATTTTGGGGGCTCAACCGGGATGGATTATAATTACATAAGACGTAACAAATAATAAATCGTCTGAGGCTGCAAAGTGTGTGAGGATCGCTTAACATTAGCATTGAGGCAAAAATCGCTAAATTTTTCTACAATGTTTTGTAAAACAGCGTAAATTTTATTGAACAAAAAGATTGTGAAATTCACACATACAATGATCGAGAACAAACAAGCAAGCGTCAGTGCGAGTTGTGAAATTACACACATACAAGTGAACGAAAAATACGAAAACGACGAGAAAATGCGCAGTTAAAAATTTGCGTATAAAGACGACAGAGCAAAAGAAGTAAAGACGACAGAGCAACACTCACAAATATGTGTGACAGAGATAGAAGCGTATAAAGACGACAGAGCAACACGCACAAATTTTTGTGACAGAGAGAGAAAGAAAGACGGTGGCAGAAAATAACTACAGAAAAAGACGAAGTATATTCGCGCCACATTTGAACGGGGCAGAGAAATACATACACACAGACCGACGGCACTATCCGAATTCGTGTGTGTATGTACACATGTGCAGCGGCAAACTACAAGTTGGTTGCGACAAGCGTGCAGATCGTTTGCGACAAAATAAGAAGTGGGCGACAAGCAGTTCTTGTGACAACAAGAAGCAACGGCGTACGAAGCAGGTTTGCGCCAACAAGGAGCAGTGCAGAAGCAGATCAGACAGTCTTCAAGCAGTATTGATCAAAAAAAAAAAGAGAAGCAGTTCTTGCAACAAAAAGAAGAGAGGTGGGGCCAGCAAAGGCCTAAACAAGAAGAGGACAACGACGAGACGAAGCAAGGGCGATAGATGACTCACAAAACTCTAAATTAAATAGCAAGTATTTAAAAAAAAAAAAAAAAGAATTTAGCAGAGAAAGTAACTTAGTTGATGATTCAAATAATTTTAAATAACTTTCAATTAGTTAAGTCTTAAGGTAGTGAAAATAAGCAACTTAACGTTAATTTTGTCTGCTTATGTATAATTATTATAATTATTTTACCTTATGCTGCACGACGAGATAAAACAATTGAACTGTACAGGGGTTAAAGGCAAAACTTAAGGAGTTGGGATTACGCAAAAAGGACGAAAGTGTGAATTGCAAGACAGATTGATGAGTCATTTTGAGATAGAGAACAACGAATCAGTATACAAAGGCACAGTTGATACAAATTTAATTAACGAGAGTGAAATATCAGAATCCAAAAACACGATGACTTTTACACTTAAAGACGTTCAGGACTCTTTAGTCGATTTTGATGGGAGTAGTCAGAGAGATATTAACGAGTGGCTAACAGATTTTGAAAACATTGCAGTTACGGTACAATGGAATGACTTACAGAAGTTTATTTATGGGCGACAGTTGTTAAAGGGTGCCGCAAAATTATTTGTGCATAGCGAAGATGGTCTTACTGATTGGACAACACTTAAAGACGCGCTAATAGAAGAGTTTTCAGTTAAGTTGACAATAAAGCAGGTACACAAACAGTTGGAAAATAGGAAGAAGAAAACGAGTGAGTCCTTAATAGAGTATTTTTATTCAATGAAAAGTATAGCAAAGAAATCAAACTTAGATGAAGAGAGTATCATTGAGTACATAATTGAAGGCATTCAGGATTCTAAGCAGAACAAAATGATGTTGTACCAGGCTACGGATCTCAAAGAGCTGCGAGATAAGTTAATTGTTTATGAGAAGATGTCAATAAGTCAAGAGTTTAAGCCAAGAGCAAAATATGAAAAAGTTCCGTGCGTACTGCCAGGAGTAAACAAAAACGATTTCCATTGTTTCAAGTGCGGAGGTAAAAATCATTTAGCTAGAAACTGCAGCGAAAATATAAAATGTTTTAAATGCAATTTATCAGGGCATAAAGCTAATCAATGCGAAAACAAGGTGTTAAAAGACGGTAAGGACGATAAAAGAGCCAAGAGAGCGTAGAACAGCTAACACAAAACGTATCAAACAGAATTTTTACAGATGTCCGTATTGGAAATCAATCGATTTCTGCCTATATTGATTCGGGTAGCGATATTTGTACCGTAGAGAGAGTACATCAAGCAAGCGTATCCCGTGTCGTTAAATCCAGAGATAAAAGTAGTTGGGGGTATAGGGAACTCTAAGATATATACCTTGGGATCTTTCAAAATCGATACAGAGTTGGGACAAATCCCATTAAGAATTTGTTTCCACGTAGTCAGAGATGAGGATACTCTTTACAATGGTATAATTGGCAACGACGTGTTAGATTCATTGGACATGACCTTGAGCAAAAGTGGAGCAACTTTCCATAGACCTAAAGATGATTTACCAAAAAGAGAAATAACACACAGCGAACACCCCTTTCAACAAATAATGGCAGAAGAACCTTTATATTCTGAACAAGAGATAGATTTTGAACACTTGAATAGAGAAATTAAAATGCAGGTGTTGGATATTATAAAAGAAGAAATATGGCAAACCAGATAACACCAGCAGACAGTTGAGCAGTCGAGATGCAGCTCATTCTGACGGACGAGATACCAGTTTTCCAAAGACCCAGACGTTTATCATATGCCGCTCAAGAAAAAGTGAACAAGCAAGTAAAGGAGTGGCTTACTGAAGGAATCATTCGCAATAGTGTTTCTGAATACGGGTCCCCTGTTGTCTGTGGTTGAAAAGAAAGAACAAGGATAGGTTATGTTGTGATTTATAAGCAGTTAAATCGGAAGATAATAAGAGATAATTTTCCAACAGCCTTAATTGACGATGTGTTGCACAAACTTCAGAAGGGAATTGTTTTTACGACTTTAGACTTATGCAATGGGTTCTTTCATGTCCCAGTAGAGGAAGCCTCGCGTAAATATACCGCATTTGTCACACAAAATGGGCAGTACGAGTTCAATGTTGTACCATTTGGAATCTCCAATTCCCCAGCCGTGTTTATGAGATATATTTTCGCTGTTTTAAGACCGCTTATTGAAGATGGCACTTTAGTTTTGTACATGGATGATCTCATCATACCATCAGCCGACGAGGAAGAAGGCCTGACTAAGTTAAAAAGGGTATTATGCTTGGCAAGTCGATCAGGATTACAAATCAAGTGGAAAAAATGTCAATTTTTGAAACGTAGGGTTCAATTTCTGGGTTATATTATTGAAAATGGTACAATCAAGCCCTCAAAAGAGAAGACTTTAGCCGTTGAAAGTTTCCCGCTTCCGAAGAATAAGAAAGGGCTTCAGCGCTTTATAGGTTTAACATCATATTTCAGGAGGTTTGTCAGAGATTTTGCTATAATAGCCAAGCCCTTAACAGATATGATGAAACAGAATGTTGATTTTAAAATGGATTGTGAAAAATTAGCTGCATTTAATCACCTAAAGGCATGTTTGTCGAGTCCACCAGTGCTGCGATTGTTCAACCCAAAAGCCATAACAGAGATCCATTGTGACGCGAGTATGTATGGGTATGGCGCAATATTATTGCAGGCAGATTCTGAAGATGGAAATTTTCATCCAGTAGAGTATTTGAGTCGTAAAACAACACCAGCAGAGGAAAAATATACGTCTTATGAGTTGGAAGTTTTGGCTGTAATTCAGTCCCTTAAGAAGTGGCGAGTATATGTACTTGGACTGAGAATTAAAATAGTTACAGATTGTAACGCTTTTGCAATGACGGTTAATAAAAAAGATGTTCCATTAAGAGTCGCACGTTGGTCAATTTTCTTACAAGACTTCGAATTCACAGTAGAGCATCGCTCGGGAACCAGAATGAAACATGTGGACGCATTGAGTCGAGTACATTGCTTTTTAATGCAGGATTCTTTGAGAAATAAAATAAAGCAGGCTCAATTGTTGGATGACTGGATAAGTGTTATCATTAAATTGTTAGAACAGGGAATTTATGAAGACTTTTATATGCAGGGTGGTGTGTTGTATAAGGATCCCACTAAGGAGCTGATTGTCATACCATCCAGCATGGAACGAGAAATAATAACAGTAGCTCATCGTCAGGGTCACTTTGGAGTAAAGAAAACTATTGATTTAATAGAAAGAGATTATTTTATACCGCATGTGTCTAGTAAGGTCGGAAATATCATAAAATCGTGTCTAGAGTGCATTGTAAGCGAGATGAAGCCAGGACGTAAAGAAGGGTTTTTGAACGTTATCAATAAAGGAGACAAACCCTTGACAACCTACCATATTGATCATATTGGCCCCATGGAATTAACTAAGAAGTTATATAATTACATTCTAGTGGTTGTTGACTCTTTTTCAAAATTTGTTTGGCTATATCCCACTAAGACAACAGGCTCAGATGAGGTAATTGATCGTTTACAGAAACAGTCTGAGGTGTTCGGAGATCCAAGTTGCATGGTCACAGATCGGGGAACAGCGTTCACTTCTGGTGTTTTCGAGAAATTTTGTGAGCTCAGAAATATTCAACATTTACTGATTGCAACTGGAGTTCCGCGGGGGAACGGACAAGTAGAGCGAATTAATCGTACGGTAATTAATTTGTTAACAAAGCTAAGTGTTGAAGACCCAAAAGCTTGGTATAAGAGTGTAGGTAGAGTTCAGCAGTTTATTAATACGTCACCCCCTAGAAGCACAAAAGTATTCCCCTTCAAAATTTTGACTGGACTGGAAATGAGAACAAAATACGACAAGGAGCTCAGAAATATGCTTGATGAAGAATTGATAAATGAGTTGCAGGAAGAGAAAAATGAGATCCGCCGAATGGCAAAAGACAACATAGCAGAGTTGCAAGAAGAGAATCGTAGAACCTATAATAAGAACAGAAAGAAAGAAAATGAATATGAAATTAATGACATGGTAGCCATAAAACGTACACAATTTGGGCCAGGGTTAAAATTAAAGAGAAAATACTTAGGACCGTACAAGGTGGTGCGCAAATTGAGGTATGGCAGGTATGTTGTCGAAAAGGTTGGAGAAAGCGAAGGACCTAATAAGACGAATACAGTAGCCGAGTATATGAAGAAATGGTGTCCATTATTCGGGACGAATATGGAAGTAGGATGGCCGAATGTGGGATTGGCAGTTAGCAGCTAAGCAGCTGACCATAAAGCTAGGAAGTTGGCAGCTCGGCAGCTGACCGTCAAGTGAGGGAGTTGGCAGGGTTAAAGAAGAAGTTGGCAGCACAAAAGCAGCAGGGCGATAGTTTTAAGAGAGCAGCGTTACTATTAAGACGTGAAATTGTTACGCGGATAAAAATAATAAAGTAATTGAACGATATTGTAATGAACTATTAATGAAAATAAACAGTAAAGTGTGTTACGAAGAAAAAACGTAAGAAGTGCGCGCTTTTATTTGGACCGATTCGAGCTTTAACAGCTCGAGTCCTACATACATTATCCCAGAATCCTTGGGTGTCGGTCAAAAAATCCCAGCACGTTGAAGTTTGGAGGTAACCTTAAAAAACCCCATTATACGAGTTATTATCATGGTTAGCCTATTACCATTAAGTTCTAGGGTTTTTGAGCATCAGATTAAGATTCACCGAAGTCCTAGCGTACAAAAAATATTCTTGAATACCATAAATGGAAAAAATAAATTATCTCAAAATCCTTTCGGGTGTCGGGATCTAGTAAGCGTCTCATAATCTGACTATCGGCGTCGCAAATATCACTATTGGATGAATTATACCCATCCACAATAATTTACCGTGGTTAAAGAATTCGCCACTCAAAATGTGGTTACGTTTTCTGGGGTTTTTTTTATTCATACTCTTCTTACGTCATCTTAGAGTCAGAGATGACATGGTCAACTAAAATTTTTTCAACTGTTATTGGAAAGCATTTTAAAAATATGTTCATCCTTTAGTAAGACCCAAACTACAATTTCCAAAATTCTTTAAATCATTCGTGAAGATTTTCATCAGGATCTTAGAAATCATTATATTCCTAAAGACTACTTCCTGCTGTAGGGCATCATCCGCGTCGTCAGTCTTGCAACTCTTTGGTGTCTCTTTTCTTGGTTACTACTCTTCTTGACGATTTGCTAAAGCTGCCTGCTGACTTCCTCTCAGCTCGGCTCTTTTATTCCCAGCAGAGCAGAGCAATCCCATCGTTCAGTGCAGTGAAGTGAGCGCAGCGCATTATTTAGGATTTACCTTTATGTTGTTGTCAACGTTGTCATTGTCTTTTGTTGTTGTTGTTGTTGTTGTTGTTGGTATTGCTGGGCTCCTTTTGCTGACTGCACTCGTTGGCCCCAACGACAAGGTTGTTCCACCACGACTCTCTCCCCGCTCTTTCTCACTGTCACTGCCTATTTGGCTGTTGTAGTTTTCTAGTAGGTCGTTTATAAAGGTGTAGTCATCGTGCTCGTACTCATCCTTAGCCTAGTGATGCTCATCATCCTTCTGGTCGTGCTCATGATGTTGGTGATGAGAAAATGCGAGGCTCGTGTGACATTTTCATTATCGTTGTGGGATATGCGCTTTTCTGTATTGCACCCACAAACACCCCCCCCGAACACTGAGAGACCCAGTTCCATCTTCTCCAGCCCCTGCTCCTACAGTGAGATGTTAGCTAAGATGCCGGCTGACATTGCCAGCACAGATAAGGTTACAAAATTATTAGTTGGGATTTACAATGCTCTAGTTTTAGTGGCTGCTGCTCTATGGTCGCTACTTGGCCACAAAGCTTTCAGGTTATAACAGTGTAGCTGTTATATGTGTGTGTGGGTGTGTATGTGTTAACGTGTTTTTGAAATATAACTGTATATGCTAGGCTTTTGTTGTGTCTGTTAACTTTAAGTTTTCCTGTTGGCAGTTTCTTAAGTAATGCAACATATATATTACAATATGAAAAGTTCTATGCTCATTTTGATAGTAAATTGAAAGTTTAAATAGAGTTAGGTTGAGAAATATGTAACTCCTCCTTAGAATAATATAGTGAAGCTAAGTTAGCTACTCTATGAGGTATAGTTTAAGATGTACTTCAGTGCAAAAAAATTACTCCTGATTTTTAGAAGCAAGCTACCAGAATAACTCTTTGCTAATAACATAAATCCAGTGCGATAAAACTTTCCAGTATTCACTCATTGATTACATTTGTGGTCAGTGTGACCATATTATGGAAATAAAAAATTAATTATTAGTCGCTTTTAAATCCCAGAATATAGAGTTAAAAATTTTTGCAAAATCGAAACTGAAAGAACATATTAGACATTCTCGTTGCGATGTAGATGCAAATTTTAAGTTGGGAACACCAGTTCCCCCATTGTATACTTAAGACATTTCATCATCATCATTGGCGAGACAAACCTGGTCGGGACTTTGCCTTTTGTAGTTTTCGCCTCCATTCTTCGCGATCTCGGGCTTGTAAATCCTCACCATTTTGATCGACCCCATTCAACCATCTCAACTTTGGTCGACCTCTTCTTCGGCAATCTACACAATGTCCAAGCATTATTCGTTTAGGAGGATAGCTATCATTCGCTCTAATTATGTGGCCAGCCCATAGTAGTCGGTCTGATTTAAGTTTGAGCCAAAAAATCGCTCACACATAAATTTCAAGAGCTCATAAGTCGGAATACAAGCTCAATGAACAGATTTGCAACATAGGATGCAGACAAGCTCATCAGTGTCGCCCATTCCAGTTGGCAATTCCTTAAAATGGGGGCACGAGGCGACAAACACAAATAAAAATGTGAAATATGAAAAACTAAATAATGAAAAGTGTTTTTCAGCACTGCAACGGTGTAAAAAGCAAAATGAAAATATTATGACATGAAAGAAAAGCTACAACAACAGCTTGAAGGAGAGTTGACATAAAACTAGGAGGCAGCCTGAAGAGAAGCGGCGACGGCGGCAGTCTTCACAAGATGAAGTTAAAGTTGGCTGCAGCTGCTGCTGCTAGTGAAGTGTAGCCTGGCTGGCTTGGATGGCTTACTTGGTAGCTCCCAGGAGCCAATGCCAAAGCCAAAGCCAAACCAGCAAATGTCAACACAAACAATGCTGGCTGCAGCTAGTAAAAACTACACGGAGGGCGTTGTTTGGGGGCGCGGCAAGGTGGCGTGTTGGTTTCTGTGGCACTGGCTTACAGGTTAAACTTGCACTCTGGGGCTGGCTGTCAGCTGCGGGCGCTGCCTTGGCCAAGAGTTGGTCTAAGCTGGCGTCCACAATGCTCTTGGTCATGTTAACCCTTTTCTTTCATTTTTTTTTTTTTTTGTTCTGTTGCCAGCCAAGCGCTTAGTTAACCTTACTTATGTGCCCCATTGCGTCTCAGGCGCAATTGTGCTGCTTGCCACAGGTGTACAGGTGTGTGTGCGTGTGCGTTTGTCTGTTATCATGCTCGCGTTGGCGCATCCTGTGCGGTGTCCTTTTGTCGACTGTATGTGGCTCTTGGCTGCCGCCCGCCACCACATGGAATTTTGCAATTTCTTTGGGATTTCGAAATTGCTTTTTCTACTTTGCAGCGCACACCAAGAGTCAACTTTGGCCCAACAAGCAAACCCTCCAATAACCTCGGTTACCCGCCTTAGCCCTCTTACAAGCAAACGCATCATGGCCGCAACTTTAGCGCCATTTCAGTTCCAGGTATTGTTGGTGTTCGTCTCTTTGAGCTTTAGCGCAAAGCAAAGCAAGTAAGAAAAATAAAGGAGAGATGAAGAAAAAAAAAAATCGATCAAGAGAAATGACTTTTGTGGGTTTTCGTAATTTTCATTGCACGCGTAATTGAAAATTTTCAAATTCCAGCTTGCATTTTTCTTACGCTTTCTCTCTCTCTCGCAACAGCTGTATGTACAACTGTCTGTCTTGCTTGCGCTTTTGAGCTTACTTGTAGCATCTTCATCATGATGCTCATCATCATCAGCATCATCCTTGTGCTTTATCCTATTTTTATCAGCAGCAAAAATGGAATTTATATGATGATAAAGAAAAATATCGCTGCCTTCCTATTACCTCTGCCGCATGCCCTACACACTCAGCGAACCCCCCTTGCCAATTGCCAACTGTTTGCAATATATTTTTGCTGCTCCTGTCGCATTCACATCCGCATCCGGTTTGGCATCAATTCCGTATACAGCTTGTTCGCTTTTTCATTATGCTTTCATTATTTGTCGAAATTGTGTTAATCTTTTGAACTTTCGAATTGCTATAAAATATTGAACACAAGTCTTGCAAAGAATTACTTTGGCCTTATAGCTGCATATAAACTATATGGATAAAATGGAGTGTATAATAGATTTTGGGCCATTTTGCGTTTGTTTTTTAAGTTTGAGCGCAAAAGAAAAAGTTTTAAGTTTTTACACAAAAATTTCTGATGCATTATTCTAGCATTTAGTAAATAATAGATTCTTTTCATTTTTAGTACTATGTATAGTAAAATATTTATGTTCTTTTTAATGCGTTGAAGAATGGATCTTTAAGGTATATATGGTATTAAGGGTGGCCGCCGCTAATATGGCATATTTTTAAACCGACCGTCTTTATTTTACACTAAGTAAATTTACTAAATATTGATACAGGGTGCGCCATTTGAATGTGGTCGATGGAAATATTGAATAACTTTGACAGATTTCAACCGATTGACGTCGTCGAACACATTTTGGAAAGGTTATTGCATTACAATTTTAACCATGAATCGATTCACGCCCAAAGAACGCGCGGAAATAGTGACAATGCTCATTAAATGTAATCGTTCAGTTGTTGCAACACAGCGTGCGTATCGTCAAAAGTATCGCGGTCGTTCTGTGCCTAAAAGTGACACTATTCGTCGCTTAGCTTCAAATTTCGAGAATCACGGGTCTTGTAGCGGACCGTCCACATTCAAATCAACCACGTCCTCGACCATCAAATGAAAATATTGAAGCTGTTCAACGGAGTGTTGCAGAGAATCCTTCTGTCTCGTACCGCCGCCGGTCCCAGCAACTAAACATCAGTGGAACTACTTTGAGGAGGATTCTGAAAGATGATCTGGATATGTTTCCATATAAAGTGCAGTTAACCCAAAGATTATTGGAAACAGACAATCCGCGACGCGTGGCTTACGCCAATAACGTTATTCGAGTGAGTGAATCGGAGCCCGATTTTTGGGAGCGAATTTTAATGACTGATGAGGCCCATTTCACGCTATCTGGCACTGTAAATAAACAAAACTGTCGCATTTGGGGGAAAGACAATCCTCATACTATCCATCAAACCCCACTGCATGATCAGAAAGTGACTGTTTGGGCCGGTGTCTGCTCAAAAACCATCATCGGTCCGTTCTTCTTCAGAGTTGGGGAAACTGTCAATGGGGATCGGTATCGATGGATGTTGGCACACTCTGTCGACATGTCACACCGCGAAATCAACGATGAACTTCTTGCGTCAAAAGTTCCCAGGACGTGTGGTATCGAAAGGGGGGATATTGACTGGCCACCGAGATCGCCCGATTTAACGGCACCGGATTTTTTTTTGTGGGGATTTTTAAAAAGCAAAGTGTATACCAACAATTCGAAGACTTTAGACGAGCTTAAGGACAATATTCGAGCCGAAATCACTGCGATATCACCCGAGATGCTGGCAAATGTCATGGAAAATGCCAGAAAAAGAGCTGAAATTGATTGACGTTATTTTTGGCAACTGAATGGAAAAAAATGTAAAGCTTCTAATTTTATAAAAATAAATAGTTTTTCAAAATCGATTGAGAATTGTTCAAGTTATTCAATATTTCCATCGACCACATTCAAATGGCGCACCCTGTAAAAAAAGCAACTGTGACAGAATATAAATTTTAATTATATTATTTGGAAACTTTCGCTTTTATTTATTTAATTAAATTCATTCAATTAAAGTCTTTCTTTTTTTGTTTTACTACTTAAACTAAATCTATTTCGGTTCATAAACCAGTTCTTATTTTTTGTTTGCTTGATCTGTTGGGTGCCCAGATCAAGCAATTCCAGGGATATAAAATTTTGCGACAGCAACATAATAAATTAATCAATAGTAAAGCATAAATTCGCAATTTTAATTTTATACTTTAATTAATTTTATAAATTTTTTTAAAAAATTTCGCTCAATGTCTCTATATATGCCTATTCTATTTTCCCAAGCTATTTACATTATTAATAGTGAAATTTACATAAATAAATTGTTTAATATTTTATCTGCGTAAATTTAAAATAAAATTCAAAAACCAAAGAAGCCTTCAAATGCTGTTTAGTGGATCAGATATTATGTGAGCGCAATTAATTAATACATAAAAATTTTAATAATAATGCCTTATTAAAACTTTATCCCTAGTAAGTCTACTAAAAATTCGTCATAAATACCTACTCATAATTCCCATTTTGTACGCTTCTGTTTTTTAGGTGGTCTTCAAAAAATCAATCATAAATTCAATTCTAATCGAACAAACTGCTTGAAAATAAATAAAGAAGACTGCACAAAGCTGCAGCCAGCCGAGTTCAATTAGTCTTTCGTGGAACTTTTATTAGACTATTTCAATACAATCAAACCGAAATGAAGTCATCACAAATTGTAAACGACTCAGACCATAAAAAAATTAAAAAGCATGCTCATCCTTAGTAGAGAAACTAAGGGGAACAACAATAAAAAAATTATGCATATATGTTAACTCTAAATGACTGTAGAAGAATTTACGTATCATAAGTAAAATGCGTCATAAAATTTAAGCACCAATGCAAAGTGCATTTAAGAAAATTTTTACGATCACATTAAAACCACAAAATCGGGTCAAAGTGGCGTCCAGAACTACTTCAAAACAAATAAAAAATCAAATTTACCAAAAGAAGATTAAGAAAGATTGTCAAAATGCTTTAAGTTTGTCGCAGTGTAAACTATAATCAGGCAAAGTCGGAGAAGACTAAAGAGAGACAAAGGTTATCTGCAGTAAGGCCAACTATTTATAAGAATTTAAGGGCAGGCACAGCAGAAAAGTGAAGAAAGTTGCAGTTTTTATACACTATAAATAATTAATAGGCAGAAATACTTCAGAATCAGAATTGCTTCGTATTGTCGTACCGAAATATATTAATTGCCAATTAAAAGTTAATACTATTTTTATTAGACCAAAATTTTGGGAACTTTCATATTACTGGAGCTATTTCGCTCCCTACTAGGCCTGATGATGAGCTCATCATCGGCCGAACAAATTTTCAAAACAATTTGATACGGTTCTAGTCTGGTCAGATCAAACATTGCTTATATTACTCAGCTGTATCCTGACTCCGTAAAATCCCTTAAGTAACCCCATCAGTATTCTAGGACTCACTCACAATAAATTGTGTTAATAAACCATCTTTACTACTATGAAAAATAATGAAATGATTCAGAATTGAAATTATTTTTATTACTTATCATATATAAACAGATTTCAATTAAAAAAAAAAAAATTAAATAAAATTTAACAATGTTGAAGTTTCAAAAAAAAAACTTATATCTTGACCTTTTATAACTTTTAATGAACAGCATGGATTATATCAACTCTTGTTGTTTTCTTCAAAGTATGCCGCTGACAGACTCATTCTTAGAAGAATTCAAATTTTTGAGCAAATTTTAGAGCATCCCAAAGTTGAAATTATTTTATGAAATTTCAAACCTCTTGGCAAGCAAAGATTTCAATTATTAAAAAAAAAAAAAACTAATTTCACGATGTAGGAGCTTTAAAAAACCTTAATTCCAGACACTCTTATTTCTTAACTATAACATTTCTAGATAAGAATTCGAAGTTCGTTAGAAAATTTATGAGTATCTCAAAATTGAAATTAATTTATGAAGATATCAAGCCACTTTTATGAACCAACATACTTATTTCAGAGCAACATTTATAGATTATCGCTGATGATCTCTTGCTCAGAAGAATTCCAAATTTTGAAGCCAATTTTAGAGTATCTCAAAGTTGAAATTATTTTATGAATATTTCAAACCGGGCATATAAAGATACCAATTATTCACAATAAAATAAAAATTGTCGTCGTTAGTTTTCCAAAAAACTCTATTTTTAGACGTACTTAATACTGACAGACCCATTCTCATAAGAACTCGAAATTTTTAGATAAATTTTAGAATATCTAAAAGTTGAAATTATTATATGAAAATTTCAAACCGCTTGGCATAAAGATATTAATTATTCCTAAAAATAAAAATTCACAACGTTGGAGTTTCCAGAAATCCTAATATCTAGGCATTTTATAACTTTTATGAAGCAACATATTTATTTCAGGACAACATTACTAGATTATCGAAAAAGAAGAATTCGAAATTTTTAAACAAATTGTAGAGTATTTCAAAGTTGTCATTCTCCTTACACTAACTAATTTTTTGTGTTTCTCTTTACTAATTTAAAATATAAAAGAAATGGTACAGATTTGAAATTATTTTAAGAAGATTTCAAACCACTCGGCATGTAAAGATTTCATTTATTCCAAAAAAATAAAGTTTTCCAATGTTAGAGTATCTAAGAAACATTACTTTCAGCCATTTCATAACATTTTATGAAGCGACACATTATTTATAATATTTACCATTCTCAAAAGAACTCAAAATTTTTTAACAAATTGTAGAGTATCCCAAAGTTTTCATTCTCCTTGCACATAACTCATTTTTCTTGTTTCTCTTGCTGTTCCTGCCGGTCCATCAAGAGATCGTGCGCGCTCCGCTTAAACAACGAAGGTTATCAATTTTATGAAGTCGTAGGTCAGACGTCGCTGTTGGCGTCGGCGTCAACGTCAACGTCGCTGCTTGCAGCCTTTGCAAATGAAAAGTTTCGTTTGTTCAAGTGCATGACTAAGCGCCAAATGTCTGTGCAACATTTTGCTTGACCACAGACTGGGCAACAAAAACAAACTCATTCATGATTTTTTTTTATTATTTTTATTCATATTCAATTCATTTCGCGTTCTACAAATTTGAATATGGCCGTTGTTGTTATTAGCGCAGCGCTTGTTGTGGTTGTTGCAGTTGCAACGTCAACGTCGACGTCGACAGCAGCCGCAGCTGCAAGTCCAATGACTCAGTTCCAAGGCGTTGAAAAATTTAATCGCATCTGTCTGCATTTACTGCGCCCCTCTCTGAACACTTCTTTGGATCTGGTTATGGATTTTTTTTTTCTCTGGCTGCTTTACCTTGATTTTACTTCTTCGCATAGCCGTGTGACGTCATGCTAGTTTTGAGGCATGCCAAGTATTTGTTCTTGGAAATTATGTGAGCAAAATCTTAAAGCGTTGGACTTTAAGAATTCAAATTTTTTATAACATACGTAAATTAATAAATATGATTTCAAAGGCTTTTTTTACACTTTTTCTAAACTTTAGTCTGTACGTATGTTTCCTATCTTTATGGCAGAATTACAATTATTAAGAAAACGCAAGCCACTCAAAATGGTCATTTTTTAAAGACAATATAACATTATTCTCAAATAGTTATAATATATAGAATATAATATATAGAAATAATATCACCAGCGCAAACTTCTATTATTTAAATTTTTTCTGCGCCTCGAGTACCTCAAATATCTCAAAGTCTTGACGTGATGGGCCAATTTTAATCCCGGATTCGAACTCTACGCAGCAAATTTCTTCGAAAATTACTCTTAGCCTTCCAACAGCTTAACCTTTGTAATCGAAGAATGTGGGTCACCCTAAAAGTTCTTTATTCATAACATCCTATGGGATAAGACATGTCTTTTCTACTTTTAAATCGCTGAAAACTTTAATTCATATATTCTCTTAGTAGATCCTATATGTCCACAATGTAGAAAAGTTTTGAGTATACCTGTTAAGTTCTTCATTGATAACATTCCATATCCTATCCACTCTTAAAGCAGTAAAACCTTTAAGCTAAACGTTTATGCATAAAGTCTCAAACGAGTTAGCCATAGAAAAAGGAAAATCAAGTCACAATCAAATATATTTTCACAATGCGCTCCATTTTCCAAGCCAAATGCATAGAGGGCGTCGTATGTTGCCATTTTCCGACGAATTCGCTGCATTTGTATGACAATTTATTTGCAATGCAAATTCAATTTGTGAGCCAAGTTTATGCAATGGCAACTATACTACCAACAACAACAACAACAACTAGACAACAAAAAAGGTAAATTTCCAAATGGACATAAATTTTATGTCTACGGCAGTGGAGGCGCTTGGACAATGCATACAATTGATATACCAATTACCCAACTGCAAATGCAATTGCCAAGACTGCAACTTGGTCAACACCAACATAACCAACATTTTAACTTTTAGCGGATGCAGCTGTAGGCGGGCCAAACAGAAATTAGAAGTTCTACGTACTAGAAATATTCAATACGCTACAAAAGAAGTTAAGGCCAAAAAAACATAAAACGAGCCAATCCAAGCCAAGCCTTGGCTAAGATCTGACAGTCGATCGCATGCGGCCACGCAAGGGTCAACTGCTTGGAGTGTGAAACTTGGCCCATTCGATAATTGCACACCGAATGCAATTCAAAACCGCAAAAAAAAAATATTATTGACCAGACCCAAAACTCAAGCTCAGTTACTCGCAGATACTGGCATTTTTTTGTTTGGCCGACGCACAGTGGGACAAAACTTGTAATTGTTAGGTAAAAAAGATTAAACTGTAAGAGCTGCAATAAGGCGTACTAGATTTTTCAAACTTTTTGGTAAAGATCAGATCTAAGTAATGCATCTCGAGCCGGTACAAAAAAATACATGGATTAATTTCTGAAAATCGAAGATAACGAGGATTTAAAAATATTCAAAAAAAATTTAAAAGACTGTTGTTTAAGAATTAATTCTTTATTATTATAATCATTGAGAAGTAGCTCCCTTAATTTATTGGCATAGCACAATTTCTTGATTTAATTCTTGCATAAGTACTCAATTGATTTCGAGCCGGAACAAAATAATATGTTACTTGGGGTAATTTTTTTTTAAATTGAAAATGGGAAAGATTTGAGAACATTTCAATTCAAATTTTTAAGTGCAATTTTTCTACAGAATTGAGAAAATTATTCAAGAAACAAACTTTAGAAAAAATATAAAAGACTCAGTTTTTTGGAAATTGTTTTTATATTATTATAATCTTGACGTAGTAGCTGCCTTAACTTATAGGCAGAACACCATTTCTTGGTGGAATTTTTGCTGTTATATTAATTATTTTTTAATGTATTTTGAAATAAGGACTGGGATTGATAAAAAAATTACGCCTTGGTTTTTCAAACTAACTGGAAGAATAAAATCCGATATCTTAATCTTCGAGCAATTATCTAAGGCCCATAAAAATTAAATATTTATAAAAAATTATAAGTATCACTTTACTAAAAATCTGTAGATAGCATTCATTTAATATATCTTGAAAAAACGACTACAACGAACTACAATAATGTTAGAGTTGAGGCCAAATCGCCTACAATTAACTAGCAAATTATTTCACTTATTAGCTGATTTCGCCCACTGTGCAGTTGTCTTGCAATCTCACCGTCGCCATCAAAGTCTGCGTCAAAAGCCCGCACCGTGGTCACAGTTACATGCAGTGCTGCCAACCCGCTGCGCATGCGCGAAGTGCTCACATTAGCAGCTTTTAATAAGTATGGAACGTTGAGATTTCAATGCCCCGATAGGACTTCATCTTCTGCCTCATCAATGTGCGCGTAATGAGCCACAATGAGCTGCACCATCTTTGTTGGTTTCTTCTCGGTATGTTTTTGGCTGTATACTTTTTTATTAGTGTCAGCCAAGTTGGCTTTGGCATTTTGGCCATATTTGTCGCCTGTGTGTGGCAGCTGACAGCCAAACTTGGCTTAGGTTTCAATTCGTCGCTGTTTCGATGCGTGAGCCAAACATTAATTGGCATTTCCAGTGACTTAAATAACTGTTTATGGTTGCAGTTACTCGGACTGGTCCCCCAAGTTGCGAAATTTTTATCTGATAGCTGCATAAGATACATATACTTTACATATTATAGTAGATATGTGGCCAGCCATTTAGTCGTTTGTGGGCGTTAAAAATTTGGTTTTTGAGATTTTAAGATTGTCGAGTTGCGTCGAGGGAAAAAATAAAAGTTGTAACTATGATAATGACTGGTATACCATTTTGTATATGGTTTTTGGCAATGGAATTTAGCAATCAATATGTTGACCTAAGTAAAATAGTAAGATTGTTCGAATTATAGAAAGCTCATCAGCTGTAGTTCTCATATATTGCTCTGACAAATAACCATTAATAATTCCAAAATATAGTATAATATATAAAAATAAAATAAATAAATAAAAAGTTGAGGTTTTTCAAGAAACTAAGAAAAATTTTCACCAAACTAATATGTCCCAAGACATGGATTCTTACAACTACATCCATATATGCGAACAGTGTGGGATCAAAAAGTATAATTGAACTAACTGATAAGAAGTCCTTGAACTAACATAATCGTGCTTCATTCCCACTGTGCATAACCTTCCGTTTAACGATCTGACGATTCCTGGTAAAAACTTGGCGCACACCTTGGCCATATCTTCGGTAGTAATTTTTTGGTTGTTACCGTACGAAATCTCTAACTCATCCATCAACAATCAGATAAATATTTGCGTGTTACTTTAAATTCAGAGTCCCTTTTTTTCTAGCAACATTTTAATTATTTCTGGAAGTTGGACATCTTCGACAAACTCCTGCTCAAAAGCTGTTATGGATGCTTTTGGCACTTGGGCGGACTATGACATCAACGTTGGCGTCTTTAATGATACTAAGGAGCATCTTGGCGATTTTCCCGAGATTAAATCTAGAGCTGCTTTTATCTTGAAGGCACTTCTTATCAGATGTTGCTTCCTTGTTCGAAAAAATTCCCACTATAACACCCAGTTGGTCCGAACTCCAACCACCACCGTGTTTAGGCGACAAAAATGCAGTCCTACTTATGTTTTATAATGTATTTTTTGTGTTTGTATTTCTATAACTCGAATACGGAGCGTACGATTTTTTGTTGTCTCCATCCCGTCGTTCCCATTCTAGGTACTTTTACGGACAAAGCAAAAATGGGTAAAAATCGTGAAAAATAATAATTCGTATGTTAGTTGATAACTCTCAAAAAAAATATCCTAGAAACGTTTCGAAGAAAACTTAGAATTTTGTGGCAAAGCTCCTAAGCAAATTTAAAAGTGAAATCCATTTATCAAAAAACTTGCCTTTACGCGCATATACGAGGGTGGATTGATAAGTTTCCGGCCTGAACAAGAGATGGCGCCACTAGGCCTACCTTGAGGTGGCGTTCTATAGTACCATCCTTAGATAGCTTGTAGCTATAGTTTCAGCCCGATCGCCATGTTAGTTTAGATTTGAGTGCACACTGAACAAGACGCCTCTGTGTTTTTCTTGAAAATGGAAAAGCTGAAAAAAATTTCTACCGCCAATTTGACTTTGTATAAGCGTAATCCAAGCGAATTTTTGCGTCGATTCATAACCGTTGACGAAACTTGGGTCCACCACTACACTCCTGAAACCAAAGAACAGTCTAAACAGTGGATTGGACCAGGGGAACTAACTCCAAAGAAGGCAAAAACTATTTTTTCAGCGAACAAGGTTATGGCTACTGTTTTTTGGGATGCAAGAGGTATTATATACGTTGATTACCTTGAAAAGGGTAAAACTATCACTGGTCAATACTACGCAGACTTATTGCAACGTTTGAGCCACGTAGGTGAAAATTAAACGACCTCATTTGGCGAAGAAAAGAATCTTGTTTTATCACGATAACGCACCAACGCACAAGTCAATCGTTGCGATGGCTAAAATCAACGATCAGAAGTTTGAATTGATGCCGCACCCTCCCTACTCTCCAGACCTAGCCCCGAGTGACTATTATATGTTTCCTAACCTCAAAAAATGGCTTGGGTAAGAGATTTGCGGACAATGAAGAAGTAATCGAAGCTGTAAATGGGTATTTTGAGGAGCTTGACGAATCAGTCTATAGAGATGGCATTACTAGACTAGAACACCGCTATAAGAAATGTATCAGCCTTGGAGGTGATTATGTTGAGAAATAAAAAAAAAAATTCTTAAAAACGTTGCTTTTCTTGGTCAGGCCGGAAACTTATCAATCCACCCTCGTAAAAGAGAATTCCTTAAAGTTACCGAAATATAATATGTATCAATTTGAAAAGTAGTATAATTATTGTAATTTTACAGAACTTTAGGGTAGCCCTAATTATTTTTTTTTGGTAAATAATTTACAAGACTTAATTTTTTAATTGTAAACTAAAAAAAAAATTGGGTGGCCCTAATTAATTATTTTGTTAAATATTTTACAAAAAACGTAATATTTGAAATTCAACTAATTATCCAATTTTTTTTCTTTTTTGCAGGTAAGCACAAATTGTTTTGACTACAAAAGATTACCAAAGATGTACTAGATGTGAAAATATTTTAAGGTAGTAAAAATGAAATTTAAAAAAACTATAAAATAAAAAATAGTTCTATTATATGGTACGTATATCAGGGTGGCCGCTGATGGTATGCGGTTATTAAAATCGTGATATGTGGCAAAAATGGACACCCTAATGTTAACCTTATATTGTACTTTTTAAAATAAAATTTATTTTTTAATTAAAAAAACTTGGGAGATTATTTAAATATAAATTTTTTGAGTTTTGAATTTTTTTGTAATGTACTATCATATTGAATAAATCATTTTCATTAAGTATGTTAAATATTAAAAAAAAAAAGTCTAAAAGCCAAGTCCCTCGGGATAAACAATAATACATACAATTTATATGCGCTTGAATATATTAAAGTTTCCTGTAAAGACATCTAAAAAGCGATAACCATATAGAATTAAATTTAATGCACTCAAAATTATGTGCTCTCTCTTTATCATATTATTCCAATACGATTTATGTCTATTTTCACTTAATTAAAAAATACTCAAGTACTTGTATAAAACTTGTTTCAATTTCTTAAAGTATTTTTTCATCTATGTAAATGCATTTACATAGCAGCTGCAAAGGCCAAACGATCATTTCAAAAAATATTGAATATAATTTTTTATAGTTTTTCATTATCGGCACAATAAGTAATAAAATAAATCGTTAAATAAAATAAAAACAAGCTGGTACAACAAAAATGTATGCCAGCAGCGACAACAATGGAACCACCAACAACAACAACTACAACCACTTCAAATAATCTACAGTTAGATAGTTTTTTTTTGTTTTTGTTGTTGTTCTTGTGGTTGGGGATGCCGAACCGGCTGCATGTTGCAAGATTAGTTTGCTGCTTGGCATGCAACGCATGTTGGAGACGCCACAACGAAGTGATTTTTATCTGTAGAACAAAGCTATGGAAAATACTTGAACATAATCAAGAGTTGAATTGTGGTTAGGTGGACGAGGAGATACACTGATTCGGTTGGGAATTTAAAATTAAGCGCTCTTTAAAATGCGTACTGGAATTTTCGTTAGGATTTTTTTTATAAACATAAAGCATTTTATAATGTTGCGTATACATTTTTGGATTTATTTTATCTCGTATACTAATTCACTACTCCTTTTTTTAAATATGTTTATTAATTTTAGACAGTATTATTATATATGGTATATCCACCCTCGTACATAACACTCTTTAAGTCAAAAGAAAGATGTGCCTTGAATTTCAAGAAACTTTTAAGAAATGTTTTTAGTACGCCATCAAACACATTCACATTTAAGTTGACGATAAAAAACATATGTTTCTCAATCATTAATTAGACTATAGGAAAAGTCAAAGAAAAGGGTAGCTAGAGTTACTGTCTGAGTGCTTCCAAATTCTACTCGATACCTGGGTTCGGTTCTCAGCCGATTCACATATTTTTGCCCTCTAATTATTTTTTCCCCCATTTTGAATATTACTTAATTTTTTAAATAATATTTTATTTGCTGTTTATTTGTATATACTTTTTTTTAATTACTGCTTTTTAACCAATTTTATTATTTTTTTTGTAGTATTTCCTATTTTTTATATTTGAGTCACTATTAATTCTAGTCCTTGTAGGATTTATAGGAACTTATTTTATTTATATGTATTTATAATATAACAATTTCGTTAAATTAATGATTTGCAAGTATTTTTGTTTTCAATTACTTCTTTATTTTTGGTGTTTGGATTTTAAATAAATAAATATTTTTTTACAAGTAAGAAATTATATTATTTTTTTATTAATTATTTTGTGTTTTTTTAATTTACTTTAGCCAAAACCCATCTAAAACTAATGTCAACTTTAAAATTCTACAAATAAATTAATTTAAAAAATTCGAATTTAATATTTTTAAAATTTAATATTTTATTTATTTAATTTTATTTAAAATCGTGTGCTCAATATTGGATCATACAATTTTTATATCGGTATTGATTTACAATAAAATATATATATATCACAAGATAAAATATAAAAATTTTGATTTACAATATTTTTTTAATATTTTGTTTATTGTTTTTATTAATTAAAACGTTTTTTTCCTCAGATATTTATTTATTTATTTAAGAGGTTAAAAAGTGTTCAGTTGACCTCACAATAAAAAAACTTACATTGAAGAAACTTTCATGGATCGATAGGGGCCATGATAGGAGTTGAAAACAGACTTTTCGTATATGTGGGTAGGGGGCGTAACAACGACCCTTGGCAATATTTGTAGGTTAAGTTTTTGCATAAATTTTCTTTTAATTTTGAGACAAGGTTTTCATTTCGAAATTGTTGGAAACAAAATTATCTATGAAATATCCAATACGATATATATATCGGCGAAAATAAGTGAAGCGGGCCACTTTTTTGGCGACCTTCTCCGATTTTGATGAATTTACACAGTTGGTAGAGCTCCTAGCCATGAGTAACCACGTCAAATTTTATTCCAAAATTCCGACTATTTATCGAGTTATTGATATTATTATCGTTCTGAAAAGCAGACAACCGCTTGGGGCTTCTTTCTAGACGAAGGACCCATGATCGTACCTTTTTTATGTTAAATTTTTCCTTTTTTTTTCTATTTTTCGATTAAAGTACATTGAAAAGATAGATCTATAGCTGTTTGGTTTTTGAATCAATTCTACAGTAAACTCTTAAATTCTGCATGATGTTTATATGTTCATTTAATTCTTAAGATATTTTTATTTTTAGGCTAATATACACTTCTTGTATATAGTATATTATTATTATAAGTATAGTATTGCATAAAAAATTATTTTTTGTATAAAAATGTTGTTAATCTTTATATTTTAAATATTAAAAACTCATTTGATAGTCAAAACGTTAACGTACCAAAATTTTGGAAAAGATTCTTATCTTTTGGGAAATATATTATAAGATACCTTTTCCGAAAAGCGAAATCATGCTTCTATACGCAAGCCGTTTTTTATGTATTTCTACTCAATACCTCAAAAAAAGTCAGGAATTTAAATATAATGTAAGTTAAGGACTTCAAATTTTTCGAGGATTTCCACTTAAATTGTCTGCGGTTTTTATAAGAATTTTGAGTAAAATTAAACATCAATCGACGGCAAAGGTATGTCGACATGAGGAACATGAATAATTTCGAAAAAAAAATCTTCATCTTATGGCATAAATATTCTTCCCGCACTACGCATAAGCCAAGTAGCACCAAGTAGATTTGCTTAAAATATAACAATATCATGCAAATCTATTTTAAAAACTTACATGCCCCACCTTTTATAGAGCAAAATAATTGTACTTGAAAAACGTTTTATAAATATCAACAAAAAAAAACAACATACATAAAGTATTACTACATATAATGTATTTACATAAGTTGTGTGCATTCAGTAAGCCCAAAAACCTGATAGAATCTTATTGAAAAATGTTTTTCAATAGATACACGTATGTTGTGGATAGGTACATACATACCTACATCTAAGAGATACATTTGTATATTCTGTAGAACCACAAGACAGTTGTGGTTGCGACCTTTGTGGCAATTAAAGCGCTGCCGAGGCATTTGTCAATTGATTGCCGGCTGCCTTTGCTTTTTGGCTTTTTGCCGGCTGTCCCAGCTCAAGAAAGCAAATCCATGACACATGAGGCACAGCCGGCATACAATTTGAGCCCAAAGCTGACCCAGGCACGGACTCCTAGCAGCGTTTCTAAAGAAACATAAAAAATAATAAACAAATAAAACACAACTCGGAATGATATTTATCGTTGGGCTATTGTCTCTGCGGTATGGACTTTTGTCTTATGGCGGAGTTCCCTGGCGGCTTTTGGTAGGAGAAGCTGGTCCCGGGGCTTCGTAGGTGCCACCGCTCGTAGCCAAAATGCGTCAAATGACAAATGATTAAAATTTTTATTTATGGACCAGTTGCTGTGCCATTTTGTCATTGGGTTTGCTTGTCAACCAAATGATGCATAAACTACAGTGGGCTACAAAAGTATGCACATAAGTTTTGTCAAAGCTAAAGCTCGATTTTTAGATTTTTGCATGCTGTAAGTTTTTTATTGTGATTGTTTTTTTTTGTGTCTCTTGGAGTGAAAGTGAAAATGTTTGCTTTGACTTTTGTGACATTTGAATTGAGTTTGGTTGTGCGCTATTGTCACAGGCTTTATTTTTATTTTTTATTTTTTCCTCTCTCTATTTGTTACTACGAATTGATGTATGATTAATCATGGGAAATTGAAAATGTGAAAGATATTGTGAATAGTTTTACAAAAGCCATAAGCTTTGAGTATGAAAGCCAGCTTTTGTTTTGAAATCGGCAAATTATTGGGTAGAAGAGATTATTGTCAACTGTAAAGCTACGCTACCTTCAAGGGAACTACGTGACAGAAATTTTTTGGAAAAATGCTTTTATCTTATATATGTCATCGTCATATTAAATATTATTTTGTTATATAGCTATATTTGTTAAGAGCTAGGGTGGAAAGTGTCAAAAGGAACAAGCACCAAACGTCTTTGATTTCACAGAAAAAATAGAATATTCCCAAAAAATTTATGACGAAAATTAAATTTCGGCCTTTAATAGTAAAATCTATTTACGTCACTATGACATTGCTTTTAATTTTCTATAGAACTTAGTACCCCTTTCAAAGCAACATAAAAATACTCTTCAAACTGGAGTAAAAGCAAGTTTTGACCTTAAATTTTCGATCGTTCAGTTGATCTAGACAGTGTGTCCCTAAAAAATATTTCACAAAAATTGCATTTCTGTTTGACGTTTATTTCGTCCATAAATTGTACGAAGAGCTCTGTAAGTCCTTACAATACAACACTGATTTTGATTTAATATCTCGAAGATATGAAAACGTTCTTGTGGCGTAAATCTTAACATGATGATTTGTTATTATATACTGAATAAAATGAAATTTAAATTTTTCAAAAGGGACAACTGGCTTCAGAGATATCCCTTTCGAAAATCCGAACTCTTTATGACTAGGTGCAGCTAGGTAGCTCGCTTGATTATTTTTTGTCATAGTTTAGGTTTCCAGAATAATCAAAATTGGCAAAAACTAAATTTTTATCATTAACGGAAGTTTGTATTCGTTAGACAGTGTGTCCCTAAAAATGTTTTGATCAAAAAATACAGCATAGTGATTCTTTTGGCAATTCGGAATCTTTAAACGGATTTAGTTACAAAGAGAGAAAGATTTAGTTCCAAATTCAAATTTAGAAAAAGAAACGCAACATATCAACAGTCCCAAGAGTTCAGTAGGATGGGGACACTTTGAATAAAGTGGGGGCATATCCGAAGTAGTTTACAATGCAGCCGATTTCTTTTGTATTGACTATTCGGTAAGGTTCCTTGGAGAGTATCTTAATAACTGCGACCTTAAGCCGAAATGTAGATTAATTTTCGATTTGGCGTCAATATTATAATCAGGCGCAGTGTCCCATAGATCGACAAAGGTTTTAGACAATGTCGACCCGAACTAAGCGTAACGTCTCGACCAAACAAATATGTCGTCAATAGGACCTTGCGGAAAATTTATTTCCAATATGTCTTTTATTTGACGAATTCAACTTCATGAGGCTTTAATCTTATCTACGAAACAAGACACGTGAAATAATCCAATTCAATTAAGACTTTAATCCATCCCATCCATATAGAAATAAACAGAGAAGTCATCTTTGCAACTTGATCAAAGATCTTTTTCTTGCCAGAACACTATCAAATTACGCTCGAGCTAACAAGATTTCTTTCTTATAAATAAATCAGTTTTGCTAACCTTATAAAAAACGAATATAAATGCGAAAATGATAACGTCATTGCATTCATAATATCAATGAAGCACCCAATTTTTTTTTCTGATCAATTTGTCTTTAATCTTTTTGACAAATTGATTGATAAAAATGAATAAATATCAGGCAAATAGGCCTTTTAATTCACGAATTTCACTCGATGTGGTTTTAGTCTTTTCTTAGGATCAAGCCGTGTAAAATACAATTATCCAGTTCATTTAAGACTTTAATTTGCGTTATGTGGAGGAGCTGATTGGATGATCCACCAATTCATATATTAATAAACAGAAAAGGCACCTATACGACCTGCTGAAGGATCTTTGCCTGTCAGATCACTATCAAATTACACTGAGCTAAGAAGTTCTCTTTTGGCTAAACTAATAAAAAACTAAACAAAATGCAAACGTGATGACGTCATCGCATTCATAATAGCACTGAAGCAAACTTTTTTTTCTAAACAATTTGACTAAAAGATATATTAATAAATAATAAAATATCATTAAAACATATTTTTTAAATGCTCATTTCATTTTCACTCTGCAGCCCTGGTAATGGGTAAATATACTATTTATGATGAAATGATATTACATTTTAAATGCAGATACATTTCTAATCTAAAATTGACCTTGTAATATTATTGCTCTCAATGTAAGCTCGTTTACTGACCTACAATCTATGACTACTTTCGTACTTCTCTCCTAGTGCAGCGTAGGACCTACCAACAACTTAACCTTATTACATATTATAGCCACCTACGTCATATGTTCAAGGATTTGAAACTACAAAATGTGTCTAAATGGAAAGCTTCACAAAATTTGGTAATTTGATGCGGAAATGTGAAAATCTCCAAAGTGTTGACTGGTTCAGGTTATTGCTGCTAATGCCGTTGTTTTTCATCAAATTACCGTTGAGGATAGGTCGAAAACAGAGAGGGAAAGAGAGAGAGAGACCAAAAGAGAGCCGCAAACGAGTCTGGGCCTTGCCAATTGCCAATCAATAGAATTTGGCTAAGGGTGACCACAGCAAAACTTAGGCCCGTCTAAAGTATTGACAAACTGGCAAGCTGGTTTGTTCAATAGTTCAATGACTAACTGACTGACTGTTGGACGGACGGACTGACTGACGAACGTAGTTGGTCTCATGAGTGTGTCTATGTGTGTGTGCGTGCAAATTAAATGCAAATTCAATTAATTTGAGGCAAACAATTTGCTTAAATTAATTAATTGAATGTGCATCTAAAGTGCTTGCAATTTAATGCTGAAGTGGCAAATTCAAATGGAAGTCGGGAATGGAAGTTTTAAGCCCTGCCCTGGGTATATGACCAAAGTGGCTTCGATGGTTGGGCGTTTTGACCGCAAACTGGCGAACGCCAATGACTGTACAGCGGTTACACACAGGGCGTATGCGTAATTTGCATTAAGTATATGGCGCTCTCTCTTAACGCTGTCTGTCACTCTACGTCACTCTACTACGTCACTTTGTTTCGCTTTTATGCTCTCGAATGCTTGTTGTTATTGTAACATTCAAAATCAACTCTAAAATAAACATTGTGAAAATATTGCACAAATAGTAGTACATAGGTAAATATGAGTATATATTGGTATTTTACATATGTGTGTGTGCGTGTAGGGAGTGTGATTTTGACCATAAACCAAGTCGGTTGCAATTTAAAATTGCTCTTCAATAGATTTCAAACAACAAAAAGCCATACACTGGCAGAAAAAAAGGATTACTTAAAAGATCTATTGAATTTTTGGGAATACGGCTCCGATCAACCCTAGTCCTCATTATTTCCAATTTTGATTCCACAAAAACATTCCCCTGACTACTTTCATAGTTCTGAAAAACCGAAAAAAATATTTTCCTTATGTTTGCTTTCGAACACGTTATGAAGCCGTACGCAGCGAGCAGAACAAACCAGACAAAACAGTGCTGCCCCATGATTTTCTGCAAAAATAGGAATAGTATCGTTTTGCCTAGAGTGATGCAAAATATTTGAAAGGGCATACAATTTTTTTATTATTTCTTTACGTTCTGGAGCCAATAATTAAAAAAAAAATGTAAGAACTAAAATGGCTTATTCAAACAACGGCGAATAAGAAACAAACACACACGTTACCATACACTGACAAAAAATAAAGGATTTCTTTAAAATGTAGTTTATGATCCATTTTTCTTAATTTTAATAACGCAGTGAGAAATTTATTTTGTGAGATATATAGGATCCAATTTAATATGGGTTTTTTGCCCTTTCCTCATTATTTCCTTCTTGGAACCAGAAAATCGCACCCCCGACATACCCATGGCTCGGACTTTTTTAAAGTAAGAATCTTATCTACATTTTTCATATGTGGTGTCCTTATCCGTCAGTAAAGCATGAAGAACCAAATTTCAATGTGGTATTTTATGACAATAACTTTTTTTAGAAGCTTGTACTCAGTAACTTAAAATGCTTCGGAACAGCAAAGAACAGTGTTGCACCATTTTTTTTTTTGGAAAAATTGAACATCTGGCTTGTCAATTTTTTTTCGCAGCTTCAGAAGCATTAGTCTGTAAAGAACATTGTTGCCCGATAATTTTTTGGTAAAATATTAATATCTGACCTCTTGTCAATTTTTTTCGAAGCTGATATTTTAATGCAAAAACGTGGGCTTCAGAAGCACAAGCCTGTAAAGAAGAGTGTTGCCCTACATTTTTTGGAAAAATATGATTATCTGGTCTATTGCCAATTTTTTTTCGCAGCTGACATTCTGATGTGAAATCGTGGGCTTCAGAAGCACAAGCCTGTATAGAAGAGTGTTGCCCTACTTTTTGGAAAAATATGATTATCTGGTCTATTGCCAATTTTTTTTTGCAGACGATATTCTGGTGCGAAAACGTAGGCTTCAGATGCATAAGCCTGTAAAGAAGAGTGTTGCCCTATATTTTTTGGAAAAATATGATTATCTGGTCTATTGCCAATTTTTTTTCGCAGACGATATTCTGGTGCGAAAACGTAGGCTTCAGATGCATAAGCCTGTAAAGAACAGTGCTGCCCTATATTTTTTAGAAAAGTATGAACATCTGGTCTTTTGCCAATTTTTTTTCGCACCCGACATTCCGATGCGAAAACGTGGGCTTCAGAAGCATTAGTCTTTAAAGAACAGTGTTGCCATATAATTTTTAGAAAAATATGAAAATGTGTAATTTTTTCGCAGCCCAAATTTTTATGCAAATATACATCACCATTACCGTGTTATATGCCCAAATAACATATGAATAATATTCGACAATCTATTTTTTAAAGAAACTGCTTATTGTTTTGGAATCAATCAAATATATATCACAAATAAATAAACCCAAAAAAAAACGATATATTAAGTGAATATGTTAACTCTGTTGCCAAAGCTATGAATTTTCAGTTCTGCTTCAAAAGCTTTTCGGACTGCTGCGTACACCAATGAAAAACTCTGTTGGTTGCTAAAGAATATTAGTTTGAATCTGTGGTTTGATAGCGTTTTGGACTGCTGCGTACAGGTATAAAAAAAATTAACTATAGTTTCTAACTGGCATGACTTTTTTTTAAACCGCATATTTCTTTTAGACATCAACATTGCCTTTATACTACAAACACCAAAAAAAAATATCAGTAAGGATATTATTATTAAGAATATTTATTTAATAGGGTAACACTGTTGCCAAAGCTATGAATTTTCAGTTCTGCTTCAAAAGCTTTTCGGACTGCTGCGTACAGCAATGAAAAAAATTATCTTTAGATGCTAACTGACTTGACTTTCTTTTAACAGCATATTTCTTTCAGTGTATTTATTTTTTATAATAAAGTAACACTGTTGGTTGCTGTAGATTATGAGTTTGCAGCACAGGTTCAAAAGCGTTTCGTGCTGCGTACAGCTATAAATAGAATCAACTTTAGTTTCTAACAGACTTGAATTTCATTTAAGTCGCCTATTTCTTTCAGTGTATTTATGTATTGTAGTTTGTGTGTGAAATTTTTGGTGTAATAGAGTAACACTGTTTGTTGATGAAGATTATGACTTTGCAGTTCTGCTTCAAATGCCTGTCGGACTACTGCGTACAGCTTTAAAAGAAAAGGACACAGTGTCTAATCGACTTGACTTTCTTTTCAACAGATAATTTTTTTCAGTGTATTTATGTATTGTAGTTTGCGTGTGAAATTTTTGTTTGCATTTTCTATTTGGTAAACTGTTTCACGCTCGTTATTCACATTCGAGCCAAATTATGTGCTTGATTAATATGCGTTCATTGCATTTGGAGTTGCACAGAAACCGCAAATACATTCCCCAGTTCCCCCCACCTCTTACCATACCCCCTAACAGCCAACGCCCAAAAAACCCTTTTACAATATAATGGGCTTGCATTTATGCGTATTTGCCTTGCTGTTTATTTTGATAGTTTGCTTCTGTTTATTTACTTGCGTATGCGTGTGTGTGTGTGTATGTGTCTATGGTGTTTGTGTGCGTTGAATATGTGTGTGTATTTTGTGTTGGTGTTGTTATTGGCAAAATGGGCAATATAATACACACACACCCACTCACACGCACACACACACACACTGGTGCACACTGCAAATTTGCGCAGCCAAAAACCAACGAATTGTAAATTATTGTAATTTTTCAATAATTTACGCAAATTAAAGCAACAATGCACATCAACAAAAGCAACAAATTAAAATTATTCTCCAATTTGTTGCTCATATTGCCAATTGCTGAATTTTTTCCCAACTGGGCATAACTTGGTTACATTTGGTAATTGGTACTTATTTTAAAAGTAAAAATTTATATTTGGAATATGGAAATTTGCGCTTACCGTTTTAAATCGATATTAACTCTCCAAATGACCTAAAAAAATAAATTAAATTAAGTACAAATATTATTTGGAATATGGAAGTTTGCTCTTACCGTTTTAAATTGGTATTAACTTTCACAATGACCTAAAAAAATCGTGAAAAAAAAAGTTTAAATTATAGTCGCTGTAGCCAAATAAAATTCTTAAGTATATTTTATTTTAATAAAATTAAATTAAATTAAGTAAAAATATATATTTGGAATATGGTAGTTTGCTCTTACCGTTTTAAATCGATATTAATTTTCCAAATGTTACCGTTTTAAATCGATATTAACACTCCAAATGACCTAAAAAATCGTAAAAAAAAAAATTTTAAATTATGGTAATTTTTGCATAATAAAATTCTGAAGTATGTTATATACAGTCTGTTAAGTAAGAGCGTGTACGGCATAACTTATTACAAAATGTATTTAAACAAAAGTTTCTTTACATCAATTTATTCTACATGTTCCGAAGCATGACGCAATTATATCAATAACTTGTCCAGTCACCACCAGCGTCAATAATCGCCTGGCATCTCCGCGGCATACTTTCCACCAAATTTTTAGCATATTCGACGGGAAGCGCTCTCCAAATGCGTCGAATTTCTCGGGAAAGCTGTTTTAAAGTAAATATGGGTCTTTCTCGAAGCTTTTGCTTGATGACGGCCTAGAAGTTTTGTATGGGATTTGCATCAGGGGACTGTGAAGGCTAATCCAAGGTGGCGATGCCTTTTCGCGCTTCCAGTCGGTACAGACGCGACTACGGTGTTTGGGGTCATTATCTTCCTGCAGAATCCAATCTTCTTTTTTGTTGATAAATTTACTTTTGGCAGTCGGTAATAAAGCTTTTCGATAAATTTCGACCATCCTGGGAGCATTCAGGTTCTCTGTGAAGAGATGCAAAGTGCCCTAACCCTTTTTTGAGAAGCATTTCCAAAGATGAATTTTTATAGGGTGTTTAATGGTGCGCTGGACAAAATTACCTGTAGATAAAGACCAGGCCCGTGGTATTATAGAATAACCCCAAGCAGAAGATTCGTCGCAGAAAAGTACGTTACTCCAATTGCGATCAATATTTTCTGTTGCCGAAGCCAGTCGTTTTGCAACGTGTTTTTCGGACAACAGTGGTTTCTTCAATGTGCTTCGCCATTTCAAATTGCTTGCCCAATGCTTGCCCAGTACGCAAACTTAAGCCAGGATTCCGCGAAAACAAACTTACGATCATTTTTTCATCCTTCTTGGGTACGCTTCCTGTTGAGCCACGATCGGGAAGGTCATCGACGTTTTTCGACTCCTTGTAGCGTTGCACCCACTTCTGAACAAAAGTCTTCGACTTTTTAAAATATTTTTCCGCCGCTGCATAGGACATTTTGGGTCTTTTTGGATGGGTGCAGAGAAAAACTGCCTCGAAGCGTTCTGCATATGCAGTACTCATTCTGCTCAACGTACTTTTCTGATAAAGATTTGACTTCAAATCGAACTTTTTTACTAGTGCGTCAAAGACAAAGGTTATGTCTACTCGTAGACGAAATTTTATAGATCTAGTCCTTACCGACTGCGGATAAGGCCGTACACGCTCTTACTTAACAGACTGTATTAACAAAATAAATTAAATTAAGTAATAATATATATTTGGAATATGGAAGTTTGCGCTTACCGTTTTAAATCGATATTCACTTTCCAAATAACCTAAAAAATCGTAAAAAAAAAGTTTAAATTATAGTCGTAGTTGCATAATAAAATTCTTAAGTACATATTAAAAAACTTGTTAGATTGATTAGGTGCTCCAAAAAACTTGACAACTTCGTAAACCAGAAGCACAATCTAAGGAATTTAAGTAATTTGCTTTTAAAGGGCGTTCACGCTTAACACATTTTCGCTAACTTCGTGAAATTTTTTTTTTTGGAATGAAATCAATTTTGAGCGTGATATTCGCCTAAAAAACAAAACTTTATAAATTTTTGGCAACTTAGAAGCCTTTGGCATCATGTTGCGTATACGCAACAATAACGTATTACTCGATAATTGGCAAAGTCTCGGATGACTAAAGCATAATTAAAAATTATAATTATTTATTTAAGAAGGAATAAACATCGAAAAGACAAAAAATTATACTTAGTAATTTGTAAAATACAATTCAAAATTTGTACGCTAGTGTATCTGTCAGGATGTGCTTTGCAGGAAATCCAAATAAAAAAAAGGTAAACATTTATAAAGTTGCCGATACCTCACAAACACGGCACATAATAACTTTTTAAGCTGATGGTTAAGCCATTTGAGTTTTTGTGCAAATTTGCAACATCTCAACTAAGCAGCAACCGTGAATACCCTAAATATATAACTTTTCCTTAATTTGTAAGGATAGCTCATAAAAGCCAATTTTGAACTAAATATTATGTATCTGTCTGCACTCCAGTTGTTAGTCGTGTTAATTTTGTATTTTTTTACTAACCTTTTAAAAACATTAGTTAATGCGTAAGTGATGACGTCATCGCATTCATAATATTAAGCATAAGAGCACATTTTCTAAAAAAAAACAAAATTTTAAGTTAAATATAATATGTAAAAAAATAATATAAAAATATTTGCCATCTTCTTAAAGTTGATTTTGTATTTTTTTGTACTAACCTTATAAAAAACTTTAGTTAATGCGTAAATGACGCCGTCATCGCATTCATAATATTAAGCACAAGAGCACATTTTCTAAAAAAAAAACAAAATTTTAAGTTAAATATAATAAGTAAAAAAATAACGTACAATTTTTTGACATCTTTTGAAATTTATTTAAAAAGCATTTTGAAACAACAAAAAAAAAATTATTATCCTGTCAACGCTCCAGTTGTTAGTTGCGTTGGTTTTGTATTTTTTTTTACTAACCTTATATAAAACATTACTAAATACGTAAGTGATGACGTCATCGCACTCATAATATTAAGCACAAAAGCATATTTTCTAAAAAAAAAAATAAGATTTTAAGTTAAATATAATATGTAAAAAAATAATATAAAAATTTTTGCCGTGTTTTTAAATTTTTTTTATAAATTTTTTTTAAAAGCATTAAAATATTTTGCATATTTTTAACATTGTTCCACCATATTCATATCACACCAAATAAAAAAAGGTGATTGACATTATTTAAGGATCATATTTAAAAATAAATAAAAAATTAAATTTTTTATGTCAATCCTTAAGGGATCAAGGACATTTTAGGCATCGATGGAAAGGTGTTGAAGTGTGCTTCACAAAAATACGTTTATCATTGTAATACACTCCATGGTTCGAAAGATATTAAAATTCAATTTTTATTTTCAATTTTTAAAATAAAAATTGCTCAGTAACTTTTATTTTCAATTTATATAATAAAAATTGCAGAAGAACTGTTATTCACAATTTATAAAATAGAAATTATAAATAATTATATTATAAATAATTTTTATTTAGCATTTTTATTATAAAAATTTAAAAATAAGAGTTATCTTGTAATTTTTAAATAAAAATTGACATTTAATTATTTTTTCATAATTTATATTTTTTAAGTCAAAATATAAGAATTATTATGCAATTTCAATGAAAAAAATAAAAAAATAATAATTATTTGATAATTTTGATTGTAAAAATTATAACAGTTACGAACCCTGTAAAAAACTTAAAATTTTTTAAATATTCTTGTTGCCAACTTAGTATTAAAAAAAGTAATTGGTTCACAAATATTTTAATTATTTAATACAATAACGTTTTTTTTTAACTAAGCCGTAACGCATTAAGTTCAAAAACTGAAATTTTGTCATTATGCATCGATTAGTTTTTAAAAATTTGTAAACTTTTTCTTAACCTAAGAATATCCGTACTTATTATTTGAATAAGATTTGCAAGAAAAACAGGATTTATTTTTATTTCACATTCGCTTTTTCTTAGTTAGGGAATATTCGTACTTATTATTAGATTTTTAGATCGACTCATCTTCGAGTCGTTGTTGTTGTGTTCGAAAGTATTTTCATTCGAATTTTAAGTAAAGCAGGATTTTTCTGGTTTTAAGTAAATTTTTCCTTAATTTAATAATTTTTTTCCAGCTTATTTTAAGTAAAAAATTCTTATTTTAAGAATGCATTTTTAAGATTGAAAATTCTTAATTCAAGTGAAAACAGTTTTAATTTTAGACCGACTTTTTTTCTCAGTGTATCGAGCTGAATCCTTTTAATGAGAATCCAAATTTTAATAGAATATCTGAAATATTTTTAAACTACACATAATATATACAAAATCGGGCTTTGCAGTAAAACCTAGTATTTTTTTATTTTAAAGCTTGCACTATAAAGAAGTAAACTATTACTGCCTTAAAAATATACCTTTTTTATTTTTAAACTTTTTTAAATGTTACCAATAGAACTACTAGTTCTATATTCTTTGCCCACATACAAATATTTTTTTGTATGAGATGTGCATTCGATATAGTTCTATATCCTTCCTATTACCTATATATGTATAATACTTACTTTTATTTTATTAAATTATAAATTCTAACACCACTTTTAATTTCACTTATATAACACTTTAAATATTTAATTATTGCACTATTTATTAACCGCGCCCAGGACGAGAACTGAGAGCCAAACTCAACCGACAAGCTGCGCATCTTTCACTAGACTGAAACTTTGTATGACAAAAAGGTTAAAAAATAATCGTTTGTTGCAAATCAGTGTGAAATTATGCATCAATTTGTATTGGCATTTCGTCATGCAGTTTAAAGCAAAGCGTTTAAAATCGAGCAAATGTCAAAAGTGAAACTGGGGTAACTAAAAGAAAATCAAGAAAACTGTGAAAATTATGTGAAAAGCTGCTTTTTGCCAAGTTAAGTTGAGCGTATGGTAAGCCATTAAGTTGCCTAGCAGAACATAAGCTTATAAACAATAAATACACTAAGAATGAAAACTACAATATTAATAATAATTATTATAATTATTTTTAAGCCAATTAGTGAGAACAGAAAGGGAACTGGCAAAACGAGGCGTCTCATAATAAGCGAATAAATTGCGCTTTTCACACTAATTAAATGCGAAACGAATCTCGACAACTGGCAAATGAATTGCACTGCAAAACAGAGACGACAATAACATGTACCAAATAGAAAGAGAAAGGGAGACTGTGCAACAAATTAAAGCTTGCAACATGCTTCGAAATGATTAAAAATGTAAATTTTAATTTTATTTCATTTGTATTTTAGCAAAAGATTGAGTAGATATAAAATAAAAGCAAACTGCTATGTAAATGACAAGGAGCTGTAAAGTGGTTTATTGCGAGCCAGCTCTCATCTCACTCTCTCAGTCACAAAATGGCGGTTCGCATAAGATGCAGCAGGACATGCCAGGCAGGAGCAACGACAGCAAGCAGGAAAACTGACGCGACAAACTTTGCCGCAAGCACAGCGTGAAAAGATAGAAAGAAAGCGGCAACAACTAAAAGCAAAAAAAAAAAGAAAGAAAAGAAAAGCAAAAGAAAACTGATAAAGTAGTAGCTTGCCAGAGGGCCAGACAAAAGTTGAACTAAGGCTACAGAGAGGGGCGAGAACAAAACTGAAGAGGGCAAAAAAATAAAAACCCTGAACAGCCAAGACAAATCAAATTTTTTGTTTTTTACTGCAAAAAAATTTTAAACTCTATTTGGATACGGCAGTAAGACATTGTGAACTAGTGGATACACTTTAAAAAATTATTAATGACTTATTTTGACAAGGATTTCATGTTGTTAGCAAAAAGCGAAGTTGTGCAGAAATGCAGAAGTGCCCGACTATAGACAATCAGTTGTCTTCAAATTCCATTGTGAGTGCTTTGAGTTTTTGGGAAGAGTTTTAAGTCCCATACGAAGCATGCAAAATTTATAAATTAAAAGAAAAGCATAAATTCCAAAAAATTTGGGAACTATTTACAAAAGGCTATTTTAAATTCCAAAATATTAAGTTTTAGATACTTGTGATTTCATAATTTGAGAAATTCTTTTGACAAGGATTTTATACTCTAAGTAATTAGGATGTTCACGAAGCCATGCAGAAATGAAAATATGCAGAAATGCAGAGATTTTCCAATTTGCATATTTTGATTTTATTTCTATGAGAAAAGGTTATTTCAAATCTTCAAATTATGGATATTTGTGAGTAAAATATATATTTTGTGTTCTTTTAATTCAAGGAAATTACTTTTTGCTTTTGCTAGCTGACAGCTCCTAAGTTATCTATCAGACCCTTTTTAAAATGGTATAATGGGCAGAAGTGCCCTACTTCTTGTAATAAAGGAAATAAATGGACAGAAGTGCAGAATTACATGATTGCATCATCGACACATTTCGGCATTGATACCCCAATTCGTGAACATACGAGTATATGAAATTATGTGAAATTAAATACTATTTTCTGAAATTCAATGAGATATTATCAGATTAAATGAGATGAGGTGAAATAAAATACAAATTAGATGAAATAAGATAAATGGTATGAAATAGGATGAAATTATATAAGAAAATGAAACGAAATGAGATGAAATACATGAAATTAAATAAATAAATTGAGATGAAATAAATTAAATGAGATAAAATAAGATGCAATAATATGACTTGAGATGCGATGCACTGAGAAAAAAATAAAATGAAATGAAAAGAGATAAAATAAGATAAAATGAGACGATATGAGATAAAATGAAATAAAATGTGATGAGACAAAATAAGTTGAAATTATATGACATGAGAAATTGAGAAAAAAATAAGATAAGACGGAATGAGATAAAATAAAATGAAATTAAATAAAATAAAAGGAAATGAAATGAAATATGACATGAAATAAGATCAGATGAATTAAGAAAAAATAAGGTAAAATGATATGAAATAAGATAAAATTAGATGATATGAGATAAAATGAGATGAAATGAACTGAAATGATAAGACATGAGAAAATGAGCAAAATAAGTGAAAATTCGATGAAATGAGCTAAAATAAGAAAAGTTGAGATGATATGTGATAAAATGAAATAATATGAGATGAAAAGAGTTAAAATGAGATGAAATGAACTAAAATTATATGACATGAATAATTGATATAATGATATATGAATAAATATTGATATTGATATATGAATAAAATAAAAGGACGTGGAGTATGACATAAAATAAGATGAATTGAGAAAAAATAAGTTAAAGTGAGATGAAATGAGCCAAAATAAGAAAAAAATTAGATGATATGAGATAAAATGAAATATATGAGATGAAATGAGATAAAATAAGATGAAGTGAACTAAAATTATATGACGTAAAAATTGAGAAAAATAAGATAAAATGTGATGAAATAGGATGAAATGAGATTATATGAGATATTATAAAATGACATGAAATGAGATAAAATAAGATAAAAAGTGCTGAAACGAATTGAAATGATATGACATAAGAAATTGAGAGTTGAAAAAAATAAGATAAAATGCAATGAAATGAGATAAGATAGAATTAGATAAAATAAGATAAAATGAAATAAAATGAAATGAGATGAATTGAGAAAATATTAGGAAAAATTAGATGAAATACTATGACATGAGATATGATATAAAATGAGATGAGATGAATTTAGAAAAAATAAGGTAAAATAAAATGAGATCAAATAAGGTGAAATTAAAAAAAATGTAATGAAATGAGATAAAATAAGATAAAAAAAAGTCGAAATACGAGGGTGGATTGATAAGTTTCCGGCCTGGCCAAGAAAAACAACGATTTTAAGAATTTTTTTTTTTGATTTCTCAACATAATCTCCTCGAAGGCTGATACATTTCTCATAGCGGTGTTCTAGTCTAGTAATGCCATCTCTATAGACTGATTCGTCAAGCTCCTCAAAATACCCATTTACAGCTTCGATTACTTCTTCATTGTCCGCAAATCTCTTACCGCCAAGCCATTTTTTGAGGTAAGGAAACCGATAATAGTCACTCGGGGCTAGGTCTGGAGAGTAGTGAGGATGCGGCATCAATTCAAACTTCTGATCGTTGATTTTAGCCATCGCAACGATTGACTTGTGCGCTGGTGCGTTATCGTGATGAAACAAGATTCTTTTCTTCGCCAGATGAGGTCGTTTAATTTTCACCTCGTGGCTCAAACGTTGCAATAAGTCTGCCTAGTATTGACCAGTGATAGTTTTACCCTTTTCAAGGTAATCAATGTATATAATACCTCTTGCATCCCAAAAAACAGTAGCCATAACTTTCTGCGCTGAAAAAATTGTTTTTGCCTCCTTTGGAGTTGGTTTCCCTGGTCCAATCCACTGTTTAGACTGTTCTTTGGTTTCAGGAGTATAGTTTCGTCAACGGTTATGAATCGACGCAAAAATTCGCTTGGATTACGCTTATACAACGTCAAATTGGCGGTAGAAATGTTTTTTCGAATTTCGAATTTTCAAGAAAAACACAGAGGCGTCTTGTTCAGTGTGCTCTCAAATCTAAACTAACATGGCGATCGGGCTGAAACTCTAGCTACAAGCTATCTAAGGATGGTACTATAGAACGCCACCTTAAGGTAGGCCTAGTGGCGCCATCTCTTGGTCAGGCCGGAAACTTATCAATCAACCCTCGTAAGATAAAAACAATGAATTTAGTTGAATTTTTATTATGTATAGGGATAAATTGAAATGAAATGAGACGATATGAAGTAAAATGAAATGAGTACAAATAAAACGAAAAGATTTATAATAAATTAAAATAACTTCGTGAAAGTCCAGATGCAAGTAAAAGATATTGCGCCATTACGTAAGTTTATTAAAAAGGTCTTAAACATGTATCCTATATTGCTTCAAAGATCTGAATAGACTTGGATTTCCTACATGGAACCTTTCACGAAATTCCAGATCTTCGGATATCCATTTAGTGTCATAAGAAGATATCCGGTGAAAAAATATTTTATCCTATCGAGTTAAAAATATCACTGGTGCTTTCATTAATTTTAAAACATTGAGCAGCCTCTGCTCGGCTGCACACCTTCACCTAAAACGCATATGCTCTGCCAAGCCCTCCCAAAACTACAGTGTATACATATTCCATAAGGCTTGGTTGTTGGATTGTCCTGACCAAAGGGCGTGTCAGAAGTCAAGTGCATGTGTACATAATGCAATTGTTTAATGCAATTGACGTCCATGTCGACAGCACTGCTGCAATTTTTTAATAAATAATTAATTAGGTCGCAGCTTGTTTGCAACCAAAGTCATTTTTTATTTTACATAGTGCACAATATATTTTTATATAAATTTTTTTTAATTATTTTCATTTAAATATTGCAGCAATTTTTTGTGCAATTTTAATACTTTGTTGCTAAGTACTTATTTATAATGGTGTTCATTTTTATTGATTTAAGCGGATTTTTTAAACTTTTTTTTGTACAGCTACGGCTTGTTTTATATAAATTTTAAGTTGTTTAAATGGCTTCAATTAATATAATTAAACAATTTTATGTGAATTTGTGTGCAGACTTTTGGTTTGTCAAATGTGAAGAATTGAACAGCGTGAAAAAAAATAATTTTATTTTTTAACTTGCAAAAAGAAGCTATTTTATGGTTTAACTTTAAATGCAACACTTTACGATATTTTTTTAACATTTGGCAACACTGGTATGTTATTTATTTAGTGGTAAAACTTTGCATTTGGAAGAAGTGTCTCAACATGTATTTAGACTTCATTAACCCAAATTTTGTATTTGGGGTATTCACGCTTGCCTTTAAGATGATTATTTGCAAAGTTGCGCAAAAACTCAGCAGGCAAAGATATGACTACCTTTTTTTAGTTTATGAGTTAAAGTGCTAAGTTTATATATTTTTAATTCGGATCCCTTCTCCCTATAAATATTAAATCAGCAACTTAAAAACAAAATTATTTAATTCACTCAAAATATTTTTTAATAAATTTCAAAAATTCTTGCTTTATCTTTGCCATGATTATAGTCACATCTTGCTCCGCCTTATTTCATAGCTAAATTCCCTAGGTTAGCTCTGGTTTAATAACCTGCCTTTGGCCAATATCTAAACTTGTCTCATTTTAATCCAATGTGACTTATTTGCAATTTGCCAAGTTTACCGTGGCTTAAATCAACGAGCAGTAGGAAAGAACATAAACCTGCTAAAAGGTTAGCTCCCAAGCCAATTTCAGCTACCCCGTAACAAACTCTCAGATCGTCTTAGCAGTGCCATTCATATTTCTTAACCAGTTTTTATTTTTCATTCCCTTCTTGCTGAGTGAAATGAATCTGCAATTCTATTTCATTTTGCGCGCTCCATTTTATCCTTTTTGCATTTTCGTTTTGGCCTGAAAAATTGCCAAAGGATGGCAACGTTGGCAGAGATGGAGTCGTTGCAGTTGCTCTTGTTCTTGTAAGTGGCAACGTTGAAGTTGACTGTTGCATGTCCCGCTGCCATTGCCATTTGATGATGAAGCTGATGATGATGCCAGCCAGGTAGCTAGCCAGGTGTGGATTTAATGCGCGTGAAGAAGCAACACGACAGAACTAAAAAATACAAAAAAAAAAAAATGGAAAATACCACGGCCATGGCTAGGAAGTTTATGCAACGCGCGCCATTTCGACACTTTGGACTGCCACTGCCAAACACTTTCATCTTTTGCTACTACTCCAGGTACTACAAAAACAACTACGCATCCAAAGAGACCAAAAAAAGGAAGAGTAAGAAATGGTATATAGTGTAACTGATCCAGCGGCGAATGCAAATAAGTTGTGCAGCACTTTTTTGCTACTCCACGGCTGTAGTAGGAACAGGATACGAAACTGTGGCAAGGCTGCGGGTAATCAACAAACGTTTATGGAGCTGCCTGGTGAACTTCTTCTTGATGATGACTGCAAAACTTGACGTTGGTCATTTTTCTATATAAAGATATACAGATATGCATTTTAGTCCATTTTTGATGAAGATAGGCTAATGGGAACAAATATGGGGCACGCATTTGGAATAAAAATAGTTTATACTCATATTACTTACAAAACTGCAAGAATTCTATCTAATAAAATCCCAGTATGACTTTACCACAAGAAGAAAGGTTCTATAAAGACCCTCCTTTAAGCCTTCTTAACTGAATTATTTTATATTTTCATAAGCTTTAAAAATTATTTTTAATATCTTTTTTTGTTATTAGTAAAAATCAATTTGGGTATTCACGCTTGCTTTTGGGTTGATGAGTTCAAAAGCTAAGCAGTTTTGCAAGAACAAAGATTAAGCAGAGAGCACTAAAACAGAGGCGAAAATTCTCTTGAGTGTAAATCTTCGAATAATCGCGCGCTAGATGGGGTCTAAAACACAATGTTTGCATGTGCTTTTACACCAAGCGTCCCCAACTCAGCGCACGATCATTCAACGGGGAAAAAAAACTTTTTGAGTTACTTCGCCTCCATATATTTAAGTACTCTCTGGCATAAGGGACTTTGTTTCAACTCTCAACTTAATTTGTCTTTAATCCGGAACCTATTCTACATTTCAGCTATTGAGTTGAGATGAAAGTGCCTTAAAATTCGGTTTCTGCGACAAAAACTTAATAAATAAATTCAAACAAATAAGTCTTGTATATTTTTTTTTACGAAATTTAAGCTTAATCAGATGTCGCTAAAAAAACTTCCAATTCCAATTCCAACTCAACTTCCAAACTTAAAAATCAGAACAAAATTAGACACAAAAAAATGGCGGACGTAAAGTCGGGCTCGGACGACTTTAGGATACCCTGTACCACTAGCTTGTAATAAAGTCCGATTTCTTCACAAAAACCAAAAACAGAAGAATTTTTAAGCAAAAATTTTTTTTTGACCGATCGTTCCTATGGGAGCTATATGATATAATCCACCGATTTCAATAAAATTTGACACAGTGCTTAAATACCTTAAAAAAGATATGAATGCCAAATTTATTTCAAATATCTTTACAAACAAACAAAACACATCGAATTTTGTATAAAAACGTTTTTTTGGACCGATTATTCCTATGGGAGCTATATGATCTAGTCAAACGATTTGGATTAAATTTGGTACAGTGCTTAGGAACTATAAAATACTCACGAATGTCAAATTTGGTCCCAATATCTTAACAAACAAACGAAACACAACAAATTTTGTTAAAAAATCGATTTTTTGGAAGATCGGACCTATGGGAGCTATATGATATAGTCAACCGATTTTGTTCAAATTTGGCACATTGCTTAAGTGGTCTAAAAAATTTCCAAACGCCAAATCTGGTTAGGATATCTTTATTAAAAAACGAAATATAGCGAATTTTTCTTTAAAAAAGTTATTTTGGCCGATCGGTCCTATGGGAGCTATATGATATAGTCAACCGATTTCGATCAAATTTAGTACAGTGATTGGGAACTATAAAAAACTTTCGAATACCAAATTTGGTTACGAAATCTTCATAAACAAACGAATTATTCATCTGAAACGCTTTTTTTTGTCGAGGTCGTCTCAAACACCCCCATGGGAGCTATATAATTTATCCCCGATATCAAAAAAATAAAATAAACTTGCCTCCTATGGAATTATATGGGATCTAATGTGAAAGTTTGGTAACGCTAGCTCTTACCATCTCTGAGATCTAGGCGTTCACACGGACAGACGGACAGACTGACAGACGGACATGGGTATATCGACTTCTCTATTCACCCTGATCATATTTTAGGTAACTTTGGGGTGTCTCCGACGTCTCCTTTAAGCTATTATGAATTATAAGACATGCGAAATGGCTTAGATGCTACTTTGTACAGTAGTGCTAATAAAAGGTCGACATTTCGCTTATTAACTCTTATAATTCACAAGATGTTAAAGCACATTTTGCAATAAAGTGCAATTCTTAGAGTGCAAATAATAATGGATTTTATATTTTTTTTAGTTTAAATATTTGGTTGTTTAACTTTTACGCTTTTTTTTGTAAAGTTTTTTTTTGTGTATGTAGCAAAAAACTTTTAGCAATTTTATTGTGTATATTTTTCTGGGATAATATCTATAAAGAATTTTATCACGTTGTAAGGCGCATTACCATGCAAAGACGAGTTGAGTTTGCTGGGTAGTAGTAGTAGTTAGTAGTTTTTCCAGTACATCGGTGCGTGGATCGAGCTGTCCGCGTAAAACCAACCGGCATAATCCTTTTACAATGACCAATCCAATGCGTTTATCCACAAGCTTGTCAATAAAATGACCCATCATACCAATGATATCTGTTTTTGACCCAACACTTCCAGCTTCGTCTCCTTCTTCTGGTATTGTGTATAGCTGACGCATTTTATTCTCGTTAGTTACTCGCAGGATTTGATTATCGTCAATAAAGTAATCAACTCCATAATGATCCATTAGCTCAAATACACACATTGCCGATGTTTCCCACAAGCGCAAATCGTTTTCCTCGTAAAATTGTTCAATGATCACTTTAAACATTTCCTTGGAATATGCTGCGTTTAACATACTTAATGATGAACCGCATTTAATAGCCCAATCCAAGATCTCCGTCTCCTTGGAAGCAGCCAAGTTTGGATATATAAAGTCCTACAAATAGTAAATGTTTTAAAGAAAAGTTCATAGCCGGGCATAAAGTGTAATCTTACCTTGTATAGTCTGGAAATGCTGGGATTCAGAGACTCAACATGCTTGGATTCAACCATGTAAAATGTTATGTATAAGCCTTTCAAAATACACTCTTTCATAGATAGCTTGGCAATAGCCGACAACTCACACACTAAGCCATTTTTTTCGAGCAGGGCTCCAACGAGCTCTATTGCTGCATTTTTCTCAGCAGTAACCGTCTGTGCTCTAGTATACTCCTTTTGAAGTTCTAAATTTCCCTCCTGTTTCTAACTTTACTATTTTCACTTTTAGCGACATGATTTCCATTTCTAATGAAAGATCATCCAAGTCGTTTAGCAACTTCCTGAACAAATTACGATCGTACACCAAATCATTTTGTTTTGCACTCAGCTCGCAAATTTCATAGATGATTTCAAGAAAGTATTTAATACGCGCATCCACATTTGGTATCAGTTGCTCTGTACAGCGCACTAATATCTGTACAATCTTGTGATCCAGCCAGCAATGCTTCAGCAACATCGTTATTATTAGTTGCTTTAATTTGTTGCGTCCAAACTCATCGCCCAGATCATAGTCATGCAGCATTTCCACCAGCGACTGTTGCGCACACTTTTAACTCTTTTTTAAAATAAATCTCCGAATTTTCTTTAACTTCTGAAACTAAGTATTGCCAATTCTTTTTAAGAATTTTTTTTTAGATTTATTATTATCAGTGTTGGAGGTTTTCCTAATATGCGATGAAAACTTTGAAAGTTTTACGATAATTTGAAAACTACGTACATTGCATTGATGATAGCATTCTCAAATTCTTGGAAATTAAGAAAAGCGCTCATTATGTCTCAAAATTCTTCACTTCGAAGTTAATATCATCGACATCGTGGGGCCATGACAACCCGTTCTCGAGCTACGGCCGACCTCAGCAGCTCTCGCCAGGCGCCTCAGCTTTGCGCGCGTCTTCTCCAGGATAGGTTCTCCTCCAATTGATCTCGCCATCGGAGTTGTGGTCGTCCCCTTTGTCTTCCTTCGTCGGCTTTCGCTTCGAATACCTTTTTCGCTGGAGCATCGTTATCCAGACATTGTATTGTGATGCGCTGGACAACATCTATGTCGTCGTAGAGCTCTTACAGCTCGTGGTTCATCCGTATGCGATAGTCGTCCTCAAAACGAACGGAACCGAAGATTTTACGAAGAATTTTCTTCTCAAACATCCCAAGAGCAGATGCATCTGTCCGTGACACAACCCTTGCTAGGAGATCCGGAACCGAAACCCCTCCGTGAATCCGCCGCTGGGCCGCACGTAGCCGAACATTGTGCTAACATCTTGGTGGAATCTTTAAGGTGTTCCTCCCAATTACCGTGCTTAATATGTACATTTAAAGTGGAGAGTACTAAAATATAAGGAGGCGAAATAACTCAAAAAGTTTTTTTTTGCCGTTGATAGATTATGCGCCAGATGGGAACTCTGGGTGTAAAGACCCCATCTGGCGCGCAATCTTTCGGAGGCTTACACTCAAGAATGAAACTTCGCCTCTATAAATTTTAGTACTCTCTGGGTTCGGGTTCACCCAATGTCAACACAATAGTGCTCTTTAAATATTAAAAGTATTAACAAAATAAGGAAAGAAAATGAATACAACATAGTTTTGTTAGGCGACATATTTAAAATTTACAAGTACAAACAAAACAAGGAAAGAAGAAGCACTTACTCAAATGATAAACTAGCAAAAAGTGCGTTCACGCTTTTGCCAGCTATGTTTTTGTGCAACCTTGCGAGCTCTTTCATACGAACTTAGCCATAGCTGGTCTAAGATGCTCAGTAGAAAGGTAAACACTCAAAACTACTAAGTTTCCATAATAATTCGGTTTATGTGGCTGTAGTTATAGTATCAGTAGATGCTGATCTGTCTGATATTATTTCGACAAGAGCTATTTGATGTAGAGATCAGAGGTAGCATAATCCATAAAATTAAACGTTACGTTCCTTTGAAATTTTAGGTTTTCGTATGCTTATTATGCCTTTTTTTTTTAGCTTCAAAACAAGCAATTGAAAATTTAAATGCTATTTTTGGTGAACACAGCTAATATCATGTATCATGTAACCATATATACAAACAAATCAATAAAATTTTAATTTAACTTAAAACAAAACACAATTATGAAAAACGAATCAACTTTTTTGCAATTAAGAGCCTGCGTCTTAAGCAGCTCTCGGTTTTAACCAGTTGTGAATTACGCTGTCTAAGCTGTAGGTATTAAAATAGGTAAAATTAAGCGACTGTTTGGACAAGACATCTCAAAAAAATAATTTGTTCAATAAAATCGTGATTCATGGCATCCAGATGTGGAACTGCACTAATAGAGCAAATATCTTAGACAAGTAACCATCTTTTCAGTCAAATCACACAACTAATTTATAATATACTAATTTATTTATATAATTTTAAGCCGTAGTTAACGCAACAACAAATAAAATATTTTAAAAAAATTAATGAACTTTTTATTTACAACAAAAAAATGTGTAGTTATGTAAATCTCGTGTTAAGTACATTGCACAAAAACTTTCTCGATAGATTTTAGCAGCTTCTTTTTATTTTACTATTTTTTCTCGTATCTCAAATTAAAGCATCAAAATATTCATATTACACTTACTGCAACATTCCTAGCCAAACAAAGCGATTCATTTATTTTGGTACAGTCACCAACCACTTTAGTACCCATAAATATTGTGCGAAAAATAATTTCATTTTTTTTCAAACTCAACTTAAAGCTTTGTTTTTGACACGCTCATTTTTAAACTTTCTCTTATTTTATTATCATTTGTCTTTTTCCACTGACTAATTATAATTTAATTTGTTTATTCTCATATTTTGCAAATTGAATTTTCACTTTTCCGCTATATACCAGAGCACTTGGACCTTGTTGTAGTCGACGCCTTGCCCTCCGCCCGCGTAGAGCATGGCTTTCATTAGCATAAGTATGAAAGGAGCTGATGTAGGCGCCAAGTAATACCGAGAACTGGCGAATTATTTATGAAAAGTGCAGAAAAATATTTATGCAAATCCATGCAAATGGCATACAAAGAGAAAGAATAAATAAAAAACTTGACACGAGCTGGGCATAAAATAAAAAAGTTCAATGATAAATAATTTGTAAGGAAAATTGGTCAACTGGTGGGGATTTTAGGATATTTCCGGGGTATGTCCACGAAAAAGTTGTAAAACTAAATAAAATTTGTAACTAATAAATAAAAGGATATTAGGGACTTAAGAAATGTTCTATAAATAATAGTTATATATTCGTGAAATAAAGTGGCTTCACCGAGGTGTCATCCAATCTCTCCTTCGACGTCTTCTCTCCGGCTAATCTGAAAGTTTCTTTGATGTAGCTCTTGTCGTCTCTGAGATATAAACGTTTATATGGAAGTATATGGGTAGACCGACTTTCCCGGACTCCTCCTTCTCTTACGACGTCTTCTCACCGGCTTATCAAAGGCTAATCTATAAGTTTGGTTGATGTAGCTCTTGTCATGTCTAAGATCTAAGCGTTCATAAAGACGTACATTCGTAGAGCTGGTGCTCTAGCCTACTCCGTCTCTTGCAACTTTTTCTCACCGGCTTATCAAACTTATCTAGACTCCTCCATCAGTTCAGACGTCTCCTCTCTGGCTTATCAAAGGCTAATCTATAAGTTTGGTTTATGTAGCTCTTGTCATCTCTGAGTCTAGGCGTTCACGCATACGTACATGGGAAGATCGGGTTCTCTAGACTTCACCGTCTCTTCCGACGTCTTCTTTCCAGCTTATCCAAAGGCTATTCTAAAAGCTTGGTTGATTGCTCTTGTCATCTATGAGATCTAAGCGTTCATACAGACGTCCATGGGTAGAGCTGATGCTCTAGACTCCACCGTCTCTTCCGACGTCTTCTCTCCAGCTTATCCAAAGGCTAATCTGAAAGCTTGGTTGATATAGCTCTTGTCATCTCCGAGATTTAAGCGCTCATAAAGATGTACATGGGTAGAGCTGGTGCTCTAGACTCCTCCGTCTCTTCCAACTTCTTCTCACCGGCTTATCAAACTTATCTAGACTCCTCCATCAGTTCAGACGTCTCCTCTCTGGCTTATCAAAGGCTAACATGAAAGTTTGGTTGATGGAGTTGTTGTCATCTCTGAGATCTAGGCGTTCATATAGACGTATATGGGTAAGGCGACTTATCTAGACTCCCCTGTCTCTTCCAAGGTCTGCTTTCCGACTTACCAAATTGCAGTCTGAAAGTTTGGTTGATATATTGTAGCTCTTGTCATCTCTGAGATCTAGGCATTCATATAGACGTACATGGGTAAAGCGACCTCTCCATATCTTCCGACGTGTTCTATCCATCTTATCAAAGGCTATCAAAGAAGTATCTGGAATTATAGTACATATCGCAACAGGGAAGGTTAGGTTAGATTAGTGTGGCAGTTGGGACTGACGTCCCTAATCACTTAGGCCAAAGATAGGCCCTTTGCGATACCGCTAGAGTGAGCTAATTCACCACATTACCCCACTTGAGAGGTCCCTTACGAAAGTTGAGGAAGCCATCCGGCTGCCTGAATGAACCTTAAAAGGCATTTTGGACTCTCTTCAGAAAGATGAGATAGATCGTCAAGAAAGTGTGACTGTAGGAACCTAAATCTTTTACTGCCCAGTCCAGGGTGTGCGTTCCACCGTCTCCACTTCATCGCCACAGCTTCTACAGAAGTCATGGTGGGGAGCATTCAACCGGGATGCGTGGTTTCCTACCAACCAGTGTCCCGTAATGTCACTGATAATAGATGACCACTGGGCTCAATTCAGACAGCAAACTTTTTTGGTTCTTTTACTGCAGTATGTCGGCCAGGTTTGCCGCGAGATTCTACACGAGTTCGATATCCGATTCCACGTTTTATTTGCACAGAGAGTGAAAAAGTTTCGTATTCTCAGTTTACAGCTGGCCATGGGTATACCCAGGCCCTCCTGGTCTTGAAGGAGGATGCTGGTAGTTCCTTTTCTAGCCAATGCAGTTTCGCTCAAAGTCCCTATGTCCTGGGACCTATATCAGGTGAATTGTAAGCTGCTCAGCCATCTGCCCTAGAGACAAGAGGCAGTTATTCTCTGACTTCATACACGAAGTCCGCAACAGGGAAACTTCGGGATAAAATTTATAATACCAAAAAAAGTCGGAGAGAACCAGAAATATCTCTGTATTTTCTTTTAGGATGATTGTGCCAAAGAAAATGTTTTATGAGAAAAATCTTCCAAATAAATTGTCAAAAATTAAATTTAAATGTTTATAAGTGCAAATAAATTGCATTTTTCATCTGCATAGAAACTGGTAAAAATGCATCCACACATTAACGTGTTTTCAGAGCCAGGCGGCAGGCAACACATTGCCAACTGCTTTGGCACTCATCTGGCAACGCCTTTGCCTGCGGCTCCAGCCCTGACAATTCCTCTACCGGCGACAGACAACAACTATGGAAAACCACACATGTGTGTAATTTTCTTTACGAGCCAGACGAACTCACAGGATTCTCTGCCATTGAAGCAGTCAAACCAAGATTGTTGAGAGGAGCAACCGCCCAAAATGCCGAGGCGCTCCTCAATTCAGCCATCGCAACTGTCAGAATAGAAAATTCAAATTTGAAAATATGGAAATGCAATGTCGACAACGACAACGATGACAATGACAATGGCGACAACCAAGCAAATAAAGACTGAGTTCTCTCCTGCACTTGGTAGTTTTGGAACGATTGCAGCTCCCATAGGGAGCTGTGCTCCTCTTAAGCGCCATTGAAAACGGCCGACAGGCAACGCTGCAGGGTCATAATTCGATTAACACCTCTGTTGACGGCAAACTGTGACTTTACGACCATTGAGGTTTAATTGGGGAACTGCGTCAATGATGGCTGCACTTCAGTTCTTAAGCCTTTTATGCTCTTACCAACGATTGGGCTTTGTCTTTTGGTTATTAGGTGCGGAAATCTTTATTGATTGATGCATTGTTTGTTTGACTAAAATCTGGTTGTAGTTTTTGGTATGCCCAAGCAAGTGGAAAGTACTTAGTCGGTACATAATTCTTTCAAACGGCATGAAGTGGTGGCAGCTGCCACTGCAACATCTGTTTAGATGCTGCTGCTGCACTCAAATTTTGGGGCATAACCTTTAATTAGGGTGGGGCACATATAGGGGGCACACACGTGTGTACAATATCATTTCGATTTGTTTACCAATCAGCTGCAGTGTTGTATGATGATTTTATGGGGTTTTTGTTTTTGGGATTAAGTATTTTATGAGATATTTGGAATGGATGGCTTTGTAGAAGCTAGTTGGGGAATCCCATTAAACGTATTAAAGTAAAGACTCTGAAGTAACTTGCATCTGAGATTTAAAAGCATGACTCAGATTCTTGTGACCAATTTTTGTTTTGGTTAAACATTTTTTAATTTATAACTTTTTTAAAGTAATGATAGTTTTTCGGATTTGCAAACAATTTCGAGCTTGCCATAGAGACAAAAAAAATTCCTATAAAGGCAACTGGACCTCAGGCGTAGAATTTAAGATTGTTTAAAGTTAATTTAAGAAGTAAATTTACTTGGTAATACAAAAATTTCATATTTTAAGTGTTACTAGATTTCAGATCTACATCTTAAAATTACACTGATAAACGATAAAAAAAAAAAGAAAACAAAACTAATGCGAGCGAAAGAAACCTATTTCGTGTTTGGGGTTTCTGCTCAGCTAAGCCCCTAAACATATGGTTTAAAGCAAGGAGCTCAGAGACTATAAGAGGTAGAGAACGCTCGGCCCAGATCTTAGCAGAAGACATGCATCATCTTCCTTGGCGCTAATACTATAATTAAGCTTTGGAGTCTTGAACAAAATTTCGCCCAATAATCTGTACCCTTTACAGATTCGTACCAGTTTAGGACGGTACATATTACCAAATCATGTTTCACTCCATTTTCTAACGTGCTCGGAATTGCTCAACTGCTCTAATTCCATCTGTTTTATGGAAGCAGGCTTAAATTAGGTTTCGCGTTATTGCAAGATGTCCACCCCACCTAAGACTTTGTATCTTGACATGGGCAGCTATACTTTTGTCTATAAATATCTCCCGTAGTTCTATTAGGTTATTAGGGTCTATCCTTATTGGACCAAGCATTAATTCTTCGTAAAAATTTTCTCTCTATCTGTCGAAGACACACATTGTCTGTTCGCTAATAAATTTTTTGATTTATGTTCATGTCTGGCTCCATTCCCTTAGAAGAATTCGGCGGCTGTTAATCGGTCAAAGTCTTATACAGTATTTCACCTGGCTACCAAAACTAGTACGCTGTAAAAAATTGGATGAGAAGTCGAAGATAACCCAAGAAGCTAGAAATGCGACTTTTATAGACTTTCTTCCCTATAAACTGCGCTCAAATAAAGCTGTTTGTAAGATTATTTTTTTTAGGCTCTATGCTCCACTGGGAGTCAAAGAAAGCAAAAGAAGAAGTCGAAGACTTTTCGCAAAGAAGCTGAAATCAGCAATACCGATATGACAATTACATTTACGTGTATTCCACCCACCAGTTCCCCGTAACAGTTTTTTAAAGATTACTTCAAAAACCCTGCAAAGTATCTTACGCATGGTAAACGCAAGTTTTTTTAAAATCCCAAAATAACTTTTGGAGGTCAAAGCCAAAATTTTTCATGTTCAAGCCCTTCTTGAAGCAATAGCCAAAATTTTCCCAATTTTGAGTTCCTTTGCTCTGAATATCCTTCACAACCTGCGTGAAGTATGATCATATAGAGTATTCTATAGTCGGTCAGTTGCGACTTTAGCATACTCAAATTCTTAGAAATTAAGGAAAATCCAGGGCATGCCTCGTTGTTAATGTAGAATGCCTTACGAGGATTAATGCTTGAAGTATGCAGGAGGCGTAGACCCTTAGTTTTTCAGTTTTAAATTTGGGTCAGTTGCGACTGTAGCATACTCAAATCCTAAGAACTTAAGGAAAATCCAAGGCATGCCTTGAAGTTAATGTAGAATGCCTTACAAGGATTAATGCTTGAAGTATGCAGGAGGCGTAGCCCCTTAGTTTTTTAGTTTTAAATTAAATTAAAATAAATTAATTAAAAAAAAAATAAATCATTAAGTAAGGATTAAAGAAAAGTAAAGAATGTACTCGACAGGAATCATAGTTTTTATATGTATGGCTTAGATATCATAATAACTAGCCTGTTGACTGTACATTTGTAGCTTTAAGAAGCTGAAAACTGGTTAATATTTTAGAACGCAAATATAAATTTTGAAACTCTAATCCATTTGTCTTGGTTATGCAGCGATACAGAATTTGACACAGCTTATATAAGTTTTATACTCTGTCATTTAAGTTTACGGGTTGTGATTCTTGAGTTAGTCGAAATGTATATGACAATGTGAAGATGACATTGTAGACACCCCAAAATTAGCTCCTAAATCTTCAGGAGATAAAAGAAAATCCTATGAACATCTTTGTCGGTCCATCTATATATGCTTCTTTCTATAGGTTGAGGTTTGGAATAGCAAAGACAGCCCAAAATTAACTCCTTAATCTTCAGGAGATGAAAAAAAATCCTACGAACATCTTTGGCTGTCTATCTATATATGCTTCTTTCTATATCTTGAGGTTTGGAATAGCAAAGATAAAAATCCTGAGATTTTGACTTTCTTCGTCCAGGCAGGTTGAGTAAGATTTGAATGAGCTACAAAACTTAAAGTTTTGTTTTTATTTTAGAGATTTTATACCGAGTTTGAAAATACTATCTGATCAAGTATTAGTAGTTATGTCAAAGTAAAGTCATCTTACGTTAGTTTGTTACAAGGTAACGCAAAGTCGGCTCAGCTACAACTTTAAGTATCGCCATTTTGTATATAGATACGATTATTTAAAAACTTACATTAAAGCTTTATAAATTTTAATTTTCCATTTTAAAGCAAAACATTTTCACGTAAGCGAAGTTAATTATGCAATTACTGCTATACCAATAAACAAGCAAACCAATTTCCACTTGATCAATTTCATGCAATTTAATTACCCATGTCTAATTAGACTTTTCACCGACTGTTGCAGCCGCAAAATGCACTCAAAAGTTCATGCAACATGCCACAAAGTCTTTATCATACAGAAAACCCAACAATTGACAATTTGCATGCCTGAATACTTAAAATGTAAGAACCTAAAGATGCGACGACCATGACTTTATCCATATATAGGTGTATATACCTACCATGTACTACTATGTATAACAATTATAAAGACATTCTGTTGCCGCACCTTATGTCACACCTTTGAACACATTGTTTTCGCTACCCCTCCCTCCTAACGCCTTCCCGCACGCATACAATTACCATAGAGACATTCCCCAACCTAGAAATATGCCACTTGTGGTGCTTAAAGCTTCAACTGAAACCCAATGTGGAATCCAATTGCTTATCACCTTTCAGCTGACAGCCATCAGCATCCGAATATATTCGATTTGTTCAAGTTTTTTGGATGGCTATGCGAAACCCAGTCTCAGCCAGCAAAACGCATCCCTTTGGCATTACAGCAGCTACATATACTATATATAGTATATGGATTTGACAAAATATGCTGCTGCAGTGCCGTCGTCATCGGTGACGTCGTTATCAACAGCTTCTAGTGAAAATCAGTCAGAGGTGTTGACAAGGGGGTTATAATGGAAGTGAATTCCCAAACTCGAGTACGGAGCTTCCGAGACTTCCATTCCACTTGTACGTTTCCGTTTCAGCGTGATTTTACTTCCCGGAAAGAGAATTGGAGCTCTACAAGGGAAGTCACCAATGACGACGACACTGCAGCAGCATATTTTGTCCATATACTAAATATATAGTATAGCTGTCTCAGAAGCTCTCTACTCGAGATTAGGTATTCACTTCCATTCTAACCCCCTTGTCAATACCTCTGACTGGAAGTGAATTCCCAAACTCGAGTAGAGAGCTTCCGAGACCTTCATCCCACTTCAACGTTTCCGTTTTAGCGTGATGTTACTTCCCTTGTAGAGCTCCAATTCACTTTCCGGGAAAATAGATTCAAATATGTCGTTTCACTTCAAAACCCTGGAGCAGTTGTGACTATTCCCACTCCTAGCAAGTATACCTAACTACTGCTGTGACCCGAAGCAGATTTCCTAAGAAGATTCATAGTCCGGAGTCTCATTGCGCTACTCGCTGCCACCGACTTTAGGAAAGTCCTGGATCCAGATTCAGAATTAAATCCAGGTTGGATCACATGGACCCAGTAATTCCTCAATAATTTCTAGTTTGTAGATTACAAAGCTACATCCACCCCCTACTACGTCACTGTTAACTGCATTGGCATCCACCCACCGCGACAGCTCAAAATATTTGCAATGATTCGTTTTGTCGAGACAGGTTCCGAGTCGCTTTCTAACAGCTCCATACCACCAATATGGGGGACGACGGGTATTCGTCGTAGTAGTTCAATTGGGTTTTGGTGGCTGCGCATCGTTTGGGTTATTATTATTTCTGATATATGCGGTCTTACTTTGTGGTTGTCAGGCGAAGACGATGTCGATGTCGATGCCGATGACGATGCCTGGCAGCTTTGGCGCACATCCGTACTATACATATGGTAAGTACGTCGGTGGTCGTGCGGTTGTCTCTCTGTACCCCCGTACCCCTCTGCCCTGTCACCATTTTGGCGTAACCAACGTCGCGGCTGTCTGGCTCACTCCATATGTCTTTCATGGTTACATGCAAATGAAGCGTGAGTTCCCGAAAGGTGTTGAAAACGGCTGCCAAATGTGTGGCGACAACAACAACAAACTGCGCCTTTCGACTGTTTGCAACGCGGGTCGCAACTATGGCAACAACACCAACAACAACAGCAACAACAACAACAACTACTGAAACTTGAATGTCTCTGTCGCACTCTGCATCTGCATAATTTTATGCCAAGCATTTCTACTTTTATTCCATTTTGCTTTTTCATCTTTTGTTGACAGCTTCGATGACGATGACGATCAATGTGAGTGCCCCGCATGTGTGTGGCCCAACTGACTCCTTATACCACATGTGTGTGTGTGTTGTTGGGTGTTCCTCTCTACACTCTCTCTCTTTCTCACTCTCTCTGTCGATTTTCAGCCATCCAATTCGTACAACATGTTCTCGAAATTGTTTCGTAATTGCAATGTTGACAGCGCCCACGTGATGCCCAAGTTGAATTGGGCGTTAAGGTCCTTGGACCTGGGCTCATACTCATTGCTATGACTATGATTTTGACTTTAAAAGTTGGAAAATTTACATTTTTGAAATGTTGTGGGAGGTCTTGATGTGTGCGTTTAAACTGAATGTGGAACAGGCACATGATGTGATGGTAGGTCATTAAAATATATATATAGCATTATGAGCAAAAATATAAACCTAGAATGCTTTCTTTGTATAATTTAAACAATAGCTTTAAAAGGTCTTGATTAAATAGCTAACTTTTTAGAAGACATTTTAGATGATAAAGAATAAACTTGATCACGGCGTGTAAGTAATGCAACTAAGCGATGTATTTTTTACATACGATAATCGCAACACGTTGCAAACATCGGTTACAATATTTTTTTATGAAAAATCGTTATTTCGCTTACAAATTAGTATTGTGTTAGAACAGCCAAAATCTGCTTATTGCATATGCATGTGTCAAGGTTGGTCACCCAGCAGCTCTTTTTTGTTTTATCGATATTTTGAAGCTGATTTTTTAGAAGATTTTTGAGAATCAATATACATAGCTTATCAGGGGCGGATCCAGAGGCAAATTTTGGGGGGAACTCAATATTTAAAAGTGTCAATTCGTTATAATGCTTTATTGGAAAAAATTGTATACTTTGTGTTAGTGTGAACGTAAGTTTCATACATTTAAATTGATACGATGTTTGCCCATTTTTACAGAATTTTTCTAAAACTTCTTCTGATGTAACTCCATATTTTTGAAACTTAATTAACTTAATTTTCCGAAATGAAGTACTATTATTCAAAGCTCAATCACAATGAATGGTCTAAAATGTCAAAAAATAGTACAAATGGACTCATAATATTGTAAAAATGAAAGAAAATACATTTAACGCGCCCACAAAAACAAATGAAGATCGCTTGTCTGATTATTTTTTTTTTTTCCTAGAAAAAAAGACATGAAATTATAATTTTCTACGCTGATACTATTAGATGTTATACCGATGCATCGATACTCTTAAATTTTTTCGATCATCGATATTCTTCTTCCGATTTTCGATTATCGAACGTACCCTGTTAGGTGCGTAATTTGCGGCGAAGTATTTTTAATTAAAATAGCTTATTTAATAAATATTATTTCAAATTCCTAATTTTATTTTATTAGGTATACGTTACAGTTTACAGGGTTATTTGCTTGTATATAATTTGTATTAATTTTAATTTTAAAAAATAAATATATTTCAATGTATGGAAACATCGATATTTTTAGTTTAAAATATCGAACGCTATTATTGATTGCTTATAAAGTCTCTTATACGATATGGTCAAAAAATCGGTGATTTACTAGTCGGCTATAATACGATTTACGAATTCGGCGTTTATGACAAATTAACGCTTTTGCATTTTGAATATATTTTGAAACGCTAAATATCATGTCTTTGTTCATTAGCAAACAAAATCTACTCGTATTCGTGACTAGAATAATAGTTAATCCCGCTGTAATGACTTTAAAACACAAAATTTTAAATTTTAAAATTAAAAAAATAAATTCTTTTATAATATCCCAAGTCCTTAAAGCCAGTATGCAGCAGCACGAAACATTTTAGAACAAAAATAAATTCCTATAAAGAAAAATAGTCCCGAATTTTTGAGTTCAATCAACTTGTAAACATTATGAGAGCCCATTCGATATTTAAAACATACGATTTTTAATATCGTAAGTCCTCAAGGCCAGTACGCGGCTGCACGAAACGCTTTCAAAAAAACATGAATTTCTATAAAAAAAATAGACCCAAAATTTTTTGTGCTTATAAATATTTAGTGACCCCATTCGAAATTTAAAATATAAATTATTTTTTATAATAACTTGAGTCCTTAACGTAGTAGCATGAATTGTTTTCAAACAAACATGAATTCTAATAAAGAAAAATATTCGCGAAATTTTATTTGGAAGCCCTTTCGATTTACCAAACAAAATTTGTTAGAATACCAGAAAGGGAATAAATAACAGAAAATTACTGAATTGTGTTCATATCATAACAAAATATGGCAGAATACCAGAAACTCCCAAAAATGGCAAAAAAAAAATGCTATAGTGAGTTCACATAAAACTTATATAAAAAAAGTTTTAGTATATACCGACACTCGAAAAGTAACCAATTAAAAAGGCCATAAATTCATTTACCTTTACTCAATTCAAGGTACAAAATGTGTAAAAATAATACGAAATTTAGAAACAATTTACTTTCGCTCAATATTGCCACCTTTTGCCTTCACTATGGCCTTGAGACGGTCCAAAAATGAATCGCAAGCTGCCCGAATGTGACTTGCAGGTATTTTGTCCCACTCGTGGACAATGGCTTTTTCAGCGCCTCTAGACTGTTGTATCTTTTAGTTCGGACCTTGCTCTCCAAAATGGCCCAAAGAGAATAATCCATCGGATTCGCGTCTGGTGAATTCGAGAGCCATTGTGTGGACGTTATGAAGTTCGGAACGTTGTTTTTCAGCCATTCTTGGTTCACTCGAGCTTTGTGAGACGGTGCCGAGTCCTGTTGAAACGCCCATGGTCTGCCACCGAAATGTTTGTCTCCCACGGCTTTAAAGCAACCTCCAGAATACTTTCCCGATAATATTGCGCATTAACCTTGACGCCAGGCTCGATGAAAACGATTGGAGAGCGCCCATCTGCGGTTACAGCGGCCCAAACCATTATCTGTGGCGGGTGCTGCCTCCTGGTGGCCAATCGATGACTCAAATTCTAGTATGAACGGTCCCTCAAGTAAACCCTATCGTTTTGAGAGTTTACGAATTGCTCAATTGTAAAAATTTTCTCGTCAGAAAACACAATGTTCGGCAATTGACCGCTTTCGGCCAAGCGAAGCAACTCCTTCGCTCTCTCAAGTCTGACTTGTTGCTGCTTCGGTGTGAGATCATGTGCCTTTTGGATCTTGTAAGGCTTGACCTTGAGATCATTTTTCAGTATGCGACGGATGCTACGGTCAGATATTTTCAGTTCTTTCGCCATTTGATTGGCACTTCGTCGGGGATTTCGCTCAAGTCGCTTCTTCACTTTTTGAACCATCTCACGTGACGTTGCAGTCTTTTGATGACCACCTCCATGACGTTTTGCGATGCTACCAGTATCATTGTAACGAGTTATGGTGCGATAAACGAAAACTTTATTTACTTTAAGGTGTTCGAGCTCACGAACAATCGCTGGTTGTGATTTTCCACCTAAATATAATGCAACTACACTATTACGTTTGAAATCCATTACTGATTTTTTTTTCGCGTTTACTCACGGCAAAATGCTTTCGTGCGCTTGTAAACAATACTCTAAACTGTCATTTAGCTAACTTACAGACAGCTGATGCCCGTGCGTCAGCTGCGCGAGCGGTCCGAATTCAACACTTCGAGTGCCGGACCCTGTAGTTATATATAAATAGTCCCAAAGTCTTGTGTCCTTTTTAACATTCGAACCGCCTTCCGATTTTGTTCAAGAAATTTGGTAGAATAACTAATATTCTAAAGGCAAATGGGACTTTGGGATACCCTGTACCACTAGCTTGCAACAAAATCCGGTTGCTTCACAAAAAACCAAAAACAGAAGAATCGTTCCTATGGGAGCTATATGATATAGTCAACCGATTTCAATAAAAATTGACACAGTGATGAAATACCTTAAAAAAGATCTGAATGCTGAATTTAGGTCAAATATCTTTACAAACAAATGAAACACATCGGATTTTGTATAAAAAAGGTTTTTTGGACCGATTGGTCCTATTGGAGCTATATGATATAGTCAACCGATTTGGATTAAATTTAGTACAGTGCGAATATCACGAATATCAAATTTGGTCCCAATATCTCAACAAATATAGCGAATTTTTCTTTAAAAAAGTTATTTTGGCCGATCGGTCAACACCCATATGGGAGCTATATGATTTATACCCGATATCAAAAAAAAAAAAAAAACTTGTCTCCTATGGAATAATATGGAATCTAATGTGAAAGTTTGGTTACTCTAGACAGACGGACGGACGGACAGACGGACATGGGTATATCGACTTCTCTATTCACCCTGATCATATTTTTGGTAACTTTGGGGTGTCTCCGACGACTCCTTCTATATGTTACATACATACAAACTTAATATACCCTTTGTACCATAAGGTACAGGGTATAAAAATCACAGAAAATGACTAAATTGTGTTTATATTAAATTTGGCAAAATACCAGGAACAGCCAAAAGTACCATAAAAATACTATATTGTAATCACATCAATATAAAATTAGGCAGAAACAGCAAAAATACCAGAAAAATACTATAATGCGTTAATGGGCACACTATTTGTTTTTAAAGCAATTAAGTTGTCATTTTTGTTCGGAAGTGTTTTCCTATAAAAAATGAAAGTTGAACGCAATATGTATTTGGACTCCAATATTTTTCAAATACATAAAAACTAACCAATTTTTTTTTAATCTTAAAGGCTTTCCGGCTTAAAGCTTCCTATGCAAAAATTGAATACAAGTGAAAACTCACATAAAAAAAAACTCTCATATTGTTTGCTTCAAATTGACTTTCATTGTTGAATTGTTTCCACCGACAAAGTAAAAAAAAAACAATTTTTCAAAGCTTAAATTTCTCTCAAAAAAAACAAACGCAAAAAAAAATCCTTTCCCTGACCTAAAGGCACAATGAAACATTTGTTGCATTTAAGCTTAATTTTTTTTTAACTACACTTTAACACACACACACACACACACACATATGCCTGCATAAAAAGTTGTTGCATCCTGTTAAAAAAAAGAAGGACGAACAGCTGTGTGTCCTTTGTCGCTGCACTTAAAGTTTCAATCAAGAAATTTGATCGGCACTTAAAAGCTGAGAGCAAGAGAGTGGGAGAGTGCGAGGAGGCAGCGCCAATGTGTGGCATGCAACAAGAAGCTTACAAGTGGCAGCTACTTCTACATTCTTCTTTTTTTTGTTTTTTTTTTGTTTTTTGTTCATTTTTGAGTTGTTTTTGGTTTGTTTCAACTCTTGACCTGAAATCAGCTTTGAACTCTCCAAGCGCCAACTTTGCGGCGTTTCCGCTGCGTCAATTTACACAAAAATAAACAACAACAACAACAACAAAGAGTACAACAATGGGCTAAGAGCCCAACGTCAACCATTGCGGAATGCAGGTCATTGTTGGCCTGGTCAGGTCCTTTTGGCCGCTTTGGCACTCGAGCAACCCAAACGGCTCATTTTACTGCCATTTGTTGTTGTTACTGTTGTTGTCGCTCCATATTTGCGTGTGTGCGAGTGTGTGTGTGTATCTGTGAGTGCGTGTGTGTGTGTGTATCTTGGAGTGTGTGTATTTGCGTATGGCATCGATCGAAGTGCACGCAAAAATTTCCGCGTTGCATTTTCAACTTTTTTCAATGTTTTTTTTTTGCGAGGTCCCCCGCATAAAAATTGAATGGTACAGGACAGGGGCGTAGTTAGAATTTGGGTATTTGAAATGGGAATAAATTTCGATTATAAACTTTTTCTGTAATCGCTTTCTATAAAATACGATCCTATCCTTGACATCTTGTTGTCTCTAATGGCCTGATTCTTAACTGCCTTCCAAATATTTCTTTAATTTTTTTAGCTACTTTTTTTATTCCTATTTTCATACATATTGCATCAGATGTTATTTTATATACAAAAATCTCTTAAAAAAATATATAAATTTAAGATCTAGCCGAATTGGAGATGCTCCGTATCCTTGACTCTGCCAATTTTCTACAATTCCATAAAATTTACCGACGCCAAAATCCCCTTAAGCACGCCACTGGCGCAGGACAACGTCAACACAGAAAAATAAAGAGAGAATGAGACAGAGAGAGCGCGAATGAGTAATAGAGGTACAGACAGAAAATGGAGCCAGAGAGAGGTTTTGGAGGCACAGTAAGGCCAAAGGACTGGCAGCACTTTGTGTAAGACCCCTTCGGACTCCATGTAAAAGAAATAAAATTACGCCAGATATTGAATTACGCATTTTAAATTAAAAATATTTTCGCGATTGCATTAAACGAAAGGCAAACTAATTAAAGAGGATTGCGTTTGTGATGCACTGGCTCAGGAGCAGGCTCTGGATCTGGCTTTGGCTCTGGCTCGGGCTCTGGCTCTCAGTTGCTCATTCTCTCGTTGCACTTTGCAGCTGTTGTTCCTTTTTGTTTTCGTCATTTTCAATGCAATTTGTAACAGCAAATGAAGTTCGTCAAGGAGGAGGTTGGACTTAAAAGATGAAGCCTTGAAAAAGTATCTATAATATTGAGCGTTAGTCAATTAAAAGTTTTGCGAGTCTAAAAAAAAACGGATGAAGTTTTAGGAAATGTATTTCATAATATAATGTAATAATAATAATATACACAATCTTTATTTAATACATATAAAAGAATTTTTACCCCTTAGGTGAATAGAGATCCTCTTTTCGGAGAAGGCGGTTTGACTTAAAAGATGAAAAAGCAAAGTTTATTTACTACTACTATGAATTCTGGACTCTTAAGTGGAGCAAAAAACCTCAAAAGATTATTTGATACAAAAGAATTAGTTCCCCCAAGCTTGTCAACTTAGGTGGGTAGAGATTTCTTTTCAACATTTTTTTTTTATGGACAAAAGACTTTGAATTTAAACAAAGACTGCATTAAAAATTAATGCGAAAATCTTGACATCCAGGACATGGGTCTTTTTTTCGTACAATACTCCGTAAATCAATTCTTTTGAAATCTCTTGGAAGTGATATGAAAATATAATTTAAGGAACGTTTTCCCAAGTTATTTTTTTTTTGTAAATATCAGATTATTCCCGAGTAGGATTTTTAGCTTTGAACCAATACATTTTGTCTTATAAAAAATTCCAAATCTCGCGCAGTAAAATCCGGCCGGTTCTAATAGGTTTTTATGAAATGTAACGCCACACATTAAATTTTTTCAGAATTAAATGGTTTTTTTTCTCTGGGTAGGTTGGTTACTGAAGGACTAGAGCATGGCCCAGAAACCTCTAAAAAGGTCCATGTATTTAAAAGAAACATTGAATATTTAAATTATAAAAAAAATCAGTGCATTTAGGAACCCTCACATTCCCCACGAGGTCCCCGCTTTTCACTCGACGGCCCTGGTTGCAAGTATGTGAGATAGGATGGATCAATTTGTATGGATGTAAAAAAATATTTTGGGGCTCTCATCGATTTTAATTCTTTGGGTCATTTAAGCCAACTTTGCCTAAGAAACTATGGATCTAAAATAAATTTCAAGTCGCGAAATTTGTATACCCTGTACCGTATGGTACCAAGGGTATATTAGGTTTGTGCAAGCCGAAAATGTATGTAACATATAGAAGGAGACGTCGGAGACACCCCAAAGTTACCTAAAATATGATCAGGGTGAATAGAGAAGTCGATATACCCATGTCCGGCTGTCCGTCTGTCCGTCCGTCCGTGTGAACGCCTAGATCTCAGAGATGGTAAGAGCTAGAGTTACCAAACTTTTACATTAGATCCCATATTAATCCATAGGAGACAAGTTTATTTTATTTTTTGATATCGGGGATAAATTATATAGCTCCCATGGGGGTGTTTGAGACGACCTCGACAAAAAAATAGCGTTTTAGATGAATAATTCTTTTGTTTATAAAGATATCGTAACCAAATTTGGTATTCGAAAGTTTAGTAGTAGTTCCCAATCACTGTACCAAATTTGATCGAAATCGGTTGACTATATCATATAGCTCCCATAGGACCGATCGGCCAAAATAACTTTTTTAAAGAAAAATTCGCTATATTTCGTTTTTAAATAAAGATATCGTAACCAGATTTGGCGTTTGGAAATTTTTTAGGCCACTTAAGCAATGTACCAAATTTGAACAAAATCGGTTGACTATATCATATAGCTCCCATAGCACAGTGGGCCAGGCTGACCTTCTAGCGGAACTTTAGTAGCAACTGGCGTAAATCAAGACATATTCTCTTGAAATTTTTAATTTAAGATATTTAACATATTTATAATATATTTGAAAAAAAAATTAATCGGAATCAGATGAATCCGAGTCACTAAAAGATTTTTTAAAACTATGAAGCAATCCTAAAACGGTTTTGTCCAAATTAATTTCTTTCAAATTGGCTTTTGTTGTTTTGGAGAGAGTCGTTATAAGTGGATCCGATGAAACAAGTAGTCCATTCATAACATCTTCCATTGTATTACTCCTCTTGTCCTTACGGGAATGGTTTAAGCGTATATTCCTAAAATCCTTATTCCTGGCTTCAAGTGCTTCTTCGGACATTATACCAATAGGAAGTGCTACATTGTAGATGATGTCCGCTCCATGTATTAAAACTTTATGTACAGATGACGGCATGTAAAACCATGGATATTTGTCGACATACATTTCAGCTGTTTCCATGGCATATGAGCTGAATGAATCAGTATTGACTTGATATCCACAAGCCATTACCCTTAATATAACACTAAACCTATATATTAGAGCTTCGCTAACTCCAGTAATGTCGGCTACTAAATTTGGTTGGCTAAAAAACCGTCTGACAGTATTTCCATTGTTGGTATTGCCCACTACTACCCACTGGAATATCCACCAGTAAGCCCATTTGCTTTCTAAGTTGGAATTGGATTTCAGATTTTCTAGCTTCTACCTTTGCCTTATCTTCACCTCGAGCTTGCCATTTTTTTATTGGGAGTCTGTAAGCAATATGTAGAACGCATTCAAAAAATCGTATCCACGCATGCAATGTTGATAAACCATATTTTAATAGATCTGCATCAATTCTTTAACTTTTTACCAAACTAATATTATTCATATTCTTTGGTAGGGCTCTACAAATTCCACATATCATGGTAGGTGCTTCTGCAAGGACGCTAAATGTTTTGCCATCCAGCATGGTCATGTGAAATTCGTGCATAATTGAATATAAATTGGTAGTTGTTGGTTGAATTTTTTCTACTTGGTTTTTTACATGGTCGCTCTCTAATCTAATTAATTCGCTTGTTTCCTTTTGGCAAATTAGTTTTAAAGGCCGACAATAGCGAGTTGAGGAAGGTCGAGGGTTTTTCCACAAAACTTTTGATCCAAGCTGAATTTGTAATGGTACAAGGCAAACTGCAAAAAGGTGTTGATCGAGCATATTGGTTTCACCATTTTCAAACTTTTGCCGGTATGTTGCGTGTCCACTGCTTCCATCACAGCCCCATTTATGTACTGCAGTTAATTTTATTTTATTATTATTTTCTAATAATTGATGATCAAAAACCGAGGAGTTCGCCTGTATAATTCGACTAACGGTATGGTCGACTAAGCTTTGCAAAGTTGTTTCAGCTGAATAGTCTGAATATTTCAAGTTACTCGGATAGCACATAACCTTAGCTGAATGCAACCTTTGGTAACTCGGATATACATCAGCATTCCTCTCCTTAGCACTACATCGCATTAGCTTGTATGTGTGCTTCGTGTAGCCTACATCCATATATAGAGCCAGAGCTTCTTCCGGTGAGTACGGATTTGGCAATTGTGCTTTTGCGTCCAGTGACCTTTTAATTTTATGTCCTGCAGTCTCGTTTGCATTAAGCTCTGTAACGATTTTTGATGCAGTTCGCATTCCAGATTTATACAGGCTAGTGCTGGTTGCCACCATTAATTCATCGCAAGTGGTTTCCTTTACCAGACTTGACACTTTTCTGGTCTGTACTTTAGGGCAGAGATCCCCGAAATCCTTCTTGGGTCGACCCATGTCTGAATTTGACGTAAAACTGTACAAAAAGAGGGCATCATCAAGCCATTTCTGATTTTTTTTTTCGAAGAGTGATTTGTTGTAATGGCATGCTTTCCATTTTTCTGTAAGCCTGCTAACAAAGTTTGTTATTTTTTTGGTAATTTCTTCGATTTCCTTTATTGATAGGTTTATGTTTTTTAAAATTGTACCAAATATAAGTTCTTTTAAAACTATAACTTTCTTTGTGGAGATATTTTCGCCAAGCCAAGTGGTATACAGCATGCGCTTTGGGACCGACATATCACCTAAAAAGTGTAATAGACTTAACAGATGGTCGTAGATGGCTACCATTTTGAACACGTTAACACCACAAAGACTGACACGATACATAAATGCTAATACTAGCTTGAATAAGATTGAATAACGTAAGTTATAGTCCAGAGATGTTAGTATAAGGCTCAAAACCATTCTTGATAAAACAACATACTTCAAACACATTTATTTTGCTACACATGAATAGACAGGTCACAAACATATATTTTTTATTTAATACATACCTTTTCTAAAAGAAAACAAAAGTTATTGGGTCTGTTTGTTTTAATTTGTTTAAGTTGAAGATCAATCAACAAACATCAAAAAGTGCAACCAAATATTTGCATGGCACGTGCTGAACATCTGTTCACTTTGAAAGCTCGCACCTGATCAGGAGTGTCTCGAAAAGCTCTCACGAAAGCTTTTTTAACCTTTGTCCAGTGTTAGTAATTGGAAAAAAAAACAAAACTAACGACTTTTTAAAAAGTTAATTTCGACTTATGTCCCGCTAGATTGATCAGTTGGCCCACTGTGCATAGGTCCGATCTTCCAAAAATAGATTTTTTAACAAAATTTGTTGTGTTTCGTTTGTTTGTTAAGATATTGAGACCAAATTTGACACTCATGAGTATTTTATAGTTCCTAAGCACTGTACTAAATTTAATCCAAATCGGTTGACTATATAGCATAGCTCCCATAAGATCAATCGGTCCAAAAAAACGTTTTTTATCCAAATTTCGATGTGTTTCGTTTGTTTGTAAAGATATTTGAACTAAATTCTACATTCAGATCTTTTTAAGGTATTTAAGCACTATGTCAAATTTTATTGAAATCGGTTGACTATATCATATAGCTCCCATAGGAACGATCGGTCAAAAAAAAAATTTTGCTTAAAAATTGTTCTGTTTTTGTTTTTTTGTGAAGGAACCGGATTTTATTGCAAGCTAGTGGTACAGGGTATCCTAAAGTCGTCCGCGCCCGACTTTACGTACGCTATTTTTAAAATTGTTTTTTATCAAAATATTTAAGAACTGTCCCTGGTTGCAAGTATGCATGTGATTTAGGATGGACCAGTTTGTATGGGGCCTATTTTGATTATTTGGCCATTTTAACCAGCTTTGCCTAAGAAACTAAGGTTCTAAAATGAAGTCGAGTCACCCACTTTTTCAAATTAGGTTTTATTGAAAATATTTAAAATCCGTCATAGACGAAGGTCTATATAGAAGTATTTACAAGTTCAAAGAACGTTATTTTTGGTCTTACCAAATGCGTATTTGGGGTTGAGGAAAATATTTTTGACACCTATTTTTAATTTTAAGAGTCGCCAGAGGGCGCTTTTGTATATTTTTTATTTTTTTCTGGTTTTTAAACTGACAAATTGTTTCAATAACCGAAGAAAGTTGTTACTGTGTTTGGCAACTCTAAAAAAAGTTTAATATTCGAAAAATTTAAAAAAAAAATCACAACAGCTCACTCCTGCGGCACGTAAAATTAAAAAAAAAGTCAAAAGTGGATACCTTGAACTAAAAAAACTGTTGCCTGTAAAGTCGGTTTTACGGGCGAAGATTTTACGTGACAACGTCTTTTTCTCGGTAGAATATTTATTGATATGAATATTATTAAATTGCACAATAATAATTCCTATTTGAGTGATTTTGTTGAGGATAGGACGATGATAGGAGAAATAGGAAATGAAAGGAAGTGTTTCTGCTGTAATGTGTCTTGCGAAAGTCAAGTCGATGGTTGTTTCTTTTAACGTAGTTGACTTAGAAACGTTTGATACGCAATCAAGATTATACGTATATTTCATGAAATTATGAAACGAGTTGTCAGACTTTACGTTTTCGTATCTCTTAATAAAATAAAATTTTCTCGGCAGTAGATAATAAATAAAAAGGTATAAACGAATGGTTTGACAGAAGAAAGGCGAACTATGCTTGTTAGCATGCAAACAAAATAACAAAATTTTGTGTTGCTAAGGTAGCGCAGTGCGAGTTTCTATTTGTGCATTACTTTTTCCGCAGTTGTAATGCAGATTTTTGGCAGATCACTGCTTTTCTATTTGCCTCCGCTTACAATCAATTACGTTTTCTGCGGAGGTAATGCAGTATTTCGGCAGACCGCAGAGGCTATGCGCCGCTGGGGTTAATCAGTTGCGCTCACTCAAACCTAAAAATAGCCACCGCTTTGAGCAGTGCCAGTTTGGTGCTGAGCGCTAAGCGGTGCGGCTGACGCTGTGCGTTGCTTGTTGCTGCGATTCACAAAAAGTCGCTGGTTCGTTTATAGATAAGAGCAGAGCACAAACCAAAAATAAAATAGTTATTCAGTTGCGCTCACTCAAAACTAAAAATAGCCACCGCTTTGAGCAGTGCCAGTTTGGTGCTGCCAACTTATGCCACTTAATGCCACTTATCGTTACGATTATTTATCGCTAGACTTATCGTTATGGTTATCGTTAGACTTTTTCAATGGTGCCTCCCATACAAACCTAATTTAAGACGTTGTCACGTCAAAAAAACTTATTTTAATGAGCGTCTCGAAATTCATTTTAGACCTATAGTGTTTGGGTAAAATTGCATAAAATGACCCAAAGAATCAAAATCGCTGAGACCCGTTATTATTATTATGACATGTTCTAAAAATATAAAAATTTAAATACTTAGTATACATATCTACAAAAATTTTCTAATTATTTCTATTTCGCACTATTGCTCGAAGTTCTCTGACAGATTTGTTCATCTCTCTCCTTATTGATCTTCGCCATGTAGTTTTTGGAAGTCCGCGGTTCCTTCAGCCCAGGGGGTTACATTCCAATGCTCTATGTGCCATTTCATCGATAGGATTGCGAGTGGTGTTTCCCAGCCAACTATACTTCCGCCCCAATATTTGTTTGTCGATCGGCTGTTGCTTAGTAATTTCCCACAACCGTTCGTTACGAATCGTTCTTGACCATTAGATTCTTAGTATCTTAGTCTTTATACCGAAGAAAATTGATCCACCCTAATGTGAGTCTAATCTACAAGCAGCACTTAAATCGTTTTCAATGTAAAGCTATTTGTCGGAAATGTTAAAGCAATGATTTTTACAGATCTTATTCAGACAGATCGATGTTATTTTATCTTAAAAACGCTTCGAACACCTTTGGGTGGGATCCCGGTATCCTATCCCATCATCAATCGCTTCTTTTTTTTTCTAGATTAGTCTAGTCTTTCCAAGTCAAAAAGCAAAAATCTTTTAAAGTGTAAACATTTTTAAATTTCCGCCGCTCAAATTTTTAACTTAATTCAGCTTTAAGTTCTTAAATTTGATTTCTACTTCAGTAGTTCATTCATTCTGGCATTAACAAATACATTGATTAACATATTATGTAAAATCCGAAGGCACCCAATGAACGAACCTATGCCAATTTTTCATATATTATCCCCACAATTTGCATACTCAAGTAAGCTGATGCCATTATGAGTCGCCTCAACATATCAAGCCCCCCAACCCCTTATTGACTTTATTTATATACAGATATTTTTTTTCGCATAATTTGCGACATGTCAGAATCAGATGTAGATGACGTTGTTGGTTTTGTTGTTGAACTAAATGCTCAAACATTTTTGCACAACAGGAAATTGACTTTTCATCGACAGTAACAAGCAGCAGACTATCGAACAGAAGAAGAAGAAGATGCAGATGATGCAGAAGATGATGATGAAGAAGAAGAAGCAGCAGTAGCGGCAGCAGCAGCGGCAGCGGCTTCTATGCAAATGGAGCGAGCGTTGCCAGACTGCGTTAAAATATGTTGCTGTCAAAAAAGCTTCAACAACAGTGGCTCACAACAACAACAACAGCAACTAGAAAACAACAACAACAACGTTGACAACAACTTCCGTTACTTGGCTTTGGATTGACATTGGCCTGAACATTGCGCAAAAGTTAAGCCATTAGCGAAATGTCCTTTACTTTGCTTATAACGCAATTTTCTGCTAACGTTTTATGCTCGTATTTTCATCTTTTCTCTCTCTTTTCGTTTTAAAATTTCTTCTTTATTCTCTCTTTTTCTTTTTTCTTTATTTTTTCGACTGTCCAGCGCATTGTCTGTTGCTTCGTTAGCCAACCAGCTCGGCTTGGCGCTAAATGACAACTTCACTGTCAGCATTTTAAACTTTTCGTAGGTTTCGTTTCTTGGTGGTCCCTGCGCTCCCCGCGTCCTTCAAATGTTTTGGCAATTTTTTGGTAGCTAACCAAAGTTTTTTTTTTTTTTGGCTGTCTCGCTTTTGGCCAAAAGTTTACTGCAACGTTAATGAAGTTGAAGGATTTTTTGTTTTTAATTCGGTTTTGGATGACAGTTTATGAAATCGTTTTTTTTTTTAGCGAAGTGTGGTGTGTTGCATAAAAATAAAGTAAGGTTTTAGGTAAGGGAATTTTTGGGGGCAGGAGTTTTTGTGCTAAGCTTACAAAGAAGTAATAAAAATGGTAAATAAGAAAATAAATTATGTCTAAATTTTGGTGTAAGACTTTAGCAAGTGTTTACTAGTTTCAGAGCTAGCTGCTATAAAAGCCACTGATCACGTTATCAGTTTCGTATCAAGTAGCTTTTTTTTTTCATATTATAGACCAAATTGCAATTTATGTTATTAATTTATTTCCAACTAAATTTCATTCTCTCTAACTTAAATTAAAGGTGATCTATATAAATTTATTAAAATTTATTGGATTAAAAATTAAAGAACAATAAATATTGAAGAATTTGTTTGATTAAAACTGTGGTACAGTCGAGGCGGTGCCCGACAGTGGAATACCCTGTACCTTTTCTCTCGAACAAATATTTTCTGCACATTCCTACATAGAACATTCCAATCGAAATTGATTTTTCTTTATAAAATTCGATAACTATAAATTCAGATTTTTACCGATTGTGATGAAATTCGAAAGTTACGTCAAAGAATCTATTTAAAGTAATAGTGAGCCCGGCAGACGTCGACTTGCCCAAACTTTTTGAATACTCTTAAAGTGTATAAACATCGTTAGATTGTCTAGTTAGCTTATCTAGACAATCCTAAGATCTTTGGATTAATTGACTTTCATGACTCTCTAAAAAAAATACCCGGTGTTGAACAATTTTCTACCATGCAATATTCATGATATTCACAAAAATGCGTATAACTCACGAACCAATACACACAATCACATCGCAATAGACTTAAAACTTTCATATTGACAACTGCCAACACACGCAAAAATCATATTTGAAATTCTTGAACGTATTCATAAGAACACCCGTAACAACATGCTATGAACCTTCTACACACTAAAACAAACAAAATAACAAAAATTAGACAAATTCGTCCAGGCGTTTCAGCGCTATGCGATCATAAACGTAAAGCATTTCATTTTTATATATATTTAAAGTATATGGAATAAGTTTCATGTTGACATGTTGACGGGTGTGGGAGAAATCACGGTAGATCAATTGGTCACTTGTAACCATAATTAGGTAGAGTCGAATCTTGACGTAGTTTGTATATTTTTGACCATAGCTTTTGCTGTATTTGTCCGATTTCGTTCATTTTTGACGCACTTATGTGTGGAACACATCAAAACGCATCACGCTGTTAAATTTCGGATGAAAATATTGAACGGTGTTCCAAAAACCGCGAATCTCTTGCGACGGACCGGGAAAAGATATTGTCATGATTCAACAAACTTTATCTTCTGAGGAAATATGCGCACCAGCTGGTAAAGTTTTTTGTCTCTAGCTCTTCTAGTCTCCGAGAACTAGGCGTTCATTCGGACGGACATGACTCAATCGCTAGCCGAGGTTATAATAAGCATTTTGGTATTAAGGACTTGGGGTCTACCACGCGTCCTTCTGAGCATAACATACATTGCACACATCTACTATATCCTTTGTGCCCATAGGTACAGGATATAAAAAAAAATAATAATATTTAATACCATGAAATAACATTTTTTTAATAAATATTGCATTTTTGTTTCTTTACAGGTATGTGAAACATTTCTTCCTGCTGTTTTTTGTAAATTTTGTACTAATCCGGTGAGTTGAAAAACTGCAAAATAGCACATAAAGATCCTACCCTAGAGTCCTAGAGTCCAAACATTTATTTCCCAAACTGAAAATTAATAGTAAAGCGATTCTTTTAATCTAAAAATTACTTTTTTAATTCTAAGTAACAATTTAACTGGATTTACATTTTTTTAAACAAAAAAATGGCGGACGTAAAGTCGGGCGCGGACGACTTTAGGATACCCTGTACCACTAGCTTGTAATAAAGTCCGATTTCCTCACAAAAAACCAAAAACAGAAGAAATTTTAAGCAAAAATTTTTTTTTGACCAATCGTTCCTATGGGATCTATATGATATAGTCAACCGAATTCCATAAAATTTGACACAGTTCTTAAATACCTTAAAAAAGATATGAATGCCAAATTTATTTCAAATATCTTTACAAACAAACAAAACACATCGAATTTTGTATAAAACGTGTTTTTGGACCGATTGGTCCTATGGGAGCTATATGATCTAGTCAAACGATTTGGATTAAATTTAGTACAGTGCTTAGGAACTATAAAATACTCACGAATGTCCCAATATCTTAACAAACAAACGAAACACAACAAATATTGTTAAAAAATCGATTTTTTGGAAGATCGGACCTATGGGAGCTATATGATATAGTCAACCGATTTTGTTCAAATTTGGCACATTGCTTAAGTGGTCTAAAAAATTTCTAAACCCCAAATCTGGTTACGATATCTTTATAAAAAAACAAAATATAGCGAATTTTTCTTTAAAATAGTTATTTTAGCCCATCGGTCCAATGGGAGCTATATGATATAGTCAACCGATTTCGATCAAATTTGATACAGTGGGAACTTTACAAAACTTTCGAATACCAAATTTGGTTACGATATCTTCATAAACAAACGAATTATTCATCTAAATCGTTTTTTTTTGTCGAGGTCGTCTCAAACACCCCCATGGGAGCTATATAATTTATCCCCGATATCAAAAAAATAAAATAAACTTGCCTCCTATGGAATAATATGGGATCTAATGTGAAAGTTTGGTAACTCTAGCTCCTACCATCTCTGAGATCTAGGCGTTCACACGGACAGACGGACATAGGTATATCGACTTCTCTATTCACCCTGATCATATTTTAGGTAACTTTGGGGTGTCTCCGACGTCTCCTTCTATATGTTACATACATTTTCGGCTTGCACAAACTTAATATACCCTTGGTACCATACGGTACAGGGTATAAAAATAAATAACAATCATCTATTACACTATTGTACCGAATTAGTTTTTGATCATTGTTCTCTAATTTATTCTTCACCTTCACACTCTTCCAAAAAGTCCTCGAAAAACTCCTTCGCCTCCGATTGGGACACTGCCTTCTCAGACATAGTCACATTTTAAATGAAACAACAGCCCTACTATCCAACTTCTGGACACAGACACCCTAAAAACCAAACCTTTTCAAACACAAACCTATACAAAGCTATTTCCGTTCCAATAATATAAAAATTTCCAATATCATAAAAATTTTAAAAGAAACAATTTAAATTTAAATTTTTTAAGATTTTGCTCAATTCTTAAACAAGTAATATAAATGTTCTAGTTCTAGTATATTGTTAGACTTAAGCCCGAAACAAAACTCTTGACAATAAGTCCGTTAACAAAAGAATTTCATTTAGATGTTCCTATCATGAATTATAATTAATTACTTCGAAAAGATAGAGAGAAATAATTCCGTACATTGAAAAAAAAATTGTTTTTAAAGTTTTTCTTTAAATTTTCAAATATATTTCAAAAGCATTTCCGCATTTATTGCCTTTAGTCAACTGCAAGCACTGAACTTATGTTAAACTCTCAGAATCCTGCAATCTAACATCATTGCAACGCCTGTTAATAACAACATAAAATGTTAATAATTACTTGCTGTTATTACAAGCACACAGCTGCTTATTAACATTTATCTACAAACTGTAAGCTAGATAAATTTTAACGAAACTATTTGCAGCGCCTAACGCGTCAGCACGCGTCCCAGCGCAACATCAACCACCCGCAGCATTTCCCCTGCCAAAAACTTGACACAACGCACTTTTAACCTTCAAAATGTGTAGCTGCCGCTGCTGCTGCAATCGTTTCGTTAAGTTAATTCACTGCGTCTGCAAAGGCAGCGTTTTGCTGGTGTGCGTGTGTGCGTGCCCCCACGACGCTGGCAGCAGCAGCGGCAGCATTTTTATACGGGCGCCAACGACATGCGCACAGCGTCGGCAGCGGCAGCAGCAGCCGTAGCAGCACACGACGGCAGCAGTCAAACGAGTATAACAACAACAAACGCTTAACGACGACTGCACAGCATCTCCAAATGTTCGTTGCTCTCATTGCGCTTGCACACTCCACACTACTTTGGCGCTCTCATCCAGCTGTTTTGGCTACCGCTGCCGCTGCTGAGGGCCTCCCACGACACTTGCGCGCTGCGCTACACAACAACTTAACGAAACTGGTTAGCTTGTGCGCTCTCTGCTGGCTGCGCTCTCAGCAGCTGGCATACATAAAAATTCTATGCTGCTCTCAGCAAGACGCATGCGCGACCAGACAGCGCTGTTAGCTAGCAGTACGCAGCTAGCTGCATCTCTGTCAGTTAACAGGCTTTTACTCATGTGCTGCCACTCACACCAGCACGCTTGGCTCGTCAGCTGTTAAGGCAAAGAGAGCGCACAAGAGCGTAAGCGTTGCCGTTGCCTGTGTGCTGTATGTTGCCTGACTGCGGCGGTTGGTCGTTTCGTTCTGTTGCCTCAGTCTCAAAACGTCGCTCATTGTGTTTTATTCGTTACATGCGCTACGCACGCAACGCCGTCGCGCGCAACGCGTTTATCAAACACAACAAACGAGCAAAATAAAAGCAAATGGCATTTGAAAGCAACACAACAAAAATTTAACCAAAATTGAAGCCATTTTTGTCCTGTCGCGCGGTTTTTATTCGTTTATAAATGTTTTGTGTGCAGTGTATTTTTATGTGTAACAAAGTGCGAAATTTATTAAAAATAAATGTATAAAAATTTTGCACAAATTTTAAAGCTAACAACAACACAAAAGTAACAAAAACGAGTCAACATTTGTTGTTGTTGTTTTGTTGCGTGTGCCCTCAGCAAATATACATACATATACATAGAGGAGCATGTACATATGTATTTTATGGCCTGCTGCAGGCGCAAAAGGAAGCAAAGTGTGCCCAAAAATAGCCGCGCAGTGAAGAAGACATAATAAATTTTACAAGTCAAGTCAAGTCGGCAAGTTAAGATTGCGTCAAAGTCGTAAAAGCAAAGAGCAAATAAAAGCATAGAAAATTGGCCAACAAAATGTGCACAAAGTAAATTACAAATAAATAAGAAATTAAAAGCAAATAGCGAAAAATGTCAAAAGTAACCAAATCAAAAGTGCAGTGAAGTGCTCTCTACAAAACAAATTCGAAAAAATAAAAACCTAAAGCGAGTTGAGCAGCGTCGCGCCCCTTTTCCAGCGTCTCAAACTCACTCAAATCTGCATCTTCTGCATTCTTCTTCATCTTCTTCATCTTCGTCTATCCATCTTTCTGCTATCGCTGTAACGGCTTGCGCCTACAAAAGCCTTCAAAATTAAGTTCTCAAAGCAAAATCCGCATCACGCATACCGTCACACGGACAACATCTACGACGGTGGCACTGACACCGACGACGACGAATGTCCATTGGAGTCGACCACAATGAATCCCTATGAATACGAGTCCACTTTGGATTGTCGCGATGCGGGCGGCGGACCCAACACCGGACCCGGTCCCGGCACCTTGCCCATGACCAGCTCCGGTCGCCATCATGCCCAGCAGCAGGCTCAGCTGCAGGGTCAGCAGCAGCCGGCACACAGCCAAACGTTGCAACATCAAAATCAACAGAATATGCAAACCGCCGCACATCAGCAGGCAGCGGCGGCTGCGGCAGCCGCAGCTCAGTCCCATTATGATTATGAGTATCAACATTTGCCGCATCGTCCACCGGATACAACAACAAATACCACAGCGCGAACACATGGTAGACAAGGTGAGCAAGAAAAGACAATTCAAAGCGCATACGAAGCAAACGAACAAAACAGACACACGCGAAAATAGATGACTAAAGTATAAATGATGAAAAATAAAAGACAAAAAGGCAAAAGTGAATTAAAAATTGCAAAACTCAATTTGAACAAAATTTTAAATCATTTTTGCGTTTAAATTATTTATGTGGAATTTTTTTATTTATTTATGTGCCGGCTGCAAGTTTGTGTTGTTTGGGTAAAGTTTTGTGCCAGCAAACGGCAGCGGGAGGTCAAATGCATTTGGCTGGTGGAGATGGCATAGAATAGAATACAGTGCATTGAAAAAGTTTAGGCATAGCGTGAAATAGGAAATGTTTTAGCGGCAGGTTTTAGTGAGAATTTTAGAGTTTTTGGTGAAATTATTAATATTATTATTATTTGTTGGTGGAGAGGGCATAGAATACAGTGCCTTGAAAAAGTTTAGGCATAGCGTAAAAGTAGAAAATGGTTTAGCGGCAGGTCTTCGTGAGAATTTTATAGTTTTTGGTTAAATTATTCTTTATATTTTTATAATCTTTGGTTGAAAGGAATTCTGCCAGATCGTATCACAATAAGTTTTTGTGAAATTTTGAGAGATTGGTTGAAATTTGTTTTTAAAGTAAATAAATTTATAATACAATTAAATATAATTTTTATCGGTAGCGGCAGGTCTTCTTGCGAATTTGGTACTTTTGATGAAATTATTATTTTATAGAATACAGTGCGTTGAAAAAGTTTAGGCATAGCGTAAAAGTAGAAAATGTTTTAGCGGCAGGTCTTCGTGAGACTTTGGTAGTTTTGGTTAAATTATTCTTTATATTTTTATAATTTTGGATGAAAGGAGTTCTGCCGCATCCTATCACAATAAGTTTTTGTGCAATTTTGAGAGATTGGTTGAAACTTATTTTTAAAGTAAATAAATTTATAAATATAAATATAATTTTTATCGATAGCAGCAGGTCTTCTTGCGAATTTGCTACTTTTGATGAAATTATTATTTTATAGAATACAGTGCGTTGAAAAAATTTAGGCATAGCGTAAAAGTAGAAAATGTTTTAGCGGCAGGTCTTCGTGAGACTTTGGTAGTTTTGGTTAAATTATTCTTTATATTTTTATAATTTTGGATGAAAGGAGTTCTGCCGCATCCTATCACAATAAGTTTTTGTGCAATTTTGAGAGTTTGGTTGAAATTTATTTTTAAAGTAAATAAACTTCTAAATCCATATAAATATAATTTTTATTGTTAGCAGCAGGTCTTCTTGCGAATTCAATAGTTTTGGTGAAATTATTTTTTATTTAATGTATTTGGATAAAATGAATTCAGCGGGATCGTATCATATTTTTTTTTTGCAATTTTGAGAGATTGGCTAAAATTTATTTTTAAAATAAATAAATTTATAAATATAAATATAATTTTTATCGGTCTTCAGGCAGGTCTTCTTGCGAATTTGGCAATTTTGGTGAAATTTTTATTTATTTTATAATTTTGGATGAAATTAGTTCAGTTGGCTTCAGCAATTAAAACTAATAAGTTTTTGTGAGATTTTGAGAGATTGGTTAAAAACAATTTGGTGACTAAATCAATTTAAATTAACATTGGTTAATTGTTAAAACAATTGTTTAAAATTTTAAATTTCAAATACCTTAAGCAAATATTTAGTTTATTTTGAAGCTAACTAGCCATACTTAAGGCTGCATTCCATTGGGAATTTTGTAATTCCATTTCCATATGAATATAAAATGCCGCTTCTAGTCGTAGGATGGTGAAGAAAATCCATAAATTTTCAATTAAAGCCTAAAATATTCTCGGCTTTAAAAACTATTGCTCGCAAATAAGCATCAAAATACATATTTAAAAAATGAAATTATCTTTTTAACAATATATGAGTTACGTTGTTTAAATAGTTTGTGGTGAAATTGTTAAAAATAAATCAATTTTAATTTAAAAAAACAGAAATGGTTATTTTTATCAGGGATCCCAAATAAGAGTTATTATGGTTATGAAAAAAATTAAAGCGAAAAAAGTGGCTTATATGAACGTCAATTCATTTAAAATTTTGAAATAAAAATTGCCCAGTTATTTTTATTTTTTATTTTAAAAATAAGAGTTAAAATTTGATTTGAATGAAAAAATCAAAAAATAATAATTATTTCGTGATCTTTATTTTAAATATTATAAGAATTACGGCCCCTGATTTTTATGCTTAAAGTGACTTTTTAAATAAAAAAATTAAAATTTAGTGTCATTCCCATTTGTTTTGCAGCCATTATAAAATATTATTATCTTCTTTATTTGCCACTAACAAAAAATCGCGAATTATGAAAAATATGTTACAATATTTTTTTAAAATCAAAGCATTATCCTTAACTTCAAAAAATTATTTTAAAATTTGAATTACGTTTGAAAACATGAATAAAGACTGTAAAGAATTTTAATTCTAATTTTCAAAAGACACTTCATTAAGAAGCTTAAGAGTAAAGAAAAAGTGGTCTGAATTTTTTTTTATTTATTTTTATTTTTTTTTTATTTTATTTTATTTCATTTATTTATTTATAATACAGTTAGAAAAGTTTACAAAACTAAAACTAACTTAGGGGCTAGTAGAGCACTGGCTGCTAAGGCCTTCGGCTCTTTATTTTATTTTATTTTATTTTATTTTATTTTATTTTATTTTATTTTATTTTATTTTATTTTATTTTATTTTATTTTATTATTGATTGACTCACTCGGTTTTTACTATTAAGTTAACGTCTGGGAGTCTTTTTTATCGGCATATCATATCAGGTGTGTCAAATTGAATTATGGTAAATATAAAACGTTATATGATTGGAAATTATAATTAAAAGAATATATATTTTAAAATCGCTGGGAAAATCATGTTAAAAATTTTTCGGATATTGATTTTTTTATACATATTTAAAAAAATAATTCGTTTCAAAAAATGTATTCTTTTTTTAAATAAAAGTGCGTAAAAAGCTATTAAGAAATAAATTGTGGGATTCCTGTCTCTAAACTTTTTTGATGCACTGTTTTTATGTACATGTTTGTGTCTATGTGCTTAATACAATATATATACTCGTATTTATATACTTGTGACTTTTTGTTGGGCGGTTTTTTGTTTAAATAGTTTCATTTTGATAACAGAATTTTGACATATTCGATGTTTTTATTTATTAGAGAAAATATTTTAAATTGTTTTACCAAGCAAATATTTTTATTTATGACTTTGAATCAAATATTTAGGGATAAATATTTTTAAATAGTAAACATTTTTATATTTAGGATACAATTAATTAATCGAGCATGTCAGGCAGTAAAGAATACAAAAAAAAATTAAATTATATCAAAGCTTTTATTAAAAATCGTTTATGTAAAATATTGAAGTTTTAATAATTAAATTCGTATGAATAATATTCATTTTTATTGTTATTATTTTTATGAGAAAATTCAGAATAAGTGAATAATAGGTTTGCACACATATACAAGTAAATATACATTGTTAAACAAAAATAGACGATATAACTTCAAAAATAATTACAATATTGGGTTTTGTAATAAGTTATCAAAAAAAAATCACGAAATATTTTTACTATCGTAAACTAATGAAAGAATCCGCAATAAAATCCAATTCAATAAACCCCAAAATACGACTTTTGAAGTTCATGATAAAAAATTTGAATACATCCAATTCTGGTTTTACCCAATAGATACATTCCAGAGAAAAAGTATAAGAATTACATGAAGTAAATCCTAAATCTGCTATGAAAATTAATTAGAAAGAGAAATAAAAGATTACTTAACCTCAAAAAATGTTTTAAGTTAAAAGACAAATCAAATTATAATCTTGCTAAGTTGAATGATATTGTGTTGAAATTTATTTTTCTAGACCGTATTATTTCAAAATAAGCAAACACAATTGAATATTCCAAGGAAAAACATTTTTTTTAAGTCACTTAAAATATTCTATTGTAATATTTAATAATATTTAAGTATGGAACAAAATTGACAAAAAATAAAAGCCACAAAGCCTTATATATATAAAATTTTATAAAATTCATCCGAAAAATTTTAGGGAAAAAATTAAAATCAAATGTTTTTTTTTTTAATCATGCTAAGTTGAATTATATCGTGTTGAAATTATTTTTCTATAAAATCTTATTTCAAAATTTGAGTGCATTTGAAAAATTGAATGTTCCAAGGAAAACATTTTTTTAAGTCTTTAAAATTTTTCCAATATCAACATATTGAATTTTCTATCTATATGTTCTGCATAAAATTGTAGGCAAAATATACAAAGTGAATCAAAAATTGAAATAAGAAACAAATTTTATAAAAACAATAAGCCTTATACCAGTATAGATATAAAAATTCCATAAAATTCATAAAACATATATTTCGAATTCGCCGATTTAATTTATTATGTCTATATCAAAAAGTGTAGAAACATTCGTTTGAAATTTTGATTTTCAAGACCTAAAAATGTTATAAGCTTTTATAAAAAAAGGCTTCAGGATCCAGACAATAATTTTGAAAAAATCTATTTTTTTAATTATGCTGTATAAAAAAATAAATCTTATCATATAATAACAATAAAGGTTTAGATAAATACCCAAAAATTTGTTAGCTTCGTTGACATTTTTTATTGTTGCTTTGAAATTTTAAGTAATGTATTTTTGAAGACCAAGCAAAATCTGCAACAATCTTTTTTATTAAAGATATATGTTGTATAAAGATGCTTCCTTTAGAAAGCTTGTCTAAAGTCTGGAAGGACAATCAAAAATAGGTCTATGATAAGTCCGGAATCTTGAACGCATATAGTATCATCTTCAAAAGCAGCTCGAAAAGCCCCCTGAAACAATACTAAAAATATATTACTTTACAAGAAGTATCTCAATTTTTTAAGAATTTTCTCGAAGCATCCGTCGGTGAAAATCTTTAATGATAAATTTGAAATACTTAAGTGCTACGGTTGTTACTATGTTAAGTTGCATAATTTGTTTGATAACAATAGCAGCTAACGCAAGATACACAATATGACAAAAAGACTCATTTTATATACCAGATAGAATCTAGGATCTCTCTTAAAAAACAGACAATGGGACTTTTTGCAAACTCTAAAAGCAACAACAACAACGCAAAATTTGTGTATATGCGATTTAAAAGAAAGCCGCTGGGATTTATTTGACAAACAACGGCTTAAATTTAATTTGTCCCAGCGCCAAAGTAGGAAATAGAAAGAAAAACCCCTACAAAACAGAGAAAACCCATTGAAGCATAATCAGACAGTCCGGACCGTGCCGGGTCGGGCCACTCAACTCGATTCAACTCAACTCGTCTCAACTCCTCTCAACTCGACTTCTTTAAAATGCAGGCAACGGGCAAGGACAAACACAATGAGAGAGAGTCGAAACCGAACGCCGCCACTCCAAGAGGATGCTCTGGTATAGAATTTTACCGCAGGCGAGCAACGGATACTCACTGCGTATCCTTAATTTGTGCCTAGGAAAAACTCGCGGGGGTTTTTCTTTACAAAAGCGAGATCTATCCGGGTATATTTTTGTGTTGCTGCTTTATCTGCAGTTTCATTTTCACAGACGCTTGTTTTATTAATAAGACAAATAATAATGAAAACTGTTTGACTTGAGCCAGCTCAAAACGCTTGACAGCCGGCTGGAAAAATGCGCTCAGCCGGAAAAATTTATAAAAGCCAAAAGCAAGAGCCCAAAAAAAGAAGCAAGAAAAGAGAAACAGTTGATAATGGTATATGAAAATATGATATAATGAAATTAACGCAATGCAGCTAATTCGAATGCCTTACAATGCACTACAGACTAACCCCTATCAGAGTTTTAAATTTCCTGCTCCTGCCCCTGCCGCTGCTCTTTACCCCTAGACAAAACTTGACTTAATTTGTTTAATTTATGCAAAATGTTTGTTGGCGCGATAAGCTCGATAAGCTAATTTGCTCTCAAAACTTGTCGCAAGTTTTTCCAGTTTATTCGTTATACTGGGTCGGTCGTACTGGGTTGCGTGGTTTCGTGGACTGACGACCGAAAGGCGCTTTTCAATTTTCATACTCATTTTCATTGCCAGTTTTAATTATTTGCCAGCTCAGTGGGCTTTAGCGGTTTGGGTTGGTTGTTATAGATTTAAGCTTATAAATATGCAAAGATAAAGCGTTTTAATTGCAAGTTAAGACGGGATTAAAAGTATTCCAAAAAGTTTACTTAAGTTTCGATGTGTTGTAGCTGTAGTACATACATATGTATATGTATATATGTATAAGTGGATTTTTCGTGAGCTAATGAGGGGTTTTAAGGCCCTAAACCTGGCATTAAAAGTAGTTGGGATTGAAAATATTGAAACCAATTGAGAGCATTTATATTTATTTAGAATTTATCGCTATTAATTTTTATTTTTTTAGTAGATAATTTTTTAAAAAATATTCCGATTATTCGCTCTGTAAAAAGCTGACTCTCTTTTTATGCCAGCAGCCGAAGTATTTGGGCTATGAGAGAATATTTGCGGTTCGTAGGATAAAAGCTGGTTTCATATGGCGCCCAAATTGGGGCTCTGCCATTCCAATGGACAGTTTTGTTAGAGAAATCTTATTTTTGTTACGAAAAATGGTCAACAATCTACTATCTTTCCTTTTTGGGGTCTTAAACGAAAGTATGTAATTTCAAGAGTAATTTTGATGTATATTTCTATCAATTTAAAATATATTTAAAAAAAAATAAATATCTTTTGTAAAAAATATTCCTATTATTTGGTCTGTAAAAAGTTGATTCTTTAATTATGTTAGCAGATAATATGAGACAATATTTGCGGTTGGTAGGATAAGAACTGGTTTCAAATGGCGCCCAAATTGGGGCTATGCAATTCTATTTTCGTTAGATTAATCTTGTTTTTGTATCGGAAAATGGTCAAAAAATAATAATTTTTTTGAGGTCTCAAGCCATAGTAAGGAAACTCAAATGTTATTTTGATTTATTTATTTATCAATTTAAAAAATATATTTTTAAGAAAATATCTTCTCTTAAAAAAGTTTCCAATTATTTGCTCTGTGAGACTTTGCTCGTATTAACAACCGTAGAATTTGGGCTAAGAGAGAATATTTGCGGTTCGTAGGATAAGAGCTGGTTTCAAATGTCGCCCAAATTGGGGCTCTGCAATTCCATTTTCGTTAGATTAATCTTGTTTTTGTTTCGAAAATGGTCAAAAAATAATATATTTTCTTTTTTTTTGGGGTCTCAAGCAACAGTTAGGAATTTCAAATGTAATTTTGATGTATCTTTCTCTCAATTTAAAATATATTTTTAAGAAAATATCTTCTCTTAAAAAAATTTCCAATTATTTACTCTGTGAGACTTCGTTCGTAATAACAACCGTAGAATTTGGGCTCTGAGAGAATATTTGCGGTTCGAAGGATAAGAGCTGGTTTCAAATGGCGCCCAAATTGGGGCTCCGCAATTCCAACGAACATTTTTGTTACATAAATCTTGGTTTTGTTTCGGAAAATGGTCAAAAAATAGTATATTTTCTTTTTTTGGGGTCTCAAGCAACAGTAAAGAATTTCAAATGTAATTTTGATGAATCTTTCTATCAATTTAAAATATATTTTTACCAAAATATCTTCTTTTAAAAAAGATTCCGATTATATGGCTCTGCGAGACTTTGTTCTTATTAACAACCGTAGAATTTGGGCTAAGAGAGAATATTTGAGGTTTGAACCGGGGCTCTGAAATTTCAATAAATATTTTTGTAAGAGAAATGTAGCTTTTTTCGGAAACTGGTCATAAAACTATTTTATTTTATTTTTTTTGGGTTCGTGTGGAATTTCTAGTGTAATTTTGATGCAGCTTTCTATCAATCTCAATTTTGTACAAAATATTCTGATTATTTGCTCTGTGAGACTTTAATTATACTAATTTGTTTAAGAATTTGTGCTATGAGAGATTATTTTCGATTCGAAGGAAGAGTTTAACCATATGGCGCCCAACTCGGGGCTCTGAAATTTCAACAAATCTTGCTTTTTTCGGAAATTGGTCATAAAATTACTTGATTTTCTGTTTTTTTGGCGCTCGTAAGCGACAGTGTGGAATTTCTAGTGTAATTATGATGCATCTATCTTTCTATTAATCTGAAATATATTTTTAATTAAATATCGTTTATACAAAATATTCTAATTATTTGATCAGTAAGACTTTGCTAACACTAATTTGTTTAAGAATTTGTGCTATGAGAGATTATTTTCGATTCGGAGGAAGAGTTTAGGCATATGGCGCCCAACTCGGGGCCCACTTTACTCACTTATTACCCAAATGCATCGCATATTTTTGTTAACAACAATAAAGCACGTAAAGTATGTACTACAATTAATTGTTAAAAACAATACTAAAATGGCATATTAAAATATTTAACATTCATCGGAAAACGACATAATCTACATATGTATTTACGAAAAATCTATTAAACCACACACACCCACACACGCACTCGCACGATATATGTTCTCACATATACCATACTTCAATTTTATTATTTCCGACTTCCTTTTAGGCATTTTAACTTTTTGGCCACGCTTACAAGCACACACACACACACAGATACACACACGCACAGACACACACACATTTACGCCCATAAAACGGAATTTACATAACTTTATTTCATGGCATTTCCTCCTTTGTACTCGTATACTCTCGGATACACTCCCTGCTCCATCTTTTCTCATTTTTTTGTGGCCGGGTGTTATAAAAACAATTGCAAACAATTGAAGCTTGAAATGAAATATATAAAAAAAATATGTATATAATAAAAAAAACAAACAAAAAAAATTGTATATACCTAGTAGAGCTTGTAAGAGGTAAAGGGCAGTTGTACCTACGAAAACGCATAGCTACACCGAACGACTGGAAAAGCGTGAGCTAAAGAAAATTGTGAATTTACAACAAAACAAATAAATTTTCCAAATGCAAACAATAAATTACAGCAACAACACAAAAAAAAGACAAGCAAAAGAAACAAAGTTCTTGTGGCACTTCACTTTTTGGCAAGAAGAAATAAAATTCAATAAAGTGGGCGTGTCCAGCCCCAAAGCAAGTGAGCTCGTAAATTTTCACATTTTCATACAACAACAGCAACAACGAATGGAAAAAGCACCTAAAAGGTTGCAGCATATTTTCCTTTTATTTTCTGGGCTTAATCATAAAAAAAAAAACCAATTGCTTATGTGGGGGATTGGGCGTAACCGACTGCTAGGTACTCTTAAGAGGAATTTTTAAAGCGATTTATTGCGAAATTTGTTTCTAAGAGATTATGTTCATTTTTTTGTGTTTGTTGGAATTACATGAGTCTATATGCAAAATTTGGGTGCTCCAGATTTTATAATATTTACTTATCTGTATGAGAAGCAATTTTTCGGACCCAAGGAAATTATTTCTGACACTTGACTCTGCTAATAAGTTCTGTCCATACAAAAAACATTAATTTTTGACACATATACCTTATGCAAAGATTTGGCAAGTTTTCTTCTGAAAGAAAATCAAACATCGAAGTAGCAATTAATTTCATTATAAGGATTTGCCACTATAAAACAAAAATTTGTTTTTGAGGAATTCGAGATTTCAAATTTATCGATAGTTTCATGATAAGGATTTGCAACTTTAAAAAAAATGTGGTTTTGAAAAATTCGAGATCTCGAAGCGTTACACTATGTTTATATCTGACATTTGTTTCTGATAATAAGATCTGGCAACTTAAAAGCATTCAAAAATCTTTCATTTATGATAAATATATTTTTTGTAAGGGCTTGCCAAGTTTTTTTCTAAAAGGAAAGAAAGACATGGAAGAATAAAAAAATATCATTTTCTTTAGAGGGATTCGCAAATTTGAAAAAAAAAATTGGTTTTGAGGAACTCGAGATCTCAAATCGTTACCCGATGCTTATATCTGACACTTATTATTGATAATAACATCTGTGATATTAAAAGCATCCAAAAACATTAATTTCTAACATATACGAGATACGAGGGTGGATTGAAAAGTTTCCGGCCTAACCAAGAAAAACGTTTTTTAGAATTTTTTTTTTTTATTTCTCAACATAATCTCCTCGAAGGCTGATACATTTTTCATAGCGGTGCTCTAGTCTAGTAATGCCATCTCTATAGACTGATTCGTCAAGCTCCTCAAAATACCCATTAACAGCATTCGATTACTTCTTCATTGTCCGCAAATCTCTTACCGCCAAGCCATTTTTAGAGGTTAGGAACACAGATAATAGTCACTCGGGGCTAGGTCTGGAGAGTAGGGAGGGTGCGGCATCAACTCAAGCTTCCGACGTTGACCAAGCCATCGCAACGACTAGGCCTACGCGCTGGTGCGTCTATCGTACCATCCTTAGATAGCTTGTAGCTATAGTTTCAGCCCGATCGCCATGTTAGTTTAGATTTGAGAGCACACTGAACAAGACGCCTCTGTGTTTTTCTTGAAAATTCGAAATTCGAAAAAACATTTCTAACGCCAATTTGACGTATAAGCGTAATCCAAGCGAATTTTTGCGTCGATTCATAACCGTTGACGAAACTACACTCCTGAAACCAAAGAACAGTCTAAACAGTGGATTGGACCAGGGGAACCAACTCCAAAGAAGGCAAAAACAATTTTTCAGCGAACAAGGTTATGGCTACTGTTTTTTGGGATGCAAGAGGTATTATATACATTGATTACCTTGAAAAGGGTAAAATTATCACTGGTCAATACTACGCAGACTTATTGCAACGTTTGAGCCACGAGGTGAAAATTAAACGACCTCATCTGGCGAAGAAAAGAATCTTGTTTCATCACGATAACGCACCAGCGCATAAGTCAATCGTTGCGATGGCTAAAATCAACGATCTGAAGTTTGAATTGATCCGAACCCTCCTACTCTCCAGACCTAACCTCAGAGGCGTCTATGTATCAGTGTGCTCTCTAACCTCAAACTAACATGGCGATTGGCGGTAAGAGACTATAGCTGACAATGATAGCTAAGTAATCGAAGCTGTAGAATGCGTATTTTGAGGTAGCCTAGTGACGACATCAGTCTATAGAGATGGCATTACGTAAACTTATCAATCCACCGCTATGTAGAACTATATCTGACACTTGTTTCTGATTATAAAATCTATCAAAATAAAAGCTTCTAAAAACCATTAATTTCTGACATATACTAAATATCTTATTTTAAGGCTTGTCAGATTTTTAATACAAAAGAAATAGAAGAAGACATCGAAGTTGCAAAAAATTAACATCTTTTGAGGCATTCGTAAATATAAAATTAAATTTGGTTTAGAGGTATCGAAATTTTCAATCGTTAACCGATGTTTATATCGACTTTACTAAACTTAATTTAAAATTTACTACTAAAGGGCATACGCTTCCTCAAACTTAACATGCTCTTCTGCTTCTATATATAAAAGTTAAGTAATTGGTCAGGTCTTCTTAAGCTCAAGCAATTGCCAAAAGATTTTCCTTGTTTTTTTTTCTTTTTGGCACTTTTTCCGCCAAGACATAAAAATCCGCAAAATCTGCTTTGAAAAAAAAATATTAAAAAATTGTTTTGTTACTCAACAGCTGTTGATGTGTGAAAATAACACGTAAAAGAAAAGAAAAAATAAAAATAAAACAGAATAAAAGAAATATTAATAGAAATTGTTATTTATAGCCTTGTGGCTTTTGTTACACTTATATTTTTTTTTCTTTGGCCGATATTTGCTTGTTCAATTAGTTAAATTAGCCAAAACAATAACAAAATTGGCCACTTTGTATTATTAAACTTATGGCCAGATGGCCTTCGCTGCCAATCAAGCCAAAAATTGGGAAAAAAAAGTGAGAAAAAAAAAATCATGCAGCTAATTTTTTAAATGGCAAAAAAGCGACGACAAGGTCGCGCTGCGCCAAATGTGCCACAAAAACGAATTTTCAATTTTATTTCCATTTTCCATTCGATTTTCAATCTTTTTTCTTTTGTTTTTTTTTCCACACATTTGATTTTATTTGTTTATGCCGCGCCTGATTAGTTTATTGCCGCACCCAGACCGCAGCTTATGCGTCAGCAGCTGCTGCTTGGTCTGGTCTAATGAGGCAAGCGGCAAGCAGCAGGTTGCCCTCTTGACACCACCCACCCACTCGTGAGCTCCACATAACTTCCACTTATGGCCACTTTGTGCCCATTGCTACATGCTGTTTATTTTTCCAAACTATTTTGCAAAATCTTTTTTTCTGCTTTGTTTTTATTTGTTCCACGAATTTTGTGTTTTTCCTGATGTATAAACAAAATCAGTTTTTGATTGTTTGGATTATGGTTTGGTAATTAGATTGCTGCGGTTCTCTCCCAAAGTGTTTGGATTGCTACTTTAGTGGCTGTTTCAATAATTTTGTACTTGATGTAGTGCTATTAAAGTTGCACTTGCTGTTTGAATGCTTTGTTTATAGCGGGGTTATACGGATATTTATTCTAAATTTATATGTTTCCTGTGCGTCATAGTGATTCTTGGAAAATCGGGTGGGTTAGGTCTATACATAAGTTGAAGACTAAGTTTAGTTTGCAGTTTCTTGGTGCTTGGTGTGGGCTGCTATATTTAGTTTTCTGCGCTATTTTGTGCAAGAAAAACTGGTATGAAATTCTTGGGAAAGTCTTCTTTGTTAATGCAGCTTGAAGATATATTAATTAAGAGACTTAGCATTAGAGCAAGGAAGTTTTAAAACAATGTGATGTATATTTTCTTAAAAATAAAATAAATAATTCCCTGTTAGACCCATTGGAGGAGGGGCATAGGGGATCTCTATTAATAACTGTTCGAACAGAACAGGGACCTACAGTTTATAGCCTTATCCGAACGGCGGGGTCTTTAATTATATTTTCTTAGAAATAATAATATTTTTATAAGAAGAAACAATTTAAATTCTGAAAACAATGACATTATCTGTGACGCATATCTTTTTAGAAATAATAATAATATTTTAATATGAAGAAATAATTTAAATTCGCCGTCCATATCTAAATTCTGGATGGTGTCTTTGCGGATGACTGAAATCAATAATCCAATTCGTATTCCATTCCTAAATCCGCAAACGGGATCTTCCTTGGCTAAAAAATCTAACATTGCAGACACAAACCAACCCATGTTTGGAAACTCATCCAGATCGAGAAATTGCTTTGGTTTGAATATTCCTTATAAGATCAGTTTAGCTTTCGAGATCTCCTTCAACAATTTCTTAATTGCGGTTTACTCATTTGCTGACTCTTTTGGATAAAGAATTCCAATAAACTTTATTTTCATTTACACTTTCTTTTCCAACTTTACTTTGCCAATATTTTATATATATTATGCAGCCCCACAAAAAAATTAGGATTTTGAATTCTAGTCCAATTTCCAAAATACCTCAGTAACCAAATTTCTGACATAACCAAAAAACACTTTCTTTCCAACTTTATTTTCCCAATATTTTTATATATTATACAGCCCCACAAAAAAATTGTGATTTTTTGCCGCTGAATTCTAGTCCGAGTTCCAAAATACCTCATCAAGCGAATTTCTGACATAACCCCAAAAGAAACCCATAAAAGAGGTTTATTGGAAGCTATCTTTGAAGCGGATTTTTAACCTCGCATTCCGATTCAGCAGTCCCAAAAACATATACAAAATATCGCCAGACAAACGGCCGTTAAAATCGATTTTTGGTTTCGGAAGTTTGCAACAAAATTTCGGGCTTGCTGAATGTACAAAAAATGTCAGTATATTTAACTAGGTATTTTGAAAGTTATCTCGGAAATATGATGAGCTCGAATAGCGATTGTAACCTGTCTCAAAAAAAAAAAATGTTTTTGATCGATTTTTGTGTTCGGAGGCAAGAAATTGTTTACTTCAAGTATTTGAGTACGCTGAAACCGTAACAGAAATTTAAAAAAATTCTGGCATAATTATAAGAAATCTCGTTAAATTCGTTATTTTAAAGATTAACTCAGAGCCCCAATGGGCAAGGAGTTTTTAGTTCACGCATACAGATTCAGCAAAAATATAGCTGTGCGTTTTTTTTAAAGTTATGTTCTAAAATAATTGATTATTGGTTTCGGCAGTAAGAAAATCTGAATCCAAATTCTGTTAAAAAAAAAATCCAGCATATTGCGGCTCTAATTAATTCCCAAAAAATCCCATGAAAGAGTTATTTTAGTGACTATCTCAGAGCCCCGAAGTAGTAGCAGTTTTTAGATCAAGCGTACAGATTCTGTGACCCCAAAAATATAGCCGCATAACTAGTTCCAACAAAAAAATATTCTAAGTTTTTTGGAGGGTTATGGTATAAAAAAACTATTTTTGATTTTGGGAGTAAGAAAATTAGAATCCGAATAGGAGTTTTAAGAAATTCTAGCAAGTTACGGCTCTGACATAATCTCAAAAATTTCTTTTAAACGAGATATTTTGGTGATTCTTTTCTCAGAACCCCGACGTGCTTAGAGCTTTAAGATCATGAATACAGATTTAACGACGATTAATCAAAAACAACTTTTATAGGGTTTTTTAAAATTTCTTTCAGAATGTTTGGGGGTTGGTGGGTGCTTGGGCAACGGATACCGCCAAGGCTCCTAAGGATAGCTCTGTTTATGATAAAGTACAAACATTACCTTATTACCAAGGCTTTCGAAAACAAATCCGGGACACCACATAATAAAAATTACTCAAACACTTATAACGAATTAAAAAAACATAGTTTTATTATCTCTGATTTCGAAAAGTATCCAATATAATGTCAAATGCATAAGACCCAGCTGATCTCAGTTTTATAGCACTTACCAGAAGCAGATATGTCTGTATATGTCTGTTCCAATAACTTCTTAATACGCTTTATGGAAACAATCCAGTTCTACGCTCCCAGGCGAACTGGCAAATGTTTGGACCATTTTGCCCAGGGTTTTAATCCTCACTTTTGTAGTAAGCTGCTCATAGACTAATCCCTCAAATAAACCTCTGCCATTTGGCTGTGGCGCCGCATAGCAGCATTAAAATCAAGCTGTCATATTAGAGAGCATACAGGGCGTGGCATTTAGGGCGCAGGAATTTTATGCAAGTCGTCAAGGCAACAAAGAAATTTGTAAAAGTCCAAAGAAATTGCTCATTTTCTTGGGACTTGTTTTTTTGTTTTTCTCCCAACGAGAGAGAGAGAGACTGTCAATAACAGCTAGAAGCTGTTGAGGCATGTCAAGTTATGGCAGTAGAATTTCAACTTATTATTTCCTGACAGCTGTCAAAAAATGTATGCAAACACCCCTTACAACAACAACAACAACAACTACTACTAAAATAGTTACAAGAAATGTACGCAAAATTATGTAAATCAAAGCGATTTCATGCAGCAGCAGCAGCAGCGGCAGCCAGAAAAAAAGGAGTAGCATAAAAAGGTAGCAGATATGTAAAGGAATTGACAGGACATGGACGGAAATTCAAAATGTCAAGCGCAGAGAGCAGCGGCGAGCGCAAGAGAGCGGCAAAGAAAAATGTCTTGGGAAAAATGCTCAAGCAAACAGCAGGACATTGAAAACCTTTTTTGCGCAAATATTTTTTCTTGTATTTCTATGTAAGTAGGTATGTTTTTTTTTTCTTTTTGGCAAAGTCCTTGTGAGGGTTGTTCCAGAGCTGATATTAATGCAGCGTGCGTACGGAGCAAAAAACCGCAAATGAACAAAATCCTGAAAAAGGACGACTCGACTCGACTGTTGTTCGAGCAGGTAGAGCCATAGTTGAGCAGATAAATTAGCGCTGAAAATTTGTTAGGTGTATTGACCTGTACCTGTTTCAAATTTCTCAAAAATGTTCGGAACACACGCACACACATGCACACACATTTCTCACGGACTGTGCGTGCGCTGCTGCATGGAAAACTGAAAATTCGGAAAACTAAAGGGGCCAGGCCAGCTGATGTGCTTGTTAATGTCGTTTTGTCATTTTGGGATTAGTCGTCGTCGACGTTTTGAGAATTCTCTGGCTCTGCTTCAGTACGTTTCGTTTTATGCGCCATGCCTCATTGGCATTTCTGGGTTACGCATGGTTATGGCTTTTTGGTTGGGTCTAACTCAATCTGAGGCCTAACATGAGAGCAGCACTAGCAAACAAACAACAACAACAACAACGGGGGAAAAAAAAGGATAAAAGGCAGCCATGTTTTAATTTGATTTTTGTTTCGGGCAAATCCGCTTAGGGACACACGGTGCACTCACTATGTATATGTAGCATGTAATTTTATTAGTGTATCGGTAGGGTCTGTTTTCCATACAAAATTAATGCTGAGTTAGTGCTTGATATTTTAAAATTGAATTTGTGTGTATAGCTTGGGGCCGGGCTGAGTAACATTAGTTACAACTGAAGTTGGGTAGTGCTTTTAAGAGTTCAAACGTTACGAATTTGAGTGTATAGCTTGATAGCTGCTGCGTTTAACTTCCTGTATAAGGCATAAAGCATTTTTTACGACCTTTTTCATAAACATTGTTTCGACTTCACTCAAGTCGTATGTCATATGACACGTACCGACTCGACGACGACTGATGATTGCTTTTAGTAATTGCTGCAGTTGCTTACAAAGAAGTAAAACCAAAAATTAAATAAAAAACAAAACAAGTGCCTCCCAGCAAGGAATACCAAATATTGCATATACCCAGAACCAGAACTCACGCAAAAGTCGTAAAAATATATATACACTGTACTACTATGTGCATCCAAGTGCTAGAATTGCTCATCTTTGTCTTTGTCTTTGCATTTTTGTTTTTTTTATTGTCGAACATTAAATTTATTATTTTTTATAGAATATTTCACAAGTGAATGCAAATTTGTGTGCTGCCCGCAAAACATTTCCATAATTTACTTCCTTTAATATTTTATGAGCATAAAGATATATTTTCTTTATAATTGTATAAAGTGTGCATGCAAAGTTTTATTATTTCCATTTGTACTGGGTACTGTGTAGATAGTGCTGAAAGATGCGTCTGGAACGATTTTGCGGCTAGCCAAGTCATAAACATTATCCATGTGGCTCTCGTGGGGTTTACCCAGCTAGCTGGCTATCCAAAGTTGTAAAAACTAAACGTAATGACAAATTTCTCGACGCTTGTAACTTAAAACATAAAGAGTAAGCAAAGAGCAGCATTTTATGGTCTTTACGGGGAAGAAAAGGTACTGAGAGAAAAAACGGGGGGGAATTGTGTTTAGTCATAAAATTGGTAATGTTTGTTGACTAGGGTTTTGGTAATTGTTAAAGATGTTGTGCTGATATGTTTAGTATTAAGGAACTCTTGAGCATTGAGCATATTTGTTGAACATGAGTAATTACTTAAAACTATCAGGGAACTTGGGGAATAATGTGACAAAGTTGGGATACTAGTTGTAGATGGGAAGTGGTATTGTATTATAATATTATATAGTATTATCAAGTGGGATAATAAATGTAGGTATAATGTCCAGCTGTCTTTTAAACAACCAACATAAATAAAGCGCATGTGTAAATATCGATAGCATAACGATGTATTTAGTATCGATAGCTAGGAAGGACGCAGAACTCGATACTTGGTAACGAGCAAGTACTTGAGTAAGGCGTACAAATCAACGTAAACGTTAGGTTAAAAAAGATTTGAAATAAATCAGTTCTTGGAATACCAAAAATTTAATAAAAATTAGTCAAATTATGGCCGATGTATTCATCATCATCAATGCCTTTATCTTCGGTTGGAGCATAGGGCCTCTTCCATGTGGCAATCGTAGTGCGTTTCTTGAAGGAGAATGTCGTCTGTTGCTTGTTTCGGTGGTTCTTGTGTATTTTTGAGGTTTCTGCTATAGGTGAATATGTGCTAATGTGACATGAATTTTGCACCTGCAAATCCGAATTGAAGACTGCCGAAGCAGGGGGATTTCTCGAAACACGATTACCCCTTCGAGACTTTCTAATCATTACGTTTTGATCCATGTTTAAATTAACTCTTATGCAGGTTGGTAGTTTTTCCGCGATAGTTATAAGCACAAAGCGAAAGCTTAGTAGGAACTACCATCCTCTGATGACTAAGCACATGTTGGCAGTAAACTTCCAGGAAGTCTGTGGACGCTATCGTTGGCTCGCGAGGAGCTCCTCCGCTACCGTGCCCACAACTCATGTGGGGGCTTGCAATGCATTAAAGCATAGGTTGTTAGCATGATTGGTTATTGATTGACGCCAAATCACTCGCCATGACGCTAGGAGAATCTTAGACAATCCGGATTTATAAGGAGTTCGGTGCCACCCGAAAACCTCTCTGAGACTCTCCCCTCCTAGCCGCTGAACGCTGTCCGGGACTGCTTATTGGTTATTCGCAACTAACCTTCATATCTGAAGGCCTTTCACTATCCGCAACCTGTGACCCATCCGGTTGCCTACAGCTCGGCATACGCGAAATGCCCCAAATATCGCGATCCGGATGGCCGATGTATTGGGATACCAAAATTTTGCAAAAGATTTATATTTTCATAACTTGATTAAATGAAAAGAATTATGCTGCGGTCTGATGTCGTTCCCCTATAAGACAGCGTCATGGCTGCATTAAATTTGACTGAAAGATACTTTTGTTTGATAACGATACTTTTTGTATCTCAAAGATACTTTTCCCAAATCGTTATGAAACAACGTTATTCATATGTCTGCATTTAATTTTACTAAAAGATACTTTTGAATATCGCAGATACTTTCGTGGCTTAGGTTAGATCTAATAAAATCTTGGTACAGCAATGTATCAAAAGTTATATTTCGTTCTTTCGTTCGTCAAATTGAGAGCCAAACAACCTTAAAAATCCTTATAGTATTTTTCTTAAAAAAGTTCGCACCTTTTAAGGCTAGTAAGAAGATAACAATAAGATAATGATTTTTTTCTGGTACTCAGTTCATTTAGGTATCTTTTGTACAGGATATTAGCAGCCCAAAAAGGACTTGTCTAACAGTTCTGCTTGCAGTCAAAGCAGTTTATGCCTGAAAACCCAAAATACTACATTACTGGACTATGCTGCTTATTTGGGTTTCCTGTAGTTTCCCTTAAAAATAAATAAGCTTCACTGTCTATCTAAAAATTATTTTTAAAACTTTACTTAGAAGACATTTTTTTAATTATGGCTATTTCCAGCACTCTTAATTTATTTTTCTTTTTGTGCGCTGCTATAAATGCATTATGGTATAGCTTTTTAGCCAATCGATGCCCGTTTCCGCACTTCAAGCCCTTCCCAGAACTAGCTTTGGCACTTGTTATGCTCAGAACTCTTATCGCTAATAAAATATCAGAGCGCATTGCTATAAATACTCGCAATGTATGCCACTTGAATGGAATTCATTTCAAAAGCCACATTCAGTCAGTCATATAAGCTGTGCATTAGTATATATGTATCTATATATACATATATATATAAACACATATTGTACATATAAAACATGTTTATAGAGGCTGTGCGCTGAAAGATTTCATTTATCAGCAACAAGACGGAAATGCTCAATGGCAGGCACACACACAGATACACACAACTATACACATATATTAAACTGTTGACCGATATATAGCGAATGACAGCCTCAGTAGGCATTATAATAAACTGTACAAATAATAAAAACACTTTTAATACGCCAAAATCTGGCACCTAAAAGCGGCTTAAGAGTATAACAAAAAAAAATACAAAATTAGTCCTGAGATAAGAAACAGGCAAGAGAGCGACAGCTGACAGTCCACTAAAAAGACAAACAAAATGCGCGACCACTAATAAAATTTGCGATAAAAGTGGATAACTAGAGTAAGCAGAGAGAGAGAAATGTTGGCTTATCACAAAAACCAAAACAAAAAAAAAAAGAAGCAGCAAATCCAACGTTGACAACTGTCAAGTAAAATCAGTGAAAATCATTTTCATTTTTATGCGGCATGCATAAAAACCAGAAGCAGCAAAAGCAGCAAAAGATACATAGATAGATGCTGCTAAACGTGGCATATACACAGATACAAACCTAAAAACGAAAGAAAACAATAAAATAAAATTTAAGATACATTGGAGACCAAAACAAATAGGCAGCAAAGTAGGCGCAGTAAAAGATAGTAGAGAGAGAGCAGAGCAGAGCCATTGGTATAGTTAGCAAAAGGAAAACTCGGGAAAAACAACAACGAAATTGTCGCAGCTGTAGATACATCACTGCGTATAGAACCTCTTTGTGCGTGTGTGTGCGCGCCCTATCTCTTTAGTTTGTCAGGCCATAAGGGCCGCATTGTTTCACTTTTATGGCAGGCGACACTTAAAGTATTTTCCATGTTGTCATGCTGCATGCGAAAAACGAGAAAAAAACAGAAAATATAAAGGAAAATTTGTTGACTATGTGACCACTTGAAGTACAAGATGAAAGGAAACATTGTTAACGATGCGCCAACGCTCAGGAAGTTGTGCTGGTTTGTCAAGTGGTTAAGGGTTTGAGAGCATAAAGCGAAGAGATGGGGATAGAGAGCACTAAGGTACTAAGAGTAATGATTAGGTTTGTACACGAAGATCAAGTGTAAATATGGCACAGTGGCGGCAAAAAAAGAAATACCGTGATATATCAAATGAAAACTTATCTGGAACTTTGATGTGTATCTGTTCTCTAGGCAACTTTTGTACTTCGCTGAAATTGAATTTCAATAGGTTTTATGATAAAAAAGGCTTATATGTAAATTCGTTTCGCCAAATACAGCGCAAAGTCTTAGTCTTTAATTGTTTTAAATGCTAGAATTCGATTTTGAGTTCTTCTTCTTCTTCTTATGTGACCATAACAACCCGATTACCGGATTACGGTCTGCCCTAAAATCTCTCCAGGTGCCTCTGCATTGCGCGCGCCTTCTCCAGTTGCTCATATTGAGCGAAGACAGGGCCCCTCCACTTGGTCTTTCCAACGCAAACACGGTCGTCTTCTCCGCCGACGGCCGCTGACTACCGCATCGAACACACGTCTAGCTGGAGCATGCACGTTCATCCTAACGACATGCCCGAGCCAGCGAAGCCGCTGGCTGTTGATACCTTTAGCAACGTCCACGTCGTTGATGAGCTCATACAGCTCCTGGTTGGTACGGATGCGGTAGTCATCGCCAACTCGAATAGGACCAAAGATCTTGCGCAGTACTTTCCTCTCGAAAACTCCCATGGCAGCTGCATCAGTAAGCGACACGGTTCTGGCTTCCGCGCCGTAAAGAAGCACTGGAAGGATGAGTGCCTTGTAGAGTGTTAGTTTTGTCGCGCAAGAGATGTCTCTACTACTCAGTTGCCTATTGAGACCGAAATAGCACCTGTTGGCAAGAGTGATTCTGCGCTTGATCTCCAGGCTGACATCGTTGTCGGTGGTAACGGCGGTGCCAAGGTATATGAATTCCTTGACAACATCGAAAGTATAGCACGTCCCTACTTGTCGACAGCATATACTTAGTTTTGCCCTCATTTACCGCCAGACCAATTTTCGCAGACTCCCGTTCGATAGCACTGAAGACCGCGGTGACATCTCGCTTGGTACGCCCAATGATGTCGATGTCGTAGGCGTACGCAAGGAGCTGGACAGTGCCATTGCGATGCACGCCGGCCTTCCGCAGAGCGCTTTCCATGACGAAATTGAAGAGGTCGCATGATAAGGGGTCGCCTTGTCTGAAACCTCGCACGGTATCAAAAGGCTCGGAGAGGTCCCTTCCTAATTTGACGGAGCTGCAGGAATTACTCAACGTCATTCTGCAAAGCCTTATCAGCTTCGCAGGGATACCGAGCTCAAACATTGCGGCATATACGCGATCCCTTATTGGGCTATCGAAATCTGCTTTGTAGTCGACGAACAGGTGGTGAGTGTCGACTTTATGTTCGTGGGTCTTTTACAGGATTTGGCGTAGTGTGAATATCTGGTCGCGGTTCAGATTCTCAGCTATATTCATAGTTCGGTTCTCAATTTGTGATATTCACATCCTAATTTGCTTCTGAGGCAATACATATCAACGTACAACGTGCCTTAATAAAAAAAAATTCACTATAAAACAGCGTTATTTACATGTCTGCATTAAATTTGACTGAAAGATACTTTTGTATCTAAAAGATACTTTTTCCTTCAAAAAGATTTTTTTTTCCAAAAACATAAAACAGCGTTATATACATGTCTACTTTTAATTAGACTCAAATAAACTTTTTTTAATTTAAAGATACTTTTGTAATTTAAAGATACTTTTTGTATCTCAAAGATAGATTCTCCAAAAACACTATGAAACAACTTTATTCAGTTGTCTGCACTAAATTTTACTAAAAAAATACTTCTTTAACTCAAAGATACTTTTGTATCTTAAAGATACTTTTTGTATTTCAAAGCTACTTTTGCCAAGAACGCTATGAAACAGCATTATACACATGTCTGCATTGAATTTTACTAAAAGATACTTTTGTATCTCAAAGATACTTTTACCAAATTTCGCTGACAACAGCAAAATGCGTTGTGCTAATGGAAGTTTTATGATAGTTACACATTATGTCATGACTTGACAGTGTTTTTATGCAATTTTTGAGGCGCCACACACAAGCTGAGATACACAAAAATAAAATAAAGGAATTGACTTTATTCCGTCTGTGCATTAGACATGAATTGCATAGATAGCTCTATGGCTAAAATTTACGCACAATAAAAGACTGCATATGTGTGCGTGTTGAAAATTAAAGGCAACAGCTACAACAACGATAACAACAACAACAACAGCAACAACAACAATGAAAAAACGACCACATTTTTAGCACATTTTCAGCATATCAACTTACAATGGACGCGTCAAGTTACACGTTTCGGTCGTTGGTCCTTTTTACTTTAGGACTGATTGCCCAGGCCTGGGTCCTGGTACTTTCCCCGCTATGACGTTCTTGACGCTCTACACATTTTATGCATATCGTATAACCTGTATGTATGGCTAGACATTGGACATTGCCACCCTCGTCGCAGTTGATGTTTTTGTTGTTGTTGCTACCTAATGAAAGGCCGTTAGTGTTCATGTTAGAGTCCTGTATATTTCTTTTGTTTTTTCTGCCTTTTCTTTTTCGTATATAAAGTATTTTTGTTAAAAATGCGGGAGAATGCACAGCAAAAGAGAGAAAGAGAGACAATGAGCAGACACAAAGTCGTAAAATAATAATAGTGCCGAGTACCAAAACAGGTCTCAAAAAGCGCAGCTCCCTTCACTTCTTCTTGCTTGTTGTATCTTTTGCCTGAGCTGTTAGCTCTGGCTCTATCAAAGTGTAAATGTTACCTAATGTTTTTATTTGATTAGCGTTTGCAACGTGCCGGCATTTTCTTATGCTCTTTGCCTCTTCTTTCTTTTATTTTTTTTTTGTGTTTAATTTGAAAATCTTGTGCATTTTCCTAGGAATTTCTATTGTTTTTTTCTACGTTCTTTCATTTGCCTTGACTGGATTTTGGTTTTTCTTTTCTCTACGCTTCGCTGGTACTGTTTATTTCTCTCTGCCTCTCTCTTTATCTTTTGTTTTGGGCTGCTGCATGCTCAAGATTAATTGTGTGCGCGTAAATTTTTTTAATTTCGTGGAAATCATTTTAAGCGTTTGAATGTGGGGAATTTAATTTGTTTTGGGCTTATACAGCGCTCTCTATGGGCCAAGTATGACTCAAAGGTAATTTGTATTTTGTGATTTGATGGCCAGCATTTTTTTTGGCTTTTTTTCAAGAAGCTGCATAACAATTATTTCGGCTGATGTAGCTGAGAAAATATTATTGAATTTATTTCTACCATTCTTTTTTTTTGTTTTTATTAATTTGTACTAATCAATATTTGTTCTTCTTCTCTCTTTGCAGGTATGTAAATATTATTTCCCATTGATAAGGCCAGCTCAATAGCATGGTTAAGCGCATATTGCTACCTAATTATAGCAATTGTGGTAAGTTATAATTAGAAGGTGGACCTACGTAGCTCAATGTTTTTATTGTTGCCCTGCCTCTATATGCATTTGTAGGCAAAACAATGTATATACATATATATATGTGAGGAGTATGACTAAGCAGTATTTTGTTTACAAATTGGTAGGAAGCTAGCAGGTCTTAAGGTACTTCAGAAGTGCATGTTAAATGATATTGATTTATAGGAATTTGTAGGGTTCTTAGCGTGACAAGACAAATTGTCGGAAGAGTTAAGCAAACTAGCTTTGGATCCATTTCAAGATGTTTAGACTCAATACTGTTTTTAGAGTTGTTCCAGGGTTATGGCAATCCGTTGATCCCGATATATCGTTGCGCTTATGGCAACGAAAAATCAATTGAGCTAAATGTAATCTGGATAATGATTAGCGGCGTCAACTTTATTGAAGCCCTTCATTTTCACAATTCAATTGTATTATTACTAGTGAGCCCGGCAGACGTTGTCCTGCCCAAACTTTTTGAATACTCTTAAAGTGTATAAACATCGTAAGATTCTCTAGTTGGCTTATCTAGACAGTCATAAGATTTCTGGATTAGTTGACTTTCATGACTCTCTAAAAAGCCGTATGGACGAACTTAACATAAGTATTCTTAAGAGATCACAACGAATGAAAACTTCCCAGAGAGGACAAAATCAACGAATTGGGCTTCGCATTGCTTGCCCACCTATCGTATAGTCCAGATCTGGCCCCCAGCGATTACCACCTTTTCTCTCAGCTCAAAAAGATGGTCTGTGGCAAGAGATTTCGCTCTAATGAGGAGGTGATCACCGAAACTGAAGCGTATTTTGAAGGCCTAGACACATCGGCCTACAAGACCGGTATTGAAAAGTTAGAGAAGCGGTGGAATGGTTGTATTCCTGCCAAATGGAACTACTTTGATGAATAAATATGAATTACTGTAGAAAATTGTGTTTTTTTTAGTTAGGCTTTTTGAGCCACCTGTTAAGCATTCTTAAGAGAGCTAAAATCTCTAATAAATTCATGCCCCACAGAAACTACATTTTAACCCCTTTGCGACTACGCTTCTGTCTGCACTTAATGTTCAATACCCGGTCTTGAACAATTTTCTACAATGTTATATTCACGATATTCACAAAAATGCGTATATCTCACGTGTGTTGAACAATTTTCTACCATGCTATATTCATGATATTCACAAAAATGCGTATATCTCACGAAGCAATACACAGAATCGCATTACAAGAGACTTAAAACCTCCATTTTAACAACCTCTAACACACACAAAATCAGATTTGAAATTCATCGACGGGGTCATGAGAACACCCGTAACACATAAAACGTCAGTTTCTTTTATATATAGATTCTTATTTTAAACCCAATTATCGCATAAATGGCATGTTATCGTCACACGTATTGGCAAACCAGGCCTATCGATAAATCGATATTGGCATTACATACGTAGCGCCGGACAAAGGGCATTGATTTTGTAGATCTATGGGGTTATAAAAAAAAAAACTGAAAAAACATAGCTTTAAAATGAATCTCAAGCCCACCAAAAGGGCGATAAAATTAAATAATGGATGCTTCGACTTTGCATATACATTAGGGTGGCCTTATTTGCAACCTCTCATGATTTTAATAAGATTACCGCCTAGAAAGTTGCCTTTTTATCTGCATATATTGCTTGCAAAAAAAGGACGATTCGAAAATTTTTGATGAACCCGAAAATAGTTCAACAATACCGATTGGCTTAAAAACTTTTCCTACTAGCAGTGGCCCACCCTACACACTATAGAAATTAAAAAATATCTTTAAGAAAAATGTTGGGATGCTTAAAATGTATTTCATGACTAAAATGAAATAGTTCCCAGAGCAAAGTTTCTTAGAGTTTACCTATTTACGATGGGCCTTTCTAGATTTTTTCGGCACTCAACAATTTAACTCACCTTATCTTATATCAGATATAAGTTACTATTCAGACTTCCTTATGTTTAATATCTTTTTATTGAAATCGCTTCGTTAGATATCTTACAAGTTGCTATTCGTCCTTGCATTCAATAAATCTATTCAAGTTTAAAATGCAATGATTACAATGGAATGTTGTAGCTGCTGAGATTAAAACTGACAGCTGTAGACACTTTGACGCACAAACTAACACGGTCACACTAAAATTTGCGCACACACATTTACGGAAAATTTTTAGAGCGTGTCATGAAAAACACAACGCCTAAGATTGTGCTACATTTTTTTCAACTTTTTGCAGTTGCTTTCAATTTCATTTACACACACCTACATACACATACACATATATAGCTCCAAAAAAATGCTCTCACTTTGCATAACACCTACACACTGACAATTACAACTGTTGTCTGTTGTCCTTCACTTGCAGCTTTCTTAATTGTGCTACGTTGAAAAGCAAAAGCGAAATAATGTAAAAAATGGCAAGAATACGAAAAAGTGAAACAGTTGGGGAATGTGGTCGACTTTTGGATACCCTACAATCCAATGCTTCTAAAGAATGTGTTAATTCAAATTGATTTCTCGGTTAGGAAAACGATTCAGGTGTGATTATGATATGTGTGGATATAAATCCACTTCTTTTTTGTTGATTAGGCTCTCATGAGAGCACAATTTCTTTGCTACGTCTAAGGTTCTTAAGATATCTAACATCTAGATGCTCTCACTGACCTAAGAGGCTGAAGTACAAGGAACTTATGGCCTACCACGCCTCTTTCTGCCGTTTACACTTATTTCACAAATCCATAATACCCTTGAACCTTTGAGTTCAGGGTATTACCTACAGATGATAGCAAGAATAAAAAGGTAGGCAGAGACATACTTGAGTGAAAAGTGAAATGTTTGCTCTTATTGCTGAGTGTATCTGTCTTTGTGTGTATTTCGGCTTATTGCACTGCAATTTATTTTATGTTTGCCTGCTTCACAAATTACGCATACGCCCAGTTTGGCAATGGCTGTGTGCAAACAATGACGCCAAGATGTGAATGGTACAGTAAACCTGAATCTCAGCCTAGTCAGGAGGAGCACTCAAGTTAAAGCTGTAAAAATAATAATAATAACAATAAGCAGCGTAAAGTTTGCCAAAGAGGTAAAAACTTTAGTTCGGGCATATAATAAAAGTAAGCAAATAAAAGTTTGTGGCAAACTGCGGAGTTTGGGTGCGGACCCACACACACCAGCACACACACATAAGCCATGTGCAGCCCAACTTAACTTCAGTTTTTACTTTTGGCCACATATTTCCTGCTAGTTTTTAGACATTTCGCTTCGCCTTTCACATATTTTCTTATTCCCTATGCCAGTCTGCAAAATAATTTACTTTAACTCTTGCTGGCTGCTCTTTTCTTTGGCGCTACGTTACGTTTTTTTTTTTTTTATTTTTTTCGATTACACCCAGAAAAGTTTGCGCCAAAGTTTTGGCAAAGCATTTCAAGTATGCAGCTATTTTATGCACTCGTTCCACTTGAAAATTTTAACAATAAAGCTTCAATAGTTTTTTATATATATATATATTTTTTTTTTTCATCCAGCAGCTGTTACAAACTTTCTAAGAAAATAGAAAAATTCTTCTACTGACAGTTGTCATTTGATTGTTTTCATTTCATTTTTGGCCATCAATAAGTGGAAATATAATAAGTCCAACGATTTTTCTGTGCTTGTGCAAGTCCAAGGCTTGCATTGTTTGTATGTCATGGGACATCCGACAGAAATGGATCGAGTACTGAGTTGAAAGTGGACGGACTGTTTTTGTTTGACATGAGGCACATTTACTGTCAGTTTGACAATAATCATGTTCAATCATGTTTTGTTGTCAGTTCAGTTTTGAGTTGGTTACTTATATTGTTAGAGTCTGTCAGAGATATGCTTAAACTATGACAATATGATGTAGTCGTGGACGGCATGATGACTGAATGAACTTGGTGTGCTCGAGGGGAAGGTCAATTGGAAAATATGTAGAAGATAGGCAATCAAAGAAAGTCGAGTTTCGGATACAGAGATCTCAACATGTTTTTCCTATGATTTTTGGTTGCTGAAAGCGAATCCAAGCTCCAAAAATACTCAGCATGTTTGGGTTTTGACAGAGCACCATTAAAATTTTGAATTTTTTTAGAATTTTTAGAAGCACGATGTGCTAAAGTTTTTTTGGCCTCGCAACCAGGATCAGTGATCCTAAAAATGTAGAGAAAGTTTTGTCGGAAAAGTGATTTCAACAAATATGTGAGGCTTTTTGATGGTAGTATAGACCCGGTGCAAATTGGGTAAATTTTGTTAGTCTAAAAAGTTTGATGTCACTAGTCGACAAATTTCACACTTTTTTTTCTCCAGAGATGAGACTTATATTTTATGTTAGGGCAATGTTTCAGCATTCAAAATCCGTATTTTTTATTATCCTCTTATACCCTGTTTTTTTTCTAGGACTATTTTAGTGAAAAAGGACCTTTTTCAAAAAACGATTTTACATATGATGTCATAAAATCTGTATTGATTCGAATTTTTTCAAATTTTTTTTTTCTCTGAAAAGTAGAATAGAGTACCTTTCCATAATAACCCAAATCATAAAAATCGGATGTCTAAAGAAAAAACTACAAATAAATTTGGGAAAATCATAATTTTTCGTGTACTCTTCATGATGGATTCAGCTTATGGTGTTCAATGGGCAGCTCGAATTCTTCGCAAAGTTGCTTTATCTGAAAGCTACTAACATCTACTTTCAAAAAAAAATTTAATTATAGAAGAGTGAACCACTTTTCAAAGGTTAAATGCAGTTAAAAGAGACGAAAAAAAAAATTGCCAAACAAAATTTTTTTTTCTAATTTTACTAAAAATGCAATAAGTCGGTCATCTTTTATCATAAAAATATAAAGTTATATAGAAATCGCATCTACATATCATGACCAATAACTTAAAATAATAAAATTATCAGGTGTCTAAGACTTTTTCTAAAAAAAATGACTTTTTTTGTAGAAAAGTCACCAAAATGCTGTGTTTTTTGGCATTTCGGGCTCACAGTTTCAGCTGTAGTTTTTTCTTTAGACATCCGATTTTTATGATTTGGGTTATTATGGAAGGTACTCTATTCTACTTTTCAGAGAAAAAAAAATTTGAAAAATTCGAATCAATACAGATTTTATGACATCATATGTAAAATCGTTTTTTGAAAAACGTCCTTTTTCACTAAAATAGTCCTAGAAGAAAAAGAGGCTATAACAGGATAATAAAAAATACGGATTTTGAATGCTGAAACATTGCCCTAACATAAAATATAAGTCTCATCTCTGGAGATTTTTCATCGTCGACTAGTGTGTTCTGACAGAGCCCCATCCCCCATTGTACAGGATTTTGAGATTTCGGAGAGCTGGGGTTGAAATCTTCTTCAAGCCCTTCAACCTCGCTTGGGGAATAGGTCGGTGACAAACTTCCTCTATCCTTCCCGATCTGCGGCCAGATATTTCAGCTGTGGCCACGTTTTACGCTGTGTTGCTGCTTCGGCCAATACGGTTTATTTCCAAGTAGTTCTTGGTCTACCAACTCGCCGTGTACCTTGAGGATTCCATTCGAAGGACTGCTTCATGATGCTGTCGTTTGGTCTCCTCAACGTGTGGCCAATCCAGCGCCACTTCCGCTGTCTAATTTCGACATCCAAAAGTTTTTGACTCGTTATGCGCCACAATTCTTGATTCGATATAATCTGCGGACATCGGATCTTAAGAATGTATCGAAGGCAGCGGCCTACAAATGCCTGTAAACTTCTCCTGATGTAGTTGGAGACTTTCCAGGCTTCACAGGCATACAGCAGTACAGATTTGACATTGGATTCGAAGAGCATTAACTTGGTGCGTAGGGAAATTGACTAGAGTTCCATTGAAGACAACATTCCAAAGGCGCTGCGGGCTTTACTTATTCTGCTGTTAACATCCAGATCCGTTCCTCCGTCTGACGATCATAACTTCCTAGATAGATAAACTGTTTCACCTCCTCAATGGGCGTCTGTCTCAGAATAATGGGTTGATGTGCTGAGCGGGTTGAAATAGTCCCAAAATATCATCCAAAAATCTACACTCTTTTATTTTCGATAGTATTTCCCGAACTATCTGTCACTTAACTAAACTTAGTTTCTATAAGAGAACGTTTTAATTCAAACCAAAGCTTAAAGTACAGCCTATACTCCCATTTATATAAATTGAAAGCAAAACTTTTTCTCTGACTTTCAAAAGCAAAAGTTCCACAGTCGACAGTCAGCGGCACTTTTAATAAATTCAACAAAAACACATAGCTATGGAAAAACAAAAATAAAAAAAAGTAATAAAATATTAATGAAATTCCAAACACCTCTCGTGTGGACTACGTTCCCGCCAGGCCGCACCCCCCTGCACCAACCTAAACAACTTACGCATTCAGGAAAAAAAATAAAAGCAAAAGTCTATACTAGCACCTTGAGAGCAATTTTTTTTTGCTTTTTTTCCATTTTGTTTTGCTAACAAAGCACGCACCATAAGCGACGTCAGAACGAAACGTGAACGCAGCAAGGAACAGATAGACGGACAGACAGACAAACAGACAGACGGACAGACAGAGAGCGATAGACAAAAAACGCATGGCACAGCGCGCGTAACAAGAGCAAGCAGGCGAGCAAGTGACTTCCGTTACGTGGCTGGCAAGGAACGAAGCAGAGCAGAGAGAGAGAGAGAGAGAGAGAGGAAGAGAGTGGCAACGTTTTGGCCATATTTTCGCACCTAAGCATAACGCTGGCAGGTGAACGTCACATGGATGGCCATAAAACGTAGCGCCAGGCAGGCATGCCGACAGAGTGCCTGGCACACCGGTAGTCCGAGTAGACTACAGCGGAGACGGCGAGGAGACAGCTGGCCAGATATGGCCAGAGAGTATGCTTCTAAGTGAGCAGGGTCTAACAAATGTTTTGGCCCACTCAAAAGTTATGAGAAATTGCATGACAGCTAGATGACTTGGGGGTTCTTCACTAGCATCATGTTCGCACTTAGCTTAGCTCACATTTCATGCATATTTTTGGGATACGTTTTTTTTTTTTTGGGTGGGGGTATGCATAACGACCTCCCAAAACCAAAACCCAACGCCCACAAAGCAGTCAAAAACACACACAAATTGCTGCAGTCTAGATTTCAACATGTTTTCTGTTTGAGTACAGGAGATTTGTTTATATGGAAAAATTTGACATGATATTGATAATGTTATTTTTGCTCCTAAAGCTGAAAAGCTAAATGAGCTTAGGTTCAAATGGGCCAAAAAGTTTGAAAAAAATTGTATAAAAAATATTTATATGCCAGAGTTACAAAATTACAAATATTTATATTCTAAGCTTGGTTAATCTTTATAAGCAAAAGTTTACTAAAAGCCACGTTTATAAGGAGAATGAAGGAAAAGAGAGATAAAATTCAACACAAAGAACAAAACCCAAAAGAAAGCAAGTTGAACTAAATAAAATTTAGACGACCGGCCCTTGACTATGAAAATTCTTTTTTTAGAAGCTGCATTTTTTTTACTAGGGTGACCATATTTTTAAAACCGTTTTTGGTATAATTTAGTGCTGCAAAGCCGCAGCAGCCGCCTCTAAACAAATGCAGCTTTTGAGTACTTTCATTCTAGTTACTTTTTATAACCATTTGTTGGGCATTTTTGCCCATTTTTTTGTGTCCCATTGCAAGGCTTACCCATGTCGTTGCCCGTGCATTATTGCCATTTTGCATCTGTCTATAAATAAGTGGCAAAAGTATTTTCACTCTGGTCACTTTTTATAATCGCTTATTGGACACTTTTGCCATTATGCCACATTGCAAGTGTTGCCCATGTTGTTACTATTGCATAATTGCCATTTTGCATCTGTCTATAAACAAATGCCTTATAGTATGATCCCTTTGGTTACATTTTATAATCGCTTGTTGTGCATATTTGCCTTTGTGCCTCTTTGTAAGGATTGTAAGGATTGGTCTTTCATGTTGCAACTCATGCACTTTTGCCATTTTGCCATAGTGCCAGACTAGGTGAGCAGCCTAATAGAGACTCTACACATTAGGGTGGGTCAATTCCACCACTTACATTTTTCAACGCTGAATATTTTGGGAAATTCCAAATTTGAGATTGCACTATGAAATAGCGAAATATTCGTAAATTTTCGCAATTTTCGACTATTTTCAATAAAAATAAATAACAACAAAAATACTACAACTAAAATATCAAAATGTATACCACGATCCTAAAAACACATTTGTCTAGAGAAAACATAGAGACTATTGGCCTTTTCAATGCAATGTATAAGTAGATTTTTGAATATTCCGAAAAATAAAATATTTTGAAAAAATCGGCGACTCGAAATTCATTTTAGGCCCACAATTTCTTAGCAAAAGTTGCTTAGAATGACCCAAAGAATCAAAATCGCGGCGACACCTAGAACAATTTTCCAGCCCCATACAAAATTACCGGCCCTAATATATGTATATAGATATACATCTATATCGATCTCTTATTTAAGTCAGAATAAGCTCCTTTTTTCACTCTATTATTCAAAATAATTTTGCATGCTCTAATTTCCACAAAATAAGAATAAAATAATCTCAATATCAGCATTAAGATGAGTATAAAATACTCTTAGAGAATACTTCTTTCTTTGAAACCATTCTGGATAATTAAGGTGTCCTTATCCTAATCTCCATAGCAAAGCTGCCTATCAACAAGCCTGTTTTCTGACGAATATTTTTTTGGCGAATAGTTTTCCTTCAGATTCTTGTTAAATGCCCCAAGAATTGAGGCATTATTGCTCTATCTAACAAGAATAAAAATAAATATTACAAAAAGCAAGGAAAGCACTCACAAAACAATCCCAAGAGACCTCTCTTAACAACAAAGGATGCTTAGTTTACGAGTTATAGCCATTTAAAGTTTTGGAAACAAATTTTGCGAGTGATCACAAATTAAGCTCCTTTTCGATCTAGGACACTCAGTTAACGAGTTATAGCAATTTAAAGTTTTGGAAACAAATTTTGCAAGTGACCACAAATTAAGCGCCTTTTCGCTCTAGGACGGTTAGTTTGCGAGGAATATCCATTAAAAGTTTTGGAAACGAACAATTTTACAAAACAATCCTAAGAGAGCTCTCTTAACAACAAAGCTTTTGGTCTTTCACTTACACCTTTTAGCCACATACAAGGTACAGCCTTTCTGATGACACCACCTTGAGTTACTACATCATGTTCTAAACTTTCTCGATTAAAGAATTTCTCTCTAGTCAGTTATCTGAAATCAAGCTTGATTGTTCGCAAAATAATTTTTTTATTATTTGCACCTGTGCACCACCTACAATAAGGGATAGCCTTTCTGATGACACTACCTTGTGCTCAATTTAAGAATTTCTCTCTAAGCAGTTATCTAAAGTCAAGCGTAATTATTCTTAAAGTTATTCTAAGCGTTCTTATTATCTATTTTTTTCGATTGAGTCATTAAGGAGCGGGAGAATGCTTATATATATCAACTCAATATTCATACAATATCCCTCTCTAACCGTCACATGGTCAAGAGTCTATCTTGCTTATCACAGATTGCCCTTAGTTCATACATAATTCAACGCTCCATAGAGATCTTGACCTAATTCCGCTTTGAGAGCAGGGGTCCTTTTTCTATAGCCCTAATATCTTCTATTAATCTTCAACTAAGACGCAGGCCTCTAGATAGTTTTAGTTTATATTAGACGCATTTTGGCAATTACTCAATTCTCTCTAAAAAAAGGTCATTAAAAATTTGGCTCTTGTTCAAGTTTTTAACCATTGAAAGTTTTTGTATATATATACCTGAAGAAACAATTGTATTCTATAAATTTAAGTCTATTGATTTCTTCTTAAACTTATTTTTCTACTTCTCCACTTTTGTTTAGCTCTTCTGATCATGCCCTAACCATAGAAAATTTACAATTCAATTTACAACCAATTTCTGTTGTTTTTATTTCATAGCTGCAATTTTGTTAATCAGTTGTTATTTCTCAACCCTATAACATATGTATGCGTATTGGCAGCACTCCAAAACTTAATAGAATTTTGAATTTCAGAATAACAAAAACAACAACAACAAAACCAAAAAGTGCAACCAAACAATGCAACAATTTGTGGTCGCCTGCAAAAAAAAGAAGCAAACAAAAAAGAATGAAATTGCAATTGTAACATGGCAACTTACAAAGCTACTTCCTTCTTCATTTTGCTTCCATTTTCAATTCTCCATTCTTCTGCACTCTAGCGCACTCACTCTAACTCAATAGACATGTGTCCCACTCTGGCGCGTATAAGTGAAGAAGTTCCAAATGCCAAATTGAATTTACTCGAAACTACAAAACAAAAGGGGCGTACGAAAAAACAAAAAAAGCGAAAATAAAGTAAAAGAAATTGATTTTAAAAAGCAAGCAGTAGAGAAGCAGTGTGGGCAGAGAACAAGAACAAAAAAATAAATAGCAAAAGCAAAAGAAATGAAAAGAGCTGGAGAAATGCGGTACTTGCTGCGGCGGCACGAAAAACAAATTAAAGTAAATTCCCCAATTTCATTTTGCGGCAACAAAGTAGGAAGAAAAACCAACGCAACGAATGAAACAATTGCATTTTGTGGGTTGTACCAAAGTAGGGTTTAGGGGTCTGCAGAGGGAGAGTTCTGTTTGAAGAAAACTGAAATTGGGCAAATGCAATGAGAATGGCATATGGCAGGGGGTAGCAAGGATTTTGTTTATTTGATTATAAAGTTCAACAGAATTTTAGTTTAAATTTTGTGTGCTTTAAAATGGAGAATATTTTAAGTTTAATGGGTAACTATATGTACTTTATAGTTTAAGAACTATAGGGAAATGAGGCTGAAATATTTCGATTATTATTAGAATATTATATAAGACAGACTCTAATAATTTCCCAAGGGATATTTTTAATAAAATTAGGAAAGTGAATTAATTACTATAGAACTAACATGGTTGGTTGGTTTGGCTGCCGTTTGAGTGACAACATATTCAAACTCAATTAGCGCTAATGCGCCATTTTGTTACACCACTTATGGGAACCACTGCTGTTCGGTTTACTCAACCCATCTCGATCCGTTAATAAACCTGCTGATGTCGTCTATGTTCTTTTCTGCCAAGTCACGTAGGCTACCTAACGCGAAGCTTCCTAGTGCTCTGTGGCGTAAGGACCCCAATCGTGGGCACTCACATAAATAATGATAAACTGTCTCTTCTGTGTTCCCCTGGTCACAGCTTCGGCATCTGACGTTGTAGGGCCAGTCCATTTTCTTTGCATGGTCTCCTAACGGCCAGTGTCCTGTTATTATTATCCTATGCTATTCTGAAGATCATTGTTCTTGGCTTGCTTAGCAGTTCGGCCGATCTACGCTTGTCGTTTCGCGGCCAAATTTCCTTTGCAATCTTGCAAGTGCCAATATTTTTTCATCTGGTTTCAGCCTTGTTCTGAGCTCGCAGAAGAAGTTCTCTCTTGATAGCGCTGAGGGGGTATTTGACAGCTACCTTCGCTGCTTTGCCATCTAATGCTCCTTTTCTCGCCAGTTCATCAGCTTTTTCATTCCCGTATACGTTCCTATGTTCCGGAACCCATACGAGAGCAATGTTCATTCTGTTTGCAAGGGCATTGAGATCTTCTTTGTATTGTCTGATGATTTCTGAGTTCACGGTTGGCGATTTGATCGCCAGCAAGGAGAATATACACACCTCCGCCAGCTGACTCGGATGATTATTCAACACCTTACACGCTTCTCTGATGACAAAGACTTCCGCATGGAAGATGCTGTTTCTGCTGCCTAGGCGATAGGAGAGGGATACTTCGAGTTCGTCCGAGTAGACCCCTGCTTCTACACCGCGATCCATCTTGGATCCGTCAGTATAGATTGCAGCTGCGTCTGCTCTCATTACCCTGTTCATGTCCCACTCCTTTCGCGTCGGGAATCTGACGTCGAACCTCTTCTTGAAGTCCAGTACTGGTGTTATGTAATCTGTTGATTTGCTAGTCTCTTGACCCTTCAGAATGCTGCCATGTACGAAGGTACTAGTCCTCCAGAGTCCAGTTTCTTTGATTCTGGCGGCCGTGTTTGCTGCAGTTTGAACTAGCATTTTTAAATAGTTTTTTTATGACGTCACAGCTTCCGATTTTTAAAATAAAATGTTTCTTCGAAGTTAAGTGCCTTATTCAGAATTAATTCTTAAAGCAGTAGCATAAAAAATTCCATTAAATAAAATAGTGCAGAAAACAGAAAATAAAAACAAATCGAGCAAAGTAGAATTTAAAGTTGCTTGATTTGCCGCTCAAGTGTAAAAGCATAAAAATTTATATATATCGTACATATATATAGAAATACATATATGATAGCTAAAAGGGGAGTAGAAAAAAATAAAATAAAACTTGGCTATTTGCACGTGCAAGAGCCGCGACTGAATGCCGATTTCATCTTTATGATACTCGGCCAGAAAAATTGTGGCCGGACCAACGCGGTGGACTCCTCTTGGAATTTCTTTTGCTCCTTTTTGCACGTAATAAACCTGAACGTAAACCAATGCCAAGAAGCCAAGTGTAAAAAGTTTTGCTCGATTTTTATGCCTCTCTGCTTCGTTTCGCTTTTCCTACCTATTTCAGCCCATCTCACTTGCTCTTTCGCTTTGAAAAGTATTCAACACTGAACAGCTCTGCACGCACGATTTGTAGTCGTTCGTGCTGCGCAAAAGTTTTTCCTTTTTACCATGCCTTGAAATACATACATATATAAATAACATTTTCCAGTGTTGAAAAATTTATGAAAGCTATTGATTTTCTTGAGCGCAAACTAAACTAAATGTTTAGCTTTACTCTCTAACTTCAGGGTGCCGCCCTTTCCCCTGACCACATTTTCACACTTTGGCGCAGCGGCAAAGTAATAATCGAAAGTTAGTACTAGTCTCTACTTTAGTTTGAAACAAATTTAAGGCTTGGTTAGGTTATACTAAAAAAAAAGCGTCCAATAGCCCTGGCACATTAAGCAAGTGCCTTGAATTATTCTCTAAAAAGCATCGAAATTATTTTCCCAACAAACTTTAACTATGGCTTTAGTTTTATTATTATTTTTTTTTCCAATTTATGAGTATCGTTAAAAGTTTTATGAGCCGGTAAGTTTTTATCAAGGTCGCTCAAATGAAGTTTAACTAACTGTTGTATGACCTTTGATGTAGAAAGGTTAACGAAGTAGAACATTTTTCTATACATTAAAAAGTTTAAAAACAAATGAAACTTTTTAGCTAACAATAGACTACAATTAGCTGTAACAATTTGTTCTAAAGTTTTCAAGGTAATAATTGTACGCACTTGCTGGTTTTAATTTAAAAGCGAAGAAGGGTTTTTTAGTCCCCAAGCAGCTTAATCGATTAAGTATAGGTTCAGGAAGCTAGTTTTTAAAATAGGATATTTCACAAAGACCACAAATGTTGAGCAGAGAGAGATCAGCTGAATAGTAATACACAGACCGTCAGCCGAGCTTCTAAAAGAAAAAAACAATCAATTATTCTGATGCCTTTTGATTTCACATATTTGGCAAAATCGCAAAAAAATCATTTTGGTGAATTTGTCGAATTTTTGAATTATTCAAATTTTGTAATTTCTCAAATTTTTTAATTTCTCAAATTTTTTAATTTCTCAAATTTTTGAATTTCTCAAATTCATAAAACGATTTTTTGCGATTTCGAATGCAAGAGAATTTAAAACGAAATTTAAACTGAAATATTTTTTAAATATTATTCATAAGGTAGAATTATGTATATCAATTTTGTGCTAGATATATATTGGTAATTATTAAAAAAAATCAGGTCCAGACCGAAATGCAGCTTATACAAGCCAAAACAAACTTTTTACAGTCTTTCTTAGCCTTTTATTATCGATAAATGACAGGAATAGTTGAAAAATGTAATAGAAAAAGAAAAATCGAAAGATAACTTTAAAAAATATAGCATTATGGAAGATAGTAACGAATATTCACTAACGAAAGAGAGTAAAAGCTTAGAGCCAGGGAAATGAGAAAATGTTATCGAAAAGCGTGAGGGAAATACGAGACGTTCTCGAGAGAAGCGTGGGATATAATGAATAAGTCTACTACAAAAACAGAAGATGAAGCTAATCGAAAAGAGTGTCTCTCAGCTCACAGAACTATGTGAAGATCTACAAGAAATTTATTGAATTGATAAGAGAAATACGGACGGAATTATGGTCCATAAGATTAAGGACACGCTTTATGTAATGATAAGGATAAATGTGAAATGGAGATGCACGCTAAGAACGCGTAAAATGTGTTTAAAATCGGTTTTCCTGTGAAATTCGGAATACGGCTGCTAATTATTATTGATGCTCTAAACAATTTGTAGATATGTCATTACTCTGACTAATTGCACAGGTCGACATGGTTAAGTTGTTGGAAAGCTAAGAGTCCATATCGAAGTAATTTGATACGTAGGATCCAAATCCGGCGTCAAAACTGGCCCATGCACGTCAGGAACCCGTAAATATTGAGGTTATGTATCCAAAAATCGGCATTTTTTCCTACATTGTGAGGTACATAACCTCGGAATATCTCAGGACTGACGTAATTATGTATTTTTACTTAACACCAAATTTCGTAGATAATAGCTCATATGACCTCTGTATTTTTAAACCTGTGTTACTAATTATATTGCTTAGGCCTAAGATTTAGGTAATATGATAATACAAAAAAAAATGTTAATTTTTTCTTCATCTTGTCTTATGAAACTATTGGTAAAAACTTAAATACAAATTTTAGCACCTGTTTAAAAAGACTTTTTAAATAGATCAATGACAGCTAGAACGATGTAAAAAATTATGTATCGGAATGAAATACTTGACGTAAAGGATTAATTTTGTTTCCTTATGAACAGGAAAAAACATTCTTAACTCGTCAACTTTTTTTGCACGATTCTTTTACGCTCAGGTATGCTTCTTGCATTATTGCATATGACCTTGTTACGTCACAGGCAGTGATATCTTCTACTGATGAATTTTAAATCGCAAATATCGAAAGATTCAAAAATTCAACTGCACTAATCCAACCCATCACAGAAAAAACTTGCCAGCATAAATCTTTTTCTACATAATTAGTACCAATTCATTCATCTCCCTTAACTCCCAAAAATTTGTACAACTCTATTAAAAAAAAGATATATTCTACACTCTACAACACTTTGTCAGTTTTAAGCTTTTCGAAACTTAAGAAAACTTTTTATTATTTTTTTAAATCAAACGGCTTACCACATGTTTTTAAAGCCCATCTGTTCCCACTCACTTGTCAACATCTGTAAAAGTTCCCCCACAAAAAAAAAAAACATAAATAAAAAATCACGACGCTAAATCAAAAGGCACAAACGAAGCAGAGCAACTTATGTCTCTGCCTCATTTCCTTGCTTTATCGGCCAATATATATAGCTCTGACTTTTCATAAATTTTTACAGTCGAAATAAATATATGTTACATATGTATATCTGGCCCACCTTTGTCTGGCTATATTGCTCAAAAGCAACAAATTTTTTCTTCGACAATTCCCTAGAGCTCTTTTTTCATTGCTCAACTTGGCCCACAGACCCACAAATATATAGTATCATAAAAAATATAAAAAATAAAAATCAGAAATCAAAGTGTAGCAAATATAAAATGAAAAACAAAATTTGACAAGGCGTCGTCGTCCCATCGACGTCGTCACATTTTATTATCTTTTATTTGTGTTGTGCTGATTTTTTTATATTTTTTTTACCAAAAAAATACACCCACACACACTCATACACTCCACGTCAGCTGACAATGTTGTCTATGTTAATTTTTATTTATTTTATTTATGTTTTGCTTGCTACATATGTGCAAAAACAAGTTCATATACACATAAAAAAGCAGACAAAACGTTGGGTAGGCATTTTCATAATTTTCTTATGATTTTTATTTTTACATAGAAATGTATATAAGTACTCTATGTACTTTTTTTTCGCGCGACTTGCTTCAATTTATGTTGACATTTCACTGCTTTGTCTGACAATGAAAATATTTGTTTATGTTTGCAAAGGATAAGGCGAAAAGAGCTGGGAGAGAGCTAAGAGAGAGGCGCCAAGTTGGTTATTGTTTTCATTTTAAGAGCTGGCAACTCCTTGCGTTTTGTTTGCCTGTCAGCATCAGTAATGATATTGTGAAAAAGAATTGTATACATAAGTTACTTAAATATATATTTACGTATGTGTATGTAACGACAATTATTGAAGAAAAGAAAAATATGTAGCAGCAGCTTAAGCGTCTGGAGAAAGCATATATGTTATTGATTTAGCAAACAAAGAAGAGAGAATAACTTCTTTTGATAAATTAATTGCACAACCTTTAATATATTTTGTAATTTTCCTTTATCTGTAATTCTTCCATTTGAGGTATTCGCGCTTGCTGTTAAGTTGAGGTGTTGCAAACTTGCACAAAAACTGGCGTGAATGACCTTTTTGTAGTTTTTCAGATGAGTTTGTGCTTCTTCTTTCGTGATTTGGGTAGACTTTTAGAAAAAACAACATTTTTTGTTACATTAGGGTGAGCAGAAAGTGTTAGCAGGGAGCTAGTACCGGGAAAGAGAAGACAGACGCGGTGGAAGCAGTATTAAAACGGTGAAAATAAATTCTTAGAAAAGAAATTATCAGCGTAGATGATATGAGTGGGACATTTACCCTCCCCTTCTCCAATTACGTTCCGCCTTTTTCACAATAAGGCAACCTCATGGGTTTTGGATGACCTCAATCACTGACTGAACTGCCTACTCAATCCAACATACCTTAATATTAACCATAGTGCAATTTGTAGCTATGGAGCCCCATTTTGTTATTCAAAATCTATCGATAAATTTTTAAAAATATTTTAAATAAAACTAATCAAAACATCCAAATCAACTTTAATCAATAAAATTAAATTTCAATTATCATAAGCAAACACAAAAGTAGGTTTCAGTAAAAACTTTTAAATTTAAATATTTAATTATCATTTAGAAAATTTACCTATTGTCCAATTAAGACCCAATGTAAATAAAGAGAAAAAAAAAAATTATCATCAGCAGATAGCTCGCTTAGATTGCCCTTCACAGAGAGTTCCTTAACTTTTGACACCTTTCATTATCATATTGTCTGCATGTTTTAACCAATTTGTTCCACTTGCTCTTCCAACCTTTCACAATATTACTAATTATAGTCACTATGCAAGTATATTCAAAAGAGGGAATAAACAAAAAAAAACACAACAAAAAAAACTAAACACACACCTTTTTGGCACGCGACATGTCCACCCCAAACCCGCTTGAAAAATCACACGTGTCTTAGGCACCACCCACAAAGGTACTGACCTGACCGAAAGACAAACGACAATTGTTGGCAGCTTGGCTGAATAGTTAGTTGACGGGTTGGCAGCTTATGTACTTGGTGGAGTGCTTAAAGTTGGCAATTAACTTGGACATGCAATGTCAGCCAAGGGCTAATAAATTTATTTGTTGCACAAATTTGTTAAACAACTTGAATCCAATTATATAATTTACGCAAACAAATGAAAATGAAAATAATTAATCCGACCAGCACTTTTGTTAGTTCAATTTGTTTTTTTGCTTTTTGCTTTCCATTTTGTTTTGTTCTACTGTCCGTCCCCCATGCTTTATTCATTGGTTTCTTCATGTGTGGTCATAATTAGCGACAGTTTTTGTTGTTGAGTGTTAATTGAACGAAAGCGCAAAACGCTGTTCAAAATAATGACACAATGAAGAATTGAAGTGTGGTCAAGTTACACGTTTATTGAACATTTCGCATATTGCTCATAATTGATGATTTTATGGACAGACGACGTTGTGCCAACCGCGAACTTTGGTCACACTTGAGTTTTGGTCTCTGCTAGCTGCTGTGAACTGTTACGGTTTGGTTTGTTTGGCATTTATTAATGGCGGCTAATATTGACATATGTATACATGGGCAAAAACCCTTGTTTAGGATTTGTGTGCAATGCGAAAGAAGAAACACAAACTCAACAGTAAAAAACGCAAAAAGGTCATTCATGCCAGCTAAGTTTTTGTGCAAATTTGCAACGCCTCAACTTAACAGCAAGCGTGAATACCTCAAATGTAACAATTATAGGTAAATGAAAATTTCAAAATATATTAACCCTTTGCATTCGAGCCTAATAAGCAACTCGAGAGCTATTTTTGTAAAAAGTGCATGCATTAATGTTTAAGAAAAAGGCGGTCGCTGCAGTTAAACAAACCAATTTATTTTCCGGAAGATGTGAAGTCTCTTGTCAATCCTAACTTTTTGATTTGAAATGGATTGTCTTGATCGATCTTCTCGAAATTCGCCCACGAGTTGATCGACTAAACGCTTGACAAACTTCAAATGGGACATGGGTTTTTAATTTTTGTCCTTTTTTATACATTTATATAAAATATATGAATTTATACAGAATATCTCAATGCCCCAAAAAAACATTTTCTTCTACCATTTAAGGGAATCCTAGTTCTTATATCTCTTCTTTGCTGATCTACGGTTTTCAAGTGCAGAATCCAGAACAATTGCTGTAATCTTTTTTTAGTGAACACACTAGTTGACCAGTAATCTTGCAAATGTGCCCAAACCATGGTACCCATATTCAATATTACTCTGATAAAGTCCCGAAATTCCTCCTTGTATCTGTAAAATACTGTAAAATAAACTCGCTTGAAAAATTCTACATTTATCAATATGGAATATTTGTAGCCCTGGACTTTTTTCCCCGTTGAAATAACTATCTAACATAAACATTATCTAAGAATCAAGAGCGCTGAGTGAGATAAACAAGCGTGTCGCAGATGCGGCGACAACCGAGTGCAAAGGGTTAAAGATTGTGCATTAACAGAATCTCAAAGTTACTCCTTTTGAAAGTCGCAATGCCTTTTAAAAAGTTTTTGTTCAAAAATGTACCTTGGAAAAATATATAAAAAATATATATCAAAAGAATTTTGAGTACACTCTCTCTCCAGATTTTGTACAGCTCTAAAAGTCTATTCATTAATTTGTCTCTGTTGTTTTCTTATGATTAAAACCACATAATTAAGTCCCAAAAAAAATTACAACTCTCATATACTTAATATATAACTAACGCTATAATTAGTGTTTATATAACCATTGATTTAACTGTCACACATAACTATGTCTCATTATATTTTATAATAATAATATCTTGGTCAAGGAAACGGGTTAAAGGCTGCGCAATACACAAAATTAGCCTATAAACAAGTCTGACACATATCATTAAAATAGCTATCGATTTATTTTGATTGCTGGCTGGCAATGCCAGTAATATTTTTATATTCTTATGAGTTTATTGGCTTTTTTTTCAACAGTCACTCCTTTGTTCTCTCATAAAATATTAAGTGTAGGTAGTTATTATGAACTCCTTCACTTGCCGATGTAGCATAACATAATATGTTTAGAACCAATTATCGCACATAGGTATAGGGTGCAACTTTAAGGGCCTAACATATATATGGAACCGGGAAAAAAAAATCCTAACGCAAATCATTAAATCTAAAACATTTCTATTTTTATTTTACTGTGCACGTAGTTTATGGCACGTTCAAAGGGTTTAATGGCATTACTACCAGGAAATTTTATACCACGATATCTATTTATTTACCATTTTCACATGTGTACATATATACTTATATAAATGTAAATAAGGTGTTATGTTGAACGAAAGTGGAATACACTGTAATGTGTAATTTTGAATTAATACTTTGAGAGAAACGTTTGGAATGGTAGGAATCGCAGTGGAACGTTTTAAGAAAATGGTAACGTTTTGTTATTGATTAGGCTCACATTGGTCTGGAAAACAATTAAGCTGACTCTAAATAGTTTTTTAATAAAAAAAATTTAAATATTATATTTTTTTGTATATTTCGAATTTATTTTTTCGAATTTATTTCTCTCTGGAATGCTTGAAATCTTCAAACTAGATATGGTTCATTGTAATTTTCGAATTTTTTCAAATATGGTTTCCCTGTAATCCTTATAATAATTTTTTACTGATACTTTGAGAGAAACTTTTGGAATGTTAGGAATCGCAGTGGAACGTTTTGAGAAAATGGTAACGTTTTGTTATTTATTAGTCTCGCATAGGTCTGCAAAACAATTAAGCTGACTCTAGATAGAACGTAGCTCATCAATAAGCCGTTTTCATCTGTTCCTATTTTTTATTAGCATTTTTAATGCGTTTCCCTGTGTTTCGCATTCAACCGTTTCTTTTTGTTTTATTCTCTTCCATGTGTTCTTAGTATAACTCTTTTTAGTGGAACAAATTTATCTATTATATTTCTTGTACATTTCAAATTTTTTTCAAGTTTGGTTTTCTCTGGGTTACTCGAAATCTTCAAACTAGATATGGCACATTGTATATTTCCAAATTTTTCTTAAATTTGGTTTCTCTGGAATCTTTGAAATCTAGAAGGTCATATCTAGCTTCATTGTATGTTTCGAAATATTGTTTCAAATTTTTTTTGTTCTTTCTGGAATCCTCGAAATCTAGTAACTACATATGATTGATTGTACATTTCGAAATTTTTTTCCAATTTGGTCTCTCTTGAATCCTCGAAATCTAAAAGCTAGATATGACTCATTGCAAGTTTTGAAATATTTTTAAGAACTTGGTTCTCTCTGGAATCCTCGAAATCTAGAAACTAGATATGACTCATTGTTTCATCCCATTTAAGCCACCTTCTTCTGCCTACGTTAAACTATTCTATAACGCCCTTGATCCTAGGAGTATAGGGCATAAAAAAGGGTATGCCTCGATAGGGTTATATGAAATAAAGGTAATGTGGAGCTTGTAGCACATTCGCAGACTAATTGACTTGTTGGCTGGCCGTATAATGTGTCTAGCATGCAATGTGTGAGTGTGTGTGTGTATATACATATTGCTTGAGGCTATACACATGTAGCAACACTTGTATAGGTGTAGAGGGGGCTACGCTGGTATACACATGTTTGAAAATATGCAAATTGGTAGAACACACACACACACACACACATAGCTAGCTGACATAAAACAACAGAAATAAAGCAGGTAACAGTAACTGAAACAAAATGGAATGGGCCACAATACTTGTCAACGAATGTTGACTGTTGATGTTGGCTGAGGAAACAAACACTTGAGAGCATTTTGAACAGTGTTTAAGAGACAGAGAGAGAGAGAGAGAGAGAGAGAGAGAGAGGGTGCATAAGAAAGTAAAAGAGAGTCAAGTAACTGTGCTGCTTACCTTGAAAAGGCAAAACGCAAAAAAACGTAGAAAATGAGTTACAAAAATAGCAAAAGAAAACGAAAAGTTTTTACGAAAATGAAAATCTCGTTGTGTGGGTGTGCAATTATTTATGTGTGTGTGTGTGTGTGTGTGTGTTGGCATGTCTGCCTGACTTTGTGTGCGGCAATTTAATAAACATAATAATCAGGACAACGATGATAATGATGATGTTGCTGCTGACGTTCATAATGAAGTTGTGCGAGCTTCGTGACAAAATGACATTTTGCTACCAAGCAAAAAAAATACAAAAATTTAAGTCAATGACTGATTCTGACTCTGACTTGACACCCTGACGTTACCTTGCTTACCTTAACCCTGTCCAGCAGCGTTGCGCTTGCTGGTTTTGTCCCTCAGGCATGCTAAGAGGATGTCTTCTTGGCCAGGTTGATAATGAAGCAACATCGAAAGAGCCGCCGCCGCCGCTGTTGAAGCCACAACAAGAATACAGGCGTAGCTTGTTATTTTAAAATTTAAATTCTGTATAAATATGCACACACATATGACTATATAAGCATATATACTGTATAGTATATAGTATATATTGCTGTATATGTGTGTTGTGGCATGCCCCAGAGTCTTCAACGCTGGCAGCGTCAACATCATCATTAAAAAGGCAAAAGGCACAACAAGTAAAAGAACAGAATAAACTCACTTAAAATTTCCGCGCACGTGAAGTGAAGAAAGTGCGTGAGCTTTTTTTTTCCACGTTTTTGTTTTTGTTCTTATACTCCATTTTGTTGCTTGTTTAACGGTAAAAGTTCCAAGAAACAAGCAATTGCTTATTTGTTGTTTTTGATTAGTGTCGGAATTTAAATTATATAGCCCTAAAGGGAGTTTTTATTATGTTAATTTAAAAAGTGTCTCAAATAATAAATTTTTAAATTTAAATAAAAGCCTTGCATTAAGTGAGAGATTTAACTAGAATTTCGTAGTAAATTTGTGACAAAATGTGGATTGACTTTTAAGATATCATTTGAAGTTCCTCTCTATATAACGTTCCATAGTGTGCTCATTCTCACACATACTTTGAAAAAAATTCTGCAAAGTTCTCTCTAAAGGCAGCTCTTAAAGACTTTGCCAAAATATGAGTACTTAGTTTCTACGCAGCACTCAAGCGGATCGGTTTGGCTTTAAAATCTTTTGCGCAGCGTTTAGTTTATATTTTTGCTAATATTAAAAAAATAATATTAATTTTTAATTGTGCTATGATTTTTGTATTAACTAAACCAAAAAGCTTTTCAATGTTTAATTTTGTTTTTGATATTGGCCAAAAAGTTCTAATTTGTGTTCATAATCACATTGCAATGACTTTATATAAAGCAAATATTAAATATAAAATTTTGTCAATTATTTAAATTTTTTGGTTGACTTTGTGTTTTTAAAGTGAATTTAAAGCAATTAAAGCACATTTTTTTGAAGTACTTATTTTATAAAATTCGGTGAGTAATAATTTATTAACCGGCTTATTCCAGAAAAATCTTTAAATTAAGCTTATGAGCTCAAAGTCTTTTACTGCATCTTACAGTAAAAACTCGCACAATGCGAAACAAGATTTTAGTGATGAGTTTGCTTAATCGTTGCCGTCAGAATCAAAATGTTCTCAGAGTTATTTAGCCCTTAAAAGCTCTTTTATTCTAAGCTCACTTTTTTCAATTTCGTATAGGAGTTACATTAAATTTGATTAAAAAAATCGTAACAAAATCATTATCATTAACTAAATCTGCTACTGGAACTTAGTTTCTAAGTAAACCATTTTCATCTGAGGAACAGTTTATAAGGACAGCATTTTTAATTCATCCATTTCTGTTTGTAGTGCTCTCTTCCATGTGCTCCTAAGTCAACTCTTCTTGAGCCTTTTTTTGAGGTTCCAATCATAGCAAAACAATCCATTTTCATCTGTAACTGTTTCTCTAGGTTTTTAAGTTAATTTCTCGATGTTCTGTATACATTCATTTCTATTTGTAGTCTTCTCTTCCATTGCTCTTAGGTCAACACTACTAGAGCCTTTCTTAGAGGTTTAAAACATACGAACATAGGTTCTTACTTTCATCTGTCCCTGATTTAAGCTATCATTTTCAATTCCTTTCATTCCATTTCTTTTGGTTTTGTCCTCATCTATGCTCTCTTAGTTCATGTCGACTTGAAACTTTCTTAAAGGTTTCAATCAAAGAAACGTAGCTCATCAATAAGCCGTTTTCATCTGTTCCTGTTTTTGTCTAGTATTTTATGTTAATTTCTCGATTTTCTGTATACATTCATTTCTATTTGTAGTCTTCTCTTCCATGTGCTCTTAGGTCAACACTACTTGAGTCTTTCTTAGAGGTTTCAATCTTAGGAACATAGGTCCTCAATAAACCACTTTTATCTGTTCCTCATTTAAGCTATTATTTTCAATTCTTTTCATTCATCCATTTCTTTTAGTTTTGTTCTCATCCATGTTCTATTAGTTCATCTCTACTTGAAACTTTCTTAAACGTTCCAATCATAGAAACGTAGCTCATCAATAAGCCGTTTTCATCTGTTCCTGTGTTCCGCATTCAACCGTTTCTTTTTGTTTTATTCTCTTCCATGTGTTCTTAAATAATAAATAAATCTTCTTACATTTTTCTTAGAGGTTCCAATCATAAGAATACAAGCTTTCAAGAAACCATTTCATCTGTTCCTGTTTTTGTCTGGCATTTTGTTTTTAGGTCGACACTTCTTTCACCTTTTTTTAAAGGCTTCAATCTAGAGCTTGTCGGCAAACTTCCGTAAAATCATTTTTAGCCCATTCATTTCCATTTTCGTAGTTCAATACAGTTGGCAATTTGCTAGAAGTATCATTATTTATATAAATCATTATGGCTGATGACCTTTAACCACCAAACAATGAGAATACGCCAGAGGCATCTCTAAACAAAGCTCGCATCCATAGAGCTGTGTTAAGGTGATGGTTTTTGGCATAAATAGTCTCAATTTTGTTTGGAAGCAGGTTTGTTTCGAGTTACAGATTTGGACTGTCTATTCGGGTTGGAATCTGCTTTTCTGCACTATTCTTCTTAGATATTATACTGCTTAGGTACGTAAAGTCCTCGACTGTTTCAGTTTCTACAAAATATTTTTTGGCTAGAAATCTTTAGCTCCTAATAAGAATTTATAGCAAGCAAGCGTAGAACTCATATTGAAGTCCCACTGTAACTTATATTCTAAAAACCAAAACAAGACTCCAAATCTTTGTTATTCTTCTTATTGGACCTTGACCTTATTCAGTAGCTAAACAATAAGAGTATCGGATTCATGTTGCGCATTTTTGGGCTTGTATGGCTTGGAACTCTGCTCACATGATTGTGTTTTTGTTTATGATTTGTTTTTGTTATTGGAAGACCACTAAATATCCATACATGGCATTCTAAGAGGTCTTTTCATACCATTCCTTTCATTTACTAGCCAATTGAGTAAAAACTTGTGTGCTTGCAAAAGCATATTTAGGCTGCTCTACACTTTTATTGAGATTGCTTGAGCGCGAATCTAAGCACCTTTCAGTCAAATCCCTCTAGCCTTTTTTCCGAGCATCTTCAATATAAGCGTTAAATGCCCTAGTCTAATGCAATGCGCGCCAGCACCTAATCCGAGGCAAGCTTTTGACAGCCTTTTAGCAGAAGGCTCACACTTACACTGAGTGCAAACAATAAATCCATTGTGGCCAAAGTGAAATCAGGCTCAAGTTGAAAGCCACTTCATCGCCACAGTGCGCACAAAAACAAACACTTGAGACGTCTTTGCCAGTTTCTGGGTTTTGCTTGGGTTCTTGGCGCGCTTTTAGACTCGCTCCCTCTCTTAGCCTGGTTAATGCAAAACAAATGCCAGCCAAGGCTGAAAGTAAAATGTTAATCAAGCTGATTGAGTTGTCGAGAGGGACGCTCACTCACACACACACACACATACGCACACAGGCAGTATCGTGTGTTGTTAGTCTAATTTTAGGCGCAAAGGATTTCATGCACTTGCAGCTACAACAACAAACAAACAAACAAAGCCAAAGACAGACTGAAATAAAAACGTTTATTAAGATTTTTCTTTCAAGCAGAAAAGCCAAATATACAAAAAGAAAAGTGAAAAGCAAAATAAGGCTCAAGGTGCAAAACCGACAATAAATATGCGTTAACTTCTAATAGAGACAACGTCAGTCAGTCAGCCAAGAGGGTTGCTAGCCCCAGTCGGGTATTCATGTAAAAACATGCAAATCCCAAAACAAACAATTTTAGTCCTGGGTAGCAGCCCAGGAGCAGAAGGCGTGTGCACTCCTTAAGTGGCAACCAGCAGCAGGCTACTGATGAAGATGATGCCAAAGCTGCAATAAAAATGAGAAAGAGTGTTGACTAAAAAACAAAAAAAAAAGAATATCGATGTGGTGACATAAAGATGAAAGCGCACACACACACACAGCAACAAAAGAAAAGGGCTGAACTGTAGGGAGGGGCGGCATGGGGCGTGTGAAAGCCTTTATTGTTTTTTCTGCGCCTCTGCTACTCACATTTTTTTCTTTTTAATAAAAAATGCGTGAATAGTGGCAAGCAGACATTGCAGCCAGCCACTTTGGCTGAGCCAAGAGCTAACAGCTAAGAGATACGTACACAAACACATAGATACACACACAGATACACACACGCACCGACAAAGTAAACAAAACATGAATGCAAAGTGCTAACGTACGCAAATTTGTTGACACATTGCAAGACGCCTAAATTTATGCTACACAAACTGGAAGTAAAATATATGTTTGTGCGTGTATCTGTGCTTGTGTGTGTGTTTAAGCGAAAAGTGCACAAGTTGGAAATGAAAGAAAAACGAAGAAAAACAGAGGAATAAGCGAATGCAAGTTCCCCAAGGACTACAGAATAAGTGTTATGTATAAAAAATAACTGGGGAGCTCGGAAAGTTGAATTTAAGTTTTTGAAGGTTTACAGGCAAGAGATTAAATAAATAAGGCGGAAAATGATAGTTGGCAGCAGATGGTTAGGTAGATCGATTAAAGGATGTATAGGATATCATAGAGAAGAAATTTGGGACATACCTTAACTACCTTAAGATTCACTTGCGAGAAAGATGTATTGTAAGACAGATGTATCAATAGAGATGATAAGTAAATTGAAAGGTATGAAAATACCAGAAATTTCTGATCATGAGTAATAAAAGTTTTGGATTATAGCTTTATATGTAGACATAGATACATGAATTTCGAATATAATCGTTGTCCTTACTCTCATCGTTCTATATGAACCTGATGTCTCGATTTTGGACTAGTTATACCATATGGAAGACTGACTTCGCAATGATTTAACAGCTAAAATTCAGCGTAAAAAAATGCACAAAAAGAAGTTTGACTGTACTTTGACCAGTATCTGCTATATGAAATAGTGTCCAATATACAAAAATAAGATTCAGGTATTATTATTCAAGATTCTCTGAACGAGCCGTGGATCAAACTTTGATCAACTGTCCGAAACTAAGTGAAGATTTATATGAAGTCGCATATAAAACATACAGTCAAAATTTATGCAGTAATTCGTATAGCTGACCAATTCAAGATTTTAGATCAATTTGCTGCGCGATCCTAACTTGCACTTCATTCATTGGTTCGGATGTGGTGCTGTTTCGTAGTCCTATCTTACCGAGAAAAATTTATTGATTGGGCAGTCGGTAGATCCGCAGATCTAATCAAATAGATAAAGCGACTACGAATAAATGCAAGATAGATCTACTTCAAGATTCGAATGATAGGTCAACCAATAGAAATGCAAAAATTGATCGATCGAACTTTAAGAAAAGAAAGCTCTGAATTGAAACGCAAGATAGATCCACTTATAGCCATCGACAAGATAGATCAAGAGATATGATGATTAAAGCTTGAGAGATATAACAACATCACGAAATTTTAGGTTATGAGGTACAAAATTTGAGGATTATTATTTATATAAATATATACATATATGAAATTCAATAAAATCGTTCTCTTTACCTCATCTTTTATATAAATCTGACTACTCGATTTTGAATTATTTATTACATCATTTTTTTTTTTAAATTTATATCAATTTTATTAAAATAATATTTATGTGAAGTTCTATTAAAATTGATCCACAATTTCGTATAGCTACCATACAAAAATTGAACCAGTTTTTTGGGCAGGACTTTTGTTTGCGGCACCATGAATCGTTGCGTCATGACTCGGATTGAAGTTGCTTAGCAGCCCTACATACCGATAAAGATTGATTAATTGGTCAGTAGGTAGATCCGCAGATTAAACACAATAGAGCGACAGACGAAACATCAAGATAGATCCACTTATAGGTCACAAGATCGATCAACATAGAAAGAAAATAAGATCGTAAAATAGGTCCAAAGGCTAAACCGAAAGACAGATAGAAAGACTTAAGAAGAGGAAGTTTAGTCGCAAGATAGATTCAAATATAGATTGAAAGAAAGACCAATATAGAAAGAAAATTAGGTCGCAAAATTGGACTTATCCCGAAAAATATATCGAAAAATATAACAAGAAGAACGTCCATAGAGAATTGCTTAGCATACAGAAAGGAGAAAATTATAAATTTATGATACTGCTATTCTTCTCTTCCCTCAGTGGCGCATAGGGCCTCATAAATTTATGATATTATTCCTTAAAATTCTCTCTATATGCACCTTAACGACTAATCAAATTTAGTTATTTAAATGAGCAAATATTATCAGATTTTTACCACACTCATAATGTCTTTGCTTAAAACTCCTACTAAGAACCTGATTACCCCCCCAAAAGCTACATATATACACACACACACAGACACAACTACCCTACCCATTCTTAGGAAAAACTCGCCTGAAATTTTTCCGCTGTATTCGTAAGCCAAGTGCTTTGGCCCTGGTGCACAACACGCAACCACTTCAAAACGCCTATGCGTATGCTATGGAAAACATTGAAGAAGCTAAGGAAGGAAAAAAAAATGAAGCGAATTTATGCGCGAAAACAATAAAGGAAAAAATGAAAACACAACCAGACGACACGACGACGACGACGACGACGAAACGTAACAAGGATAGATGCCAAAAGAGGACACAAAGCAATGGCAAGAAAAAGAGGCATGCGGCACGCATGCTGGCTCTCGCTCCATGTTGCAACCATTCGAATGAGCCTAAAAATATGCTATACAAAATGTTCAAGTTGTTTACACAAGCATATAATGACGCTGGCATGCGGCGTCTGTGACGCGTTCTCCTGGAGAACGTCTCTCTTTTCGGCTGTGGCAGTGGTAGGCGGCCATATTGGTTTTAGTTCCTTCCTGCCATTATGCTGAACATTTGTTTTTCTTTGCATAATCTTTGGCGCTTAATAATGTTTCAGCAAGTGACGCTTTTGCCGCTCACGCAAACTTGTGGTTCGTGCAGATTTTCATTTCCCTTCAACTTTTTACCTTGCCGACACGTGTGAGAGGGCAAAATTTTTTTTTTTTTGCTCTCATTTCTGTTTGGTTTCCTTCACTTTTTTGTATTTTAGCGCTTTGGTTTTGGTTTTTCTTTGGCACTTCTTGTTAGTCCCCGTCGTCTTGTTTTTAGGGGTTGCTTATTCGGCGGACGACGGTGACTAAACGCACCATTAGTCTTTGAAAATAGCTTAGAGCAAAATTTACATTATTAAGCTTTGGCTGGCAGCAAGTTTTTCCATTGCTCCGTTTGCGTTAAGTGGCAGGCCAAGCTTTGCTTTTTCATTTCCGTCGCCATTTTTGTTTTTCCTCATTTGTAAGGCTGCCGTTAACGTTACTAACGGAACTGCTAATGCTACGTTATTACAACGTAATGTCAATATTTATTTTTTGACAATTTTATACAAATGTTTGACGACGGTTGACGCTGGTTCTTAAGGCCAATGACGCGCTCTGCGCCATTTGATTTTCTTCCTTTTTCGCGTGGAAATTAAATAATATTGGCAACACTGTCGGTATGTGTGTGAGTGTGTGTGTGTGTGTATATGTGTGTGTGTGTGCGTGTTGTATACTCTTTAGCATTTAATTGGAGCATACTTATGGACGGCACGTTAGCTAAATGTCGAACTGGGACTCATTGAATATAGGAAAAGTACTGGAACGAGCCAATGAACATGACCAGAAGGATTATGGCTCAAAAGCAAAGAAAGTTTGTGTTGGAAAATTTTATGTATCGAGTTCTGTTGAACTAATTGCGGCTTGTGGTCTTGCCAGGAAGTTACTATAAAGTGCGTCATTGACTAGATAGTTTGTAGAAGAGTTTATTTTTATTTAATTAAGGTATTTGGTGTAGAATAAAGAGATAATGTGTGGTATTAAATTGTTAAGTAATATTATTAAATAGATATTTAGAATATGTATAAAGAACCTTAAATTTCTAAGCATTTAAGCAAACAATTGTGTTTTGACGAAACTGTACCAAGGATTTTGATATTTTACATAAAGAGAACAATTTGTGGAGAATTAGTTGCTGCTTTGAGAATATGTTTTTTTTATTGGCTTGAGTTTTAACTGCAATACTCAGTGGAGGATCCATGGGGGTTTTCGAGACCAGACCTCCCCCCACACCCTCCCAAAAGTGGGAAAACGGGTTGTCTTTTGCGCGATCTGATATATTATGTAACAGCCTGTTAAGTATGGCATTATCCGCAGTCGGTAAAGAGTAGATCTCTAAAATTTCGTTTACGAGAAGACATAACCTCTGTTTTTGACGCACTAGTAAAAAAGTTCGATTGGATGTCAAAACATTGATTGCGATTGGAGTAACGTACTTTTTTCCGACGAATCTTCTGTTTGGGGTTATTCTATCATACCACGGGCCTGGTCTTTGTCTTCAAGTAATTTCGTCCAGCGTACCGTTAAACACCCTATAAAAATTCATCTTTGGGGATGCTTTTCAAAAAAGGGATTCGGCACTTTGCATCTCTTCACAGAGAACCTGAATGCTCCCAGGATGGTCGAAATTTATCGAAAAGCTTTATAAAGAAGATTGGATTCTTCAGGAAGATAATGAACCCAAACACCGCATTCGTCTCTGTACCGACTGGAAGCGCGAAAAAGGCATCGTCCATCCTGCACAGTCCCCTGATGCAAATCCCATCGAAAACGTCCGGGCCGTCATCAAGAAAAAGCTTCGAGGAAGACCCACATTTACTTTGAAACAGTTTTCCCGAGAAATTCGTCGCATTTAGAAAATTTGGTGGAAAGTATGCCGCTCTTAAAGCCATTTTTGACCCTTAAGAAGAAGAAGAAGGCTATTGTGGCTTCTTCTTTCAGTCTTTCAATAGAGAGTTTTTCCAAGAGATGTGTTGATATGATTTAAAGATCTACGGTTACCAATAGGTGAAAACAAAATTAATCTTTGTTGAAAGGAAATACGTTTTTGTAGAAGAATCCCGAGCGAAATTGGGTTTAAAGGAACTCAGGTCAAAAATGTAGATACCCGTTTTGAGTATCAATAAATCACAACTCCCATCATTAATACTTGCCTGGTTATGATTACTCAATCTTATTATATCTTAGCTTTTTCTAATAATATTATTATGTAATTTTTGTGCACTCTACTTTTCACTTTTACTTATTAACCTTTATTACTCTTCTTTTTACAGGTATGTACAACAAAACCATTTCATGACCACTCCTCGTAAGTTACAAATAATCGCAAATTATCAAAAAAGATCAACTCACTTTCACTTTCGTCGTATACAACAATGGAAATACGTTACTATTTGAAGATCACCTGGCAAGTGATTAAAACGCTATATAGCTGAAACAGTCAAACGCAAACCATTAACATTAACAAAAGATCTTTTTTTTTTAAAAAAATGTAGTAATCCGAACCCAATGCAATTAGCAATACGGCTATATCTATACATCTCTTTATAACTATATAGCACATTAAGATGCGCCCAAAAAAAATACCCAAAATTTAATTGTAGAAAGTAAAAGACCAAAAAGGGCAAACAAAAGTTAAACAATTAGCAATTTTTTTTCTTGTACGTTAGACAAACGAGCATAAGACCGCACAAAATATGATTTAGTATTTTTTGCTTTCTGGGTCACCCAAAGCTTATACAATAGACAATTTTGTCTTATTATTAAACCATCAGTGGCACACACGGAATCATGCCTGCAAATATGCCAAAATGACGCAAACCCCAGATGCTCAAAAAGAGTATCCCCCGAACATATAGTAAACCATACAAGACAGCTAAAGACTAATTAATCATGGGTGACGGCCAATGGGCAAACAAGCAGCGCACTGCTTGCCTTTTAAATGGAAATTAAACTGCTCTGGCAATGCCGCCCAAAGTCTGGAACGTTTTGTTTGTGACTACTAATGCTAAGATTGGGACTGGGACTGGGAGTTGGACGAGTGTTTGTCATGACTTCAGTTGCAGTTAGGCTTAGTTCTCACTTGGCTCAAGTTTGTCTACGACTACATGAAGCAAAATTTATGCCACTTGAGTCATTAATTTTCATAAATGAATCAAACAAAACCCAGACACATGTGTGGGAGATGATGGTGGGAGGAAGTGTGAGGAAGTGCTTGGCAGACGAAGCCTCTCTAATCGAATTTAATGAAAATGAGCAAAAGACTAGATAACTTGATTAACGTAGCAGACGTAGATTGTGCTCGACGTGGTTAAGATTTGTTATGTGGTTAATCTGAGTGAGTTCACAGAGGAGTGTTTGAAAATATTTAGCTAGAAAGTGTTGCGAATTGGAGGTGGAAGATAAAAGATGTGCTTTTAATTATTGGTTAGAGTGCTCAAGATTACAACTTAGTTACTAATAACTAGATAAGACTTGAGAAGAAAATTCAGAAGACTCAGAGACTCCCAAAGTAAACAGAAATAAGCTCAGCTCGACTGGAAGCCCTGAACTTGGACTTTAAAAGCTTGCAGCTCGGAACTGACGCGATTTCTTCAATTTTTGGCTGTTATAATATTTAAACAGCCTTTAAAGAGCCTTTTTAATTTAATTACACTTAACTTTATTTACAAGACTGAAGAATTGCGAAGAATTGTATTAGTAAGCTTTTCAGAAGCCTATTTAATTTATTAGTACAGCCATTACCCACAGATACTTGAATCATGTTCCATTTTCACACGTTCTCATTAAGAACACCGCCATGAATTTAACAGTACAGTCATTACTTACAGTTACTTGAGATACACGTTCCATTTTCAAACGTTCCCATTAAGAATTCAGCCCTAAATTCCAAAACTGCTCACACGTTTCTTCAAGTCAATGATACTCTTATCTTTTTCCATTAATTTTAAATTTAAATTCCTAGAATTTCAGCTGCTTAGATTAAGCCAAACTTCTTACACATTTTATGCGCTCTACGTGTTTGACATGGCCTAGTGTTGAGCGACAAATGACAACTTTATTACCACTAAATATTGTTAATGACAGTACCAAAAATTACAAAATTATTGTCAAGCTATTAAAAAGCATTAACAAAACAATGTCAAGAGCCTCTAATTGTTTCCAAATGGCTGAATGTATAACCAGTTTCTACATAAACTCCCCACGCTCTTTTAGCCAACAAATTAGCGTGGGCAGACAGATTGCAAACTATCTAGACGATATAAAAGCTACAATATTTCTGAAATAAACAAAAGACCAACAAGGGGCTTAGTTGACTCTTTGAATGCTTTGAAATTTGCCGCCATTAAATATTGTTTTTGGCACACATGTCTTAAGCTCCATGCTCCATGTCCGATGTCGGATTTCTGTGTTGATTAATATCTCACAGTTTTTGGCTCTTTGATGAATTATTTGTACAGTCCAACACTTTGTCTGCCGCTTTGTTCTGCTCACATAAAAAATCAAAATCAAATAGAATTTAGCACATTTTTTGATTTTTCGGTTTCGGTTTTTTTTTGTTTATTTATTTAACTTGAGCGTTAAGTGTTTGTGGTTCGTAGTTTTATTTAATGGCTTGTTTAAATTTGAACTTCTTTCTGTGTTTTATATTTTATGGCAACTGATTGATTGAGTTATTTGCAGGCGCTACGAGTTATGTAAATTTTGAAGTAGAGTAGAGTTTTTTTATTTTACTATTTACGATTGTTTTTATGGCTTAGTTCTTCTGGGAATCAAAGGCAAACACTTGTTTTAATTTATGCAACAGATGTTGTCAAGCAAAATTGAGTGTGAATATGAAATGCTGGGCAAATGATTCGAAACCGACAAGCCATAGAAATGAATCATAAGCTTATGCGATCGCTTGACAGATGACCCAATTCTGACGACTTGAGAGAAATATAATCTCAAGTGGCTGTCAAGCTGGACTCTTGAGCAACAGTTGGTGGGGGGCTAAGCCTAGTTGAAAAACAGTTTTTTGTTCCAAAATAGTTGTATTCTTTTATTTAACATACTTGATAGTTTCACTTATTTGACTACTGCTTTCGATATATAAATCATTTTAACCAATTTATAAGATCTCTTCGGGAGACTTGGGCTGATGGCAGCTCTTGTAGAAACCTCCGGTGGCCACAATGGTTCCCGGATGAGTCCAAAACTGAGCAGGGTGTAGGTGTTGGCATCGTTGGAGCCAATACCAGAATCTCTACCGCAATGGTCATCTGGCCCAGCGTCTTTCAAGCTGAGATTCATGCCGCAGAGATCTGCGCCCTTCTCAAGGGAGCAAATATCTGCATTTACTCAGATAGCCAAGCTGCTATTAGGGCATTATCATCCTGGAGCATCTCCTCCCGAATGGTTAAAGAATGCCATAACTACCTCCAAACACTGTCCGCCCGGAACAAAGTCGTACTATGTTGGGTGCCTGGACACTCAGGAGTGGATGGTAACACGATCGCTAAAGATCTAACACGACAGGGTGCCTCCACCTTGACTACATCTCCTGCGCCGTTTTGTGGTATTGGTTGGTCCACAAATGGGCCGCAGGAGAATATAGGAGATACTGGCTCTCCCTTCTGGGGCTTCGTCAAGCAAAAGTGCTTGTCAAACCTCTGGATGCGATCAAGACAAAGGTCTTGGCAGAGCGGACCTGAAGCTCCAGGCTTACCTATCAGCTTACCTATCAGGCCACCACACTGTTAGATATCATCTACAGAAAATTGGCCTATCGGACTATTCAGAGTGCAGACTCTGTCTAGAAGACGATGAAACCACCAGACATATTGTCTGTGACTGCCCAGCGCTGGTATGGGACAGAGCCTGTCACATGGGAAAGGAACGGATTAGACCCTTCTATCTTAGGTCAACACCAACAAAAGACCTACTGCTATTCATGCGAAAAGTGGATAGTCTTTTTCTTCAATTTAAGGGTATGGTACAAAAGACCTTTTGGTCGTTGTACCCTACCTCTTTATGAAGAACCCTTTTCCGGAAAAGAAAACCAATTTATGTAAGGCAAATATGCAAAGAGGCGTATGAGAACGACCCCAATATGGAAACTATAGGGTAGATGCTCTGTTGCCAGCCTGCTAGCCTCTTCTTAAAGAAAAACTGACTAAGAATGGTCCCAGCAATTAGACTGAAGTGGAGAAGCTTTAACGAACTACCGATAACTTTCCCTCAAAGACTGTCTAGTCAATAATACCCTTTGAAGCTATAATAAGAAACCTCTTTCATAGGTAAACTAATGGAATTAGAATTACAGAAAAAAATGTATATTATGAACAATGGCATAAATGAAAACAGATGGAATGAATGGAATAAAGCTTATATGGAATTGTGGAAACGAGAAACAATGCGATATGAACCATGTCTCTTCCCAAAGAAAGTATACTGTTAAATACTTAACCATTGCAACTTCAATATTTAAGACCAAACTGCTTCAAGCAGTATACAAGCAGTTTTCAAATGGAAGTCTTTCAATAAAGTTTCTAAATAAAAGTAATCATTGATTATGCTTGAAACTTATGAGTTCCTCAATATTCAAATTTCTTTCTGGCAACCCACTGCTTTCTGTAAAATAATTATCTACTATATACACTCATTCAAATAAATTCAACCAAATTGCTTGATATAAATCGCAACCCACTGATAATGCCAATATAGATTTAAATACCATTTATTTTTGCTAAATTGCTTTTAATGCACTTAAAGTTTTCAGCGCCTATTAATTTTAAAATTCATCTCCCAGACCAATAAATAATAACTAACAATTTTCAAATCAAAGCAGGAAATGTAACGCTCAACTTTCTGCCTTTAAGCGCATATTTGGAAAATACTCCGCTTTGTTGGTTAGGCGTAAACAAAAATCTATTTGCACAAAAATTATTACTCGAAAATTAAATTTTCAATATTTAGAGCGCCAAAGGATATAAAAGCTGTTTATGGCAAACAAAATATATCCCCCAAGCTTATACAAAAAAGTGAAAGAAATTTTGATGGAATTTTGGAATAAAATTCAAGATGCAAGAGTAAAAATATTATTTTTACAGCTGAAAAGTGACGGGAATGGTTAAAGCCAAAAAAATAAATAAATAATAATGAGTGTTAGGCAAAACAAAAAATTGAAAAGCGAAAACAATCAATGAATGCATAATAAACAATAAAATAAAAAATTGAAAGTTGCCCAGGTGTGGCCAACAATGGGTTAAACCTATTTAACTGTTACATAGGGGCAATTAAAAGCGCAGCCATTAACTAAATAAATAGCTGACTTTATACAATCCGAGACATTTCAAGGTCTCTTCCACGAAATGCATTAAACACTTTAAATGCTTGGTTAGCTGTCAAAGCAGCAACGAAATAAAGTAAATAAAAGAAATTAAATAAATCGCACAACAAAGAGTAAAATCAAAAGCAATCAAATTGACAAAACGTCAGTGTAATAAAGCGTTGATAAACCACAATAACAGCCAACAACAAGCCAAAAGAATTGCGGCCAACAATGAAAAGCAAAAATTGATTAGCCAGACCTTAAAGAAAACAACAATAACAGCAACAAAAAGTAACTACAATCAGCGAAAACCACAAACCATGCGCCTGCGCAGCAGCAAAAGTGACCAAAGAGCCAACAACTTGAAGCTGGCCAAGACTACAACAACAAACTACAGCAAAAGCGAGCAAAATCTTGAAAAAAATTACACACGATTCACGATGCGAGCTACCCAGCGGCATGCTACATAGTCATCTCCATGGAATCGATGAAGTAAGCAGCATATGGAGAGAGAGAGGAGAGCGGGTTGGAAGCCAAGATCTTGGACAGAGTTGCGGTCAAGGCATTCAGACACGTTTGCCGCATTGGCAGCGCTGCCCAACCAATTTACAATTTAATAGCAAGCCGCCAAGCCCCAATCGAATCGATACTCGAACCGATTGCCGCCGATCTGGGATCGCAAACAGAGCTAAAAGCAACTTGCAAGTTGCAGGCAGACACAGTATCTGTGTATAACAGGGGCGTAGGCCAGTTGAAAATGCAAAGGGGTTGGGCTCTACATGGCACTCACAATATAATTGCCAACCAAGCAGTGCAAGCAGTAGAGCTGTTTTAAAATCTAGAGGAAACAGGTGCGACATAAATCCGAGACCCCCTTCCTGCCTACGCTCCTGTTTTAGAGCACAGCTTCAGCTATTTAGCAGTTATCCCCCAGTCAAGTGTGTGTACATAGTTGGAAGAACCCTAATGACTGGCTTGTAATAATTTCTGGTCTCTACAAAGTGGCTTTCTATTAGAACTCGACTAATTTCTAAATGACTAACAAATGATTTTAATTGTTAACTTAAGACCATAATTTTATTTTTTGGCTAATAATTATTTTTTATGGACATAGTGCTTAATAACTACATTTTGTGTGTTTGTTTTAATAATGAATGTAGGAGGAGAAAGATGTTTAAGAAGAAGCTGGAAATTATGAAATTAAAAAATAAATATATGAGTTTAAGGAATTCTTCAGAAAATGTATAAGTTTAGTTGTTGGAAAGCTAAGGGTCATTTCCAAAGTAATTCGCTCCAACAATAGGTTCAGAATAGGCCCATCTCATCAAGACTTTGAGATATTTGAGGTTAAGTACCGATATGTACGATTCTAATCCTTGAATTTAAGAGAGAGATCAAGAGATCAATTACGATTTTTTTTCGCAATGTTATCTTTTCGAAGCTACGACATATATCCCTTCGACGTCATTTTTCGGATTCTATGCACTAAATTACTTCAGAAATGATTCTTAGCTTTACAAAAACAGACATGACCCCGGTATTTGTTGAACTATGAAATTACTTTTGATGATGGCTCTTGATTTTTTGGGTATGCTTAAGAAAAGCTAATTATTACCGAACTCGTCCCAAAATTTAGGAAAGAAATCAATTCAATTTAAAAAATATAATAACAGATCGTCATCATTTTTCAAATGTGCCTTACCGACGAATTTTTCCAGGGTAAGAAAAGTTTTTTGCTGAAAACAGTAGCGGTCGCAAATAAGGGATATAATTAATTATTTTATGGTTTTCACACTAAAAGTTCTCAGAGTTACGATCCCTGGAAATCAGCGTTAAGTGCTGAACAATTCTAAAATCCAAAAACGAAAGACATTTAACCATAATATGCCAACGATTATAAAAACTAAATATTGTCAAGCCCAAACTATTTAAAATTCCTCAGCTAATCTTGGAATCTATAAAACCTACCAAAAAGACTGAGCCATTTTAAGCACCTTTTTGTTATAGACACATCCGTTTCATATTGAAATACGCCCCAAAAAAGGGTCTTACCAATAGGCAGCTCCAAAGTACTACACCAACAACAACAACAAGGCACAAAAGAATATCCAAAAACAGAACCGAAAATTACGCATGCCTAAACGAGAAATTATGAGGCAACAACAAAACATGGATAAAAAGGCTAAGGCAAAAGAAACCGAAAAAGAACAACAACGGCAATAAAAAGCGATTGGTTGTAACCAAAAACGTTTGGCCCAAAGGCGCAAAGAAGCGAGCACAAACGATGTCGTGTACCTGCAACTTGACTAAAAATTGAATATGGCCAAAAGCGGCAAACAAATGGCTCACACATACACACACAGATACACATACACAGATACAGCTACAGACAAGGCTTGTTGCAGTTTCCGACTGTTGGCTGCTCGTTCTGCTGCTCTTTGGCTATTGAGCCTTATAAGGTCGCGCACATAAATAAGCGCTGCAAAATATATTGCAACCAAGCAGTGGCTAGAAAGACTAGAGACGGTGGCGACACGGAGAGACAAAGAGAGCGAGCGGGCTTAGCTATGCGTTGGCAACGTCATGCCGCATGCGGCATCTAGCAAAGCAGCTGCTGTGGGCAATCGTCGTGCCCCAACAACAACGACAACAACAACAACTGAATACCATCAACAATTTCAACAATCAACTGATGAGAAAAGGAAATGAAAAGTCAACATAGGGCACAATACAATACAATACACTACAAACAACATGGAGAGCTCAGAACCCGGTTTGATTGGTCGGGAAGGAGGGGGTTGAGATGGTATGGGATGAGACTAGTGGGTCTCGTTGGATGATAAAGTCAAACAGACAAAAGCCGTGGAAAAGCGCGCTTGGATGGTATCGTAGCTGACCGCAGCAACAGGCTGTAAATTTGAAGGCAGAAATTGAGGCGCATCAACAGTCAGCCATCTATCGATTGAAATGAAAATTACTTCTACTTGAGGTCGGTCTTAAGATTAGAAATTTGAGCATGCTTTTGGTTAAGTTAGTTTACGACCAAGCAGACAATTTGATGGAAATTTTTAATTTGACTTGGACCATGGACAATGATTTTTAAAGAAAAAGAAAAGAAAGTCTAGCTCGTTGATGCCTAAAGATAAATGAAACGTGAGCGAAGATGCAACATACTTACTTTTAAACAGATCAATTTGGGACTTGAAGTGTAGCTATCAGTTTTGAGATATATATATACCCGAAGCAATTAGGCAGCGTGGAAAATGAAAGTGTATAATAGGCTTGGGATCTTTGTTAAAGTCAACAATAATGCGCAGTAGGTCTGAAAAGATTTTCACCAAGGTTGCGACACGTTTTTAGATAAGACATCTTGGAAGAAAGAGTTGCAACGATATGTGGAACTATCGTTATCGGTATTCGAAGGAAAATTTTAATGAGAGCTCTAAAGATGCCTTGATCGTATAACAATATCATCATTAATAACTTTTACTGCAACTTGAAAGCTGTGAGATACTTTGATTCTCAATTCATTTAGTTTTCATCCAATGCGGCTTATGGTTTCAATACTAAATATGTCAGCCATGAAAATAAGTAAATTCAAGCTCTTTTAAGCCAATTTGGATTTCAAAGTGAAACTTAAATATATTTTATCCAATCTTTCAGTAATTCTAGAGATTTCAATTGTGAAACCCTTTCCATTTCCTTTGAAACATGCATTTTGTGCCTCCAAATACAATGTGTAAGCTGCCGAGGCAGGTGGATTTTCCACACAAATATGGTTACCACTTGGAGACAGGTGCCCAAATGGGCTTACACTTGCCTAAGATTTCATTTTGCAAATAGTTCGAGTAAAATTGTGAGCCTAAAGATTGCAAGCCTAAAGAAGATCTGCAGAGCCTCGTCCAATAGATAATCTATAAGAAGTTCCTCTAATCTGAGGAACAGACGCCTTTTACCGGCACTCGCTGTGTGACAGACCGAGACCTGTATGACGAAGCAGCCCCCGAAGCTCCCTCTCTCGTTTGCCCTGATCGTAACTTCAATGCGGGTGGTATACCTCATATTTAATACGGTTTCTCAGGTTACCAGGGCCTATCACTGGGAGGAGAGAGTAGGGACTGAGGAATTAGATTGCTAATACTGCTACCTAAGCTACTCTAAAACCTCCTTTACACCCCATCGAGACCCTATGCCCCATTTTCGATAAATGGTTGGGAGAGAGAGAGATTTTTAATTCTGTAGCAAAAAATGTTCACCGACATTTTCCATCGATTAGGACATTTTGACTCAACTGTACCAATCTAATGCATTTACTGCTGCCAATTGTTGCAACCATTTCTCTCACTAATATGTCAACGTATTTTCAAAAGTTTAAATAACCTGCCACCATTTTGGCTGCCACTCGTTAGCAAAGCACCCCAAAAAAACAGAAACCCCCTCTCAAAGTCATTTGTCAAGCTCAAGGCATGCTGCTACTCATGTAGTTCCAGCAGATCCAACAGTTCCAACAGTTTCAGCTACCAATAAATAATCACCATACTGTACTATGTACAGTGCTATTAACCCGCTCGTACTCTCACTCTGTCATAGACATAGCAAAAAACCACTTAACCTTCAGCTCATACATCATTATGCTTATACATTACAAAAGTGGCACAAGAGTGGTACAAAACAAAAGCTCATGGAACAGTCCCAGAAGTTTTTACCAGCAGCTCACAAAATTTTTTGACAGCCAACTTTGCTAATGATTTAAAGTTGCTTTTACTGCATGCCGCACTATGGAAACATAGCTTACTGTTGAGTTGGACTAATGTTCTAATTAACCATATGCTACGTCATTAACTGCAGGCAGCAAGTCGTTACCAAGTTGGTTGGTTGGTTGAAGGAAGCTTGGTCCCAGGTCGATGCCAAGTTTTAGTCAGTCGAGTTGGGTTCCTTCTTTTTTTTTTTTTTTGCGCAAAAATTACGAATCATTCTTCATGCTGTCAAAATGTCTGACAGCTAATCAGCAATAACTGTCATTTAGCAAATAGTTGCTCATATTTGCACTTAAGCAAATATATAAACGGAACCCGCAAACAGTGCCTGGACTAAGCGGGGAGTAGGGTGTTGGTAGATAGTTACTATATGAGACAGCGCAACGCACTTGAGCGTCACTCAGGGTTACTGACAGACAGGCCATGGTAATGGCCAATGGACAGCTTTAACTAGTAAATGTAGGAGCTGCTGCATACTGGCCCATGCTCACTCCCTAATTCCTCTCGACTCGTCATAATGTCTCATTGTAACACTTCCGTTAAAATCGCGACGTTCGGACCATTGGCAACGAAGTTGCCTGTCAGTTTGCTCTAACTGTGACTCATGTCCATAACAGTCAATAAACATAAACATGGCTCGTACATGCAGCTCCAAATGAATGATGGACATCGAGTGGCTTTTGCTGCCAGCTACAGTTCTACTAGCCGGCCAGCCATTGCCTTACCCGGTACTGGCTTTGCCAAAGCGCATCATTAGCCCAAAAATAGTGGACGTCGATGTTGTCTGCTGCTGCTCCTTATGTCTAGCTAGCATGTCTATGGACGAACTCGTCTGTGCTCATTTTGTTGATTTTCTAGGAAATGAGCTGCTTAAATGTTTAGCAAAACGGTAAAGTGGTGTACATTTCCTAGCTGACCAGCTACCAACAAAAGCTGCCCCAAAATGCCTGCACCTTAAAAGCAAACTCTCTTCAAGCTATTAACCTTCGCAAAAAAAAAAAGCGAAAAAATAAAGAATAACCCATTGCAACCGCTTGGGTTGGGATCATCAGCAACAACAGAAGCGGCAAGCCTGGCAGCCAAGAGCTATGAGCATCATTGCCAACATCCTCATCATCATCATCATCATCTTTGTGCAGCACACGAAAACCGCAAGCTTTGGCTGGGGCTCAGGCGGCGAACTTGCCTCTGGTAATGCCACACAGCACAGTTGTGATATATGCGACGCGCGCCACACCAAAAAAATAAGGAATAAAAACAAGCAGAATGGGTAGTACCAAAAAAAATTACAAATAGGGTAGGGAATGGCAGTAGTTGTTATTGCTGTTGCTGGTACTTGGATGGAGCAGCGCTAAAAAGAAAGAAGACGCATATGTTGAATGTCAGGGAATGCGCTACGCTTAAGTGTCAAAAAGTAGGTTATGATGGTTGGTATAGGAATAACATACATTATAAGGAACTTGTAGTACTGCCAATAGCGGTTCCAGGGTTTGGTCTTGAGGAGAGGCTCTTCACATCGAAGTGTATTTATATCGGCGAAAGAAAAATACTTTCAACCCATTTTTCCAACCTTTGGGGTGAGGTCCAGTCCCGAATCCCGCATGGATTCGACGCTGAGTATGGCGCTTTAAAATGTTACCATCTTTTTGATACTTCAAAAGGGTTACGAACCCTGAGGAGCTAACCATGAATGTAACCTTGAAAAGCAAGTGACAATCGAGAGGTACATAAGTGCAAGTTAGTTTTGAAAAAAAAAAAAAAATGATTTCATTTGTTCGATAGATTTATCAATAGTTTTTGAAAAATACTTTCTACACATTTTTCAACTTTTGGGTTGGGGTCCGGAACATGGATCCGCCATGGAGCATAGCGCTTCATAGAGTAAATCCAATCAATCTTACAATTTTTGATACTTCATTAGGGTTACGATCCCTCAGGAGCCACTCTTGGAATGCAGCTGATAGTCAAGATGTAGATGATACGGCTGCCAAGTGTCCGCTTTTAAGAGAACATGTTCGCTTTTTCTTTCAAGTGCTCGCTTCTTTGCAGAAATGTTCTGTTTTATTGCTTTGTCACTCGACCGAGGTGGTCCTATGTTTATATCACCTAGAGCTCTAATAAGGTATTTTTTAAGAAGTCAACTTAACAACAAAATAATTTTCTAGCAAATAAAGTGTGATCAGAACAACGGCTTAAATTGCTTTAACGCTGCCAAACAAACTAATTGCACCTATTTTATATTTTGCTGTTGATCGATCTACTTAGCAATCGATAACTTTAACGAGTACTTAAGCGAACAAACGACTTGCCTGAACTCATGTAACTGCCACTTACACAATTGTAGCGCATCCAAACCCATTGCAAAGCTACAACAACAACAAACTGCAAAAAAAAAAATAAGTTGGAAGTTTATCTCAAGTCATACATCAGCTTTTTGGTATGCTTCATGGACAGAACGGCGGGTAACAACGGACAGGAAGAGCCATTGATGGCACACGACGACGTCGGCTATGGTGCCTCCTCTGCCTCCTCCTCTACCTCCTGCCACTGACGCTGTTGATGCTGTCTTGGCAACGCTTAAGCCGCACCGCATGTGATTACCCAGCAGTTAGTCTTTGTGAGCGCTTTTCCATTGGCAGTGCCACAGCCAGTGCATCAGCATGCCACACTTTGACTCTACTTACTTGCAACATTTCTGCACGCTGTCTAGTATTTCGAGCTCGCTCTCGCTCTGGTATCCTCTCAATTGCTGCTGTGCGCAAAATAGAATTTAAAACGTGTCTGTGCAAGTATGTACAACTTTCTACACACACACACACACACCCGGCACACAACATTTTTAGCCCCCAATGCTATTGATTGACCTTAAAGCATGAACTTTTCTACTACAAAACACGATGCTTGGCAACTCTGGTGGCTTAGAGCGCAGAGCAGCAACACTTGACTCTGTGCTCTAATGCGCTCTCATCTTACCTGCTTGCATAGGGTTACGCAGCATTGGAGTCCAGGATACCGCATATCGTGCCGCGCTTTAATTCACTTATAATTTCTACTTACCCGCTGCACATTACTCATCTCATATTTCACTTGATTGCTTGGCTGGTCAGACCCAAGCCGCATGCTGCACGTTTTGGCCTGCAGGCTCTCTGTTCATGATGATGATGATGACTATGGCAACTCAATTCCAAACAGCCACGCACAAAACACGAAAAAAAAAGCAAGCAGGAGAAGAATCACTTGGGTTTGTTGCGCTTTCCATACGCCTGGTTGCACATACAGGATTTGCGTGCGCGTTCATCTATGATGTGGGAAAATAATATTTTCATTGATGATTTCTTGCGTGTGAACGAAATTTGCGGCAAGACGACGCAGTGACGTATTGACCAGCATGTCTGACTAGCTTGTCTCCGCTCTGCTCCGGCTGGTTAAGTGTTGCAATTGACACAGTTTTGTAGAGTTTTTTTTTCCCCACTGCTTTCAATTGGCGTCATCAAATTTGTAAAATGCTAAAATCAAGCAAGATTTTAAAGCTTTGCATCATAAAAAGCTATTGAATGTTGGCTAAACACTTGATGTTCTCTTCTCGTGTTGCAAAGAATGCAACGGCACAAACGATGACTCGAGTGTTTAAGCCACAAAAAGTGGGTCAAGCATGCAAATATGTTCAGATGCATACCTGCAACAATTTTTGTTGCTGTATGTTATGCTTAATTATCTGAACGTTACAAGGCATAATTGAAAAAAAGTTTGATAAATTATTTAAAATTAGAAAGCGACTATGAAGTGGGCGGCACTTGAACCCCTTGTTTAAAGTAAACAAAAATAAACTGCTTGGAAATAGGCAACTGCTTGCAGGCCTTGCTCTTAAGCAGTGTGACCAGACTAGGAATGCTCGATGCAGGAAAAAATTGTTTCGATGTAACGAGTATTCCAAAAAAATTGATACCGATCCGATTCGATTCTATCGGTATCGATTTTTTAACGCTTTCTTAAAGACTTTAGAGGCGTTTGCTTGACAATGAAACAAAAATTTTATATAATGAAACTAAGAATGATCTAAGCTTTTACTTACAATGGTCAGTCTATTATTTTTTTTTAAAAGTGACGCCAACGAGACCAAAATATCGCATTGGTAACCCCATTACAAACGGAATTTATCTCGATACCGATGCTAAGCAATTTGGTATCGGATAGAATCTAGAATCTAGAAGCAAATATCGGTAGCCAATATTCAGATCGACTTCGATATTTTCGATTTTCATAATATCGATTTCAAAATATCAAACGGAATTCATCTCGATACCGATACTAAGCAATTTGGTTTCGGATAGAAGATTAATCTAGAACCAAATATCGGTAGCTAATATTCAGATCGACTTGGATCTTCTCGATATTCAAAATATCGGATCGGTAACGCGCATGCCTAGACCGGAAGTTAGTCATTTTACATGGCATTGCCAGCATTGACAAAAATAAAACGCTAACTCTTATCTCTGCCAAGATATAAAAATACTGCCTTTTACCATTTAAGCGATTAATTCATCTGTCCATTTTATTTAAGCCTTATAAGTTTACCATAAGTTGACTTATGCCTGGGCTCTTGCTATGCAAAGTGTCACCATAAATCAGCAAACTTCTTGCGAAAGCAGCTCTGACTTCTTCTTAACTGCAACTTGCAGTTTTTTCGGTTTGTACATTGAACTTTAGCTGTAAACTGAAAGTAGCGACAAATTTTATGAGTAACAAGCGTTTTATACGTGATTTATCACTGATTTGGGTCAGTGATTCATAACATCCCAGAAATACTGACCTTAGTTCCTTTAAGGAACTTGTTTTGTGCTGCCAAGTCTTGAGATTTATACTCCAATATGATATATACTCATGCGCTGTATGCTAATTCCAATTTGTATTATAAAGACATTAACACATAATTTAGTTGCATATATTTTTATAATTTGTTTTTAAACTTTGTAATTTATATTACTGCGTGTATTAAACATGTAATTTATGAGACAAATGGTTTTCTTGTTAGAGCGTCAAAGTACTACACAGACACAAACACATATACAATTAGATGCAGCTGCTGTGTGTGGTTGTTACCAGGGTTGGAAAACGCAGAAATTTGTGGTGAGATTCGGTACGCTAGTTCAAAGCAAAGGTGTGACGTAGTTCATATTCCAGTAGCATTTTAGGGGAAGATTCGAACAATTAGAATATTTTTTTGCCTTGAAGAATAATGAAAATGGAGACTGAGACAATGTGACTTCTTAAGATAATATTTTCAGTAGTTATTTTATTTATTGTTTATAAAAAGGAGATCAACAAAGCTCAGTTGTCTAGAGAAGAAATATTGGAAGTTTCATCTTTCTGAAAATATAGACTAACTAGTTCCCGTCTCTTGTCCGATGAACCTTATAACGATATTTCAGTGTTTATTTTATTTTTTATAATATTTATTTATTTTTTTTAAAGATGCTCAAAAAAGTGAGTTGGCCTTAAATTATCAAAAAAAATATTGAAAAATAGATTAAACAAAAAGATAGATAGGAACTAATCCGCGTCACTAGTCCGGTGGCCGAACTTTTTCAAAGAGTCACCTATTTGGCCAAAAAAGCATCAATGACCAAATAGGTGACTCTTAATACCGGATTAGTCATGAATGCTCAAAGAGACAAGTCAAGATGATTTGGAAAAGAAAACGAAATAGAAAGAATAGATCGTTAAAAGGAGAGGACATTAAAAAAAAGGCTATTATAATTAGACCATAGTATACGGAAAGTATCAAGAAAATACAAATTTTATCTATATAGTTGCATGGCTAAGGGTTGAAAATTATGAGTTACTTTGATTTTGACAAAAGAATCTTTATTAAGAAGTTCAGTAAAATCAATAAGGCCGAGTAATAGCTTCTGCAAGAAAAGATCACCATGACATGTTCTACGGTTTTTTAAGGTGGGCAATACTACTTATCGTCGGATAAGTGGATCCCAATTTAAGCCGCAAAATGTAAAGAGGGGAATTGCTTTTGAACAGACTTAATCCTGTCCTAATAAAGGCGGTATTGAGTGCTCCAAACGTATGAGTTGTATTCCAAAATTGGGCTGGTGAGAGAAATATCAATATAAAATAAAATGTTGTATATCCAAGATCATTATTCTAAGTTCTTTAACATAAACGTAATTTTGTATAGCTCAATATGTCTTTTAAAATTCTTCTGCAACAGAAAGTCAATATTTCTTCATTTTAATATTCATCGTCATCGTATGGCCATTACAACCCGCTCTCGGGTTACGGCCGACCTCAGCAGCTCTGGCCAGGCGCTTCTGCTTTGCACGCGCCTTCTCCAATTATAAATACCAAGGGAGGATAGGTTCTCCTCCACTTGATCTCTCCATCGGAGTCGAGGTCGTCCCCTCCGTCTTCCTTCGTCGGCTTTCGCTTCGAATACCTTTTTCGCTGGAGCATCATTATCCATACGTACGACATGGCCGAGCCAGCGCAGACGTTGTATTGTGATGCGCTGGACAACATCCATGTCGTCGTAGAGCTCGTACAGCTCATGGTTCATCCGTATGAGATAGCCTTCCTCAAAACGTACGGGACCGAAGATTTTGCGAAGAATTTCCCTCTCAAACACCCCAAGAGCAGCTGCATCTGTCCGTGACACAACCCGTGCTTCTGCGCCGTATAAGAGCACGGGCAAGGTGAGCGTTTTGTAGAGTGTTACTTTTGTCGTTCGAGAGAGGTCTCTGCTGCACATCTGCTTACTGAGACCATAGTAACACCTATTGGCAAATGTAATTCTCCGCTTTATCTCCAGGCTGATAATCATTTTAATATTATTTAAAAAAAAATCGTAAACGTTGTAAAAGGTATTTTAGACATTTTTTGTTATATTTTGTTAAAAAACCTTCCATATTAGCTGCATCTTTTTATCTGGTTCACAACGTTCATACAAATGAACCAGTTTGGTTCCAGTGCATGCGCTACAACCCTGGTTGTTGCTATTGTTGGTAGAATGAAAGCCTGTCGCGCGCATATCCTTTTTTATGACTTTCCACATTTAATTAACAAAGCAATTAAGCATGCCAATGCGCATGAAGAGAAAAAGACAGTAAAGAAGTTGTATAAAAGAAAGAACAGAAAGGAAAGCATTTTAAATTTAATTTATATATTTCTGCATAATAATAGTGTAGTATGTGTGTAATGGCTTTTGTCTTTTATTCGCCCCAAGGAGTAGTGACAAGAGACAGCAGCGCAACTAGGGCGAGGGTAGTACCAGGGTTGCATGTATAAAATTTTGGACAGCCCCATGTAAATATTTACAGCAAACGCCACTGGTTCATGCTGTTATTATAAAATAATGCACAAAAGTAGCATAAAATGTTAAATGCACATGTGTGTGTGTGCAAGGACTACGCTTAAAGCAGGACAAGAGCGTTTACAGTGCCTGGCTGACATTTTTATTGCCAGCAACAACAAAAAAAGAGACTGCAATAATAATAGCAAGCAAATTATTTGTCTTTTGCCGTCACATTGCAGCTCACTCATGTACACTCTTTTGGTCTCTTTCTCGCCCGCCTGCTTTCTTCCAGGCTGCACTTAAAATAAAAGCCAAATTTATGCATAGTCAAGAATTTTTTAATTAAATTTCACACTCACAGCAGCCTTAATTTCAATTTGAACAGCATAAGAAAATGAAAAACCAAAAATTTGGAACAAACTTTTTAAATATATATTTGGTACCAAAAATTTCAAGAACAAGTCATTTTTGGGCTCTGCTGTCAAACCATCAACTTGTTGGAACATTTCATTTAAGAAGCGGCGGCTTCTTTTGAAAGAGGTTGGCAACGCCAACAGCTACATCATTATTGCCTTCAGCAACATCATCATCGTCGGCGTCATCGTCGCGTTAACAAAACGATCTGTCATTTTTGACACTTTACAATGTGTTGGACTCTGACACGCTTGAAATGAGCAAAACTTGTACGAACATTGATTGTTTGCTGGTTCGATTCATTTCGTCTTATATAATATCGATTCGTGATTTTTTGATTTTTTCAATAATTACCTACACTCGCTTGACATTAATCAAAAATTTAACATTAACTCTTTTAGCTTAATCCTTTTGTTGTTGTGCAGCTCTTAAAAAATGCAATATCATTTTTTTATAGTCACATCGATCAAAACAACAACTGCAAGTCGCTTTCTTAATAATCTGTCATGTAGATTGGCCTTAAAATTGCAATTCCCTTGCTCATGACAGATCCTCGTGCAATATTTTTATGCAAACTCTTTTTATATTCCCCATAATTAATGCCTTATAGCGTCGCTATAAAGCCAAATATTATGCACTCCCTAGCTAGTCGTATATTATTTCTGACATGTACAAGTCAAGCCCATGTGTTACATATTAACCCCACAATGCCTGAAATGCCCTACCCTGACTCATGTTAAATCCAGTCCCAGTCTCCCTTTTTTTTAATTTTGATTTTTTTTTTTTATTATGTGTTCAAATTTTTTTTTATATGGCATTTGTTTAAGTTGCTCTTTAAGCAACGATCAATCATCTAAAAATACCATGTACTGAGTAAACTTAAACATAATTCATGTAGTTGGAGTTGTTGTAGTTTTTGTTGTGGGGTTAAGTGTGGGTGTACTTTTGACATTTTAAATACTCTACCATTGCAATAATCATTTTAATACATCGTGCATTTACTTGGTAGTGAAAAATGATTTACTTTTGTTGGTAGTTTATTGTAGTTTATATATTATAAACAATTTATATAAGCATAATTTTTAAGTTTTTCAGAAAACCATAAATCAATGACGGAAGTGTCTGCTAAACAAATAAACAATTAATTATAAAACAAAAGGGCTTTGATAGATATCAGATAACGCACTATTTTTGGTTTTAGCTTAAAGACAATTAATTATGTGCTCATAGTTGTTTATAAGGGTTAACGTTGTTTACATATTTACAAAAGTTTCCAAAGCAATTGACTGAGAATTAAATAACAATTTTGTAACTCATGAAATTTATATTTATTAATTGACAATTTTAAATGGTTTTAGAAGTATTATATATATTGTGTAGACATAAATAGTGTTTTGAATTTTAAACCTACTTATAGTGTTTCAATACTGGCTTAAGGGTTAACGTATGGTTTGTAGAAATGTAGATCAATATCACATAATTATCACAGAATTTTTAAAGCTGATCCGTTTCTCAGTATGTAATAGGTGATTCATTAAGACCTTTTTTTTAATGATTTGGCAAATGTAAATTTCAAAGGAATGACGGGATCTTTATTTATGATTTTGAAAGGATATTTTATGGCATTTATTTTTTAGAAAATAATCTCGTTCAAATGTTGGCCGCAACTGCTGTTGTTAAACTGGTCCATCCTGATAGGTCCAATTTTCCGAGCACATCGTTCAAGCATTTCCACTGGTATTTGGCCAATAGCAGCGAGTAATGTTGGCTTCCAAGGCTCATCAATCGTTTGCTGGTTTGTCCACGTAAACATTTGACTTTCACGTACACCCCAAGGATAAAAGTCCGAGCGGTGTGATATTGCAGCGATCTTGGCGGCCAAGGTCACAGCGTCCATGTACGGCTGAAATTAATGCGCTCATCGAAGATTGTACCTTGCAGATAGAGCCATTGTTTCATTGGCAAAGTGGCACGGAGCGCCATCCTGCTGGAAGCCAAATGTCGTCGATATCATCGGGCAACAATTTCAGGCAGCAACAAGTCCGTTAACATGGTCGCGATAGCGTGCGCCATTGATGGTAACGTTCGCACCTTGCTCATTTTTAAAAAATATACGGACCAATGGTTCCACCAGCCCACAAACCGCACCAAACCGTTGTTTTTCGTTGGATGTAATGGCAGCTGGTGAACCTCATCGGGTTGATCTTCTCGCCAAATAAGGCAATTTTGCTTATTCACGTAAGCCGTGGAGCCAAAAGTGGGCCTCATCACTGAACATATGATTTTGGTCGATAAACATACGCGATCTTCATCGATCTTACTCAAGACTCACCATTTTCGTAGTACGTTTGTACATATTTGCTAAGCGTTTTTCGAGCGTGTAACGTCCCATTTCGCATGCAATGATTTGGCCAATGAATACTGAACAACATTTGCCGTCTTGACAGTCTGATCATGGATCACGCGTCAGATTCCAACACCGAACAATCCCTGTTGAATATCTTATAAATAGGTCTGTAACTGAATCACCCTTTATGTAACATCATTACCGTTCTAATTGAATTTGTCTCAATTGGATATTTTGATTGATGTCAGAACTATCATGCTGATGTGTCCCTATAACAGACTTCGATTTATTTTTATAGCTGTTCCGTGAGTCACAAAATAAATGAGTTTCAGTCTTCTAAGCAGCATTGTTATACTAGAAATTTTTTTTTGTCCTACCAATATAGCGTCCTAAAATCAAAAATAGGTCTTATGATCTCTATGTGATATAAGTCACTAATGCGTAAGTAACCTTGATCAATAAAGTTCTCGATTATGAATCATTAGCTTGTTTTGGCGCTCTCAGTCACTTCATGTTGACGTCTTTTCATTTGACGTCTCTTTTTCTTGACTTCTGAAATTACCACGCCTTTCATACACATTCTAAAGAAATTTTCAGAATATTGGTTCTGAAAGATCCGAAAAGCAAAACATTCTGATTTGCAATACAAATCGTTTTTCTAAACCCAGCTTTGTTTTGTTATAAAGTCGTTTTTGTTTGCTGCGTACTGGCCCTACGCAATAAAAGTTTGCTATTAGTTAATCCACTCCCAACTAATTTTCCAGACTTTTCTTTTATTGCCGGCTTTTCCTTGTAACCCAAATTTCTCAACTTTATTATAAATAATTGGCATATTTGTTTTTGTCCGCACTTACAAATACGCCAAGCTCTACCACTTTAAATGCCTTTTTTGATACCAACATTTTTTTTGCGAAATCTCAACAATCTTGTACCGAACCAAAAATAAAATAATGCCAAAGCAATTACATGCAGCTGCCGGCCGTTTTAGGCAAAGCCAAGTAAACTTAAAAATAATAAAAAAATAAAACCCAAAACATAAAAAATCTAGTAAAAACTAAAATATATGCCAAACTGTCAACGCGTGCACATGTGGCAGGCCGGCTAACAACTACAACAACTTGCAACAATAGCAACAATTACAAAAACAATAAACAGTAGCTGCATTTGGCCTGGTGTGTAAAAACTGCATAATAAAAGCCAAGAAATATTATGGGCCTAATGCGCCGGCGCAACAAACAACAACAACAACAACTGGCAACTGCTAACAACAACAACACAAAGCACACCTCAAAAGGTTGTTGTTGCATGAACAAACATGCAAAAAGCTGCAACTTAATTAGGCATTCAGTTGTTGTTAGTCATTGTTGTTGTAGCTGTGTTGTTTGTTGTTGTCCCTCCGTCTTGTTTTTGGTATTTTGCGCAGGCGCCACCACCAAATGGAGTAGCCAACAACAACTCTGGAGTAGATACGAAAGTGGAAATGTTAATTTGTTTAGAGTACGAGTGCCCCTTTTTTTTTCTCTCTGTTATGGTCACTAACAGTTGTTGATTACTACAACTCGCTACTGCGCCGCTGCTCGCTACTCGTTCGTTCGTTCGTCACTTGTCACTCGTCACCAGAAGAGGTGGACGACGACGACGACGGCTGGACTGATGTCTTGAGCTGCGTCTGTTGTCCATCAAGTGGCTGGTTGCAAGAGCAGCCAGCTGCCATAGAGAGCGCTAACAAAAGACACATGCTCCAAAATTCTGCATTGTCGAGATACAAATTGTTAAAGATAAAGTAATCTTTTTTGCCAAAGGGCAGCCAAGCAGAAACAGTTGCCGTGGTTGTTGTTGTTGTAAACCAAACTCAAGCAGATGATAAATTGGCATGTGATTTTGACTACATCAAGTACTAGTAAACCGGGTGGGGAGCAAAAAAACAAGAACTACACCCAACTAACAGGCAGTCAGCATGTGTAATCTATAACAAATGTCAAGCGCTGTCATAGACATACCAACCAAACAGTCGGTACAGCCAACCAGCCTTGCCAAAGTTCATGTTTATATAAAGATTTCGCTGGAAGAAAAAAATTATTTCACAAAAAGTCAACTATTTAATGAGTTATGGGAAGAGGCACCATAAGATGATGCTGCGAAAAAGAACCCCTACTTGGTGGCAGTAGTAAAACTTGGCTAGAGCATTTAAGTGTTAAATGCGCTGTGGCGAATAGAAATGTTAAGCAGAAAAAGACTAAAATAGGAATCGTAAAAGACTATGATGATGCTGGAGTAACTAAGCTACAAAGTTAGAAGGTCGCAAAAAAGAGAGCAAGTTCAATGTTGTTATGGTAGCTATAAGAAATAGTCGGGAAGTTGATTTAATTTATGCATTGTATTGTATAAGTTTTTGGACTACACATTTGTGTGTAGTTTGGTCAAAATTAGTACATTATTTCATATAGCTACCATACAAATACTACACATTTGTGTGTAGTTTGATCATAATTGGTGCAATATTTCATATAGCTACCATACAAAAATTGAACCAGATTTCTGCAAACTTTTTGCGTCACCTTGTAAAGTTAACTGCACATTGCTAATGCTACAAGAACGGTAGTTTTTAGACTACACCTTTGTGTGCAGTTTAATCAAAATTGGTGCAAAATTTCGTATTGCTGCTATACAAAAATTGAATCAGTTTTCTGTAATTTGCTTTGCGTCACCTTGTAATATGGCTAGAAGCTGTTTATTCCTGGATGCAGCAGTTTAAGCAATCTAAGCAACTGATCACAGAACCTTTAGGAAATTTTCTTCTCTCGAGGACTGTGAACTCAAAGACGAATATGACGAGCATCTTATCGATGAATGGGATAAGCTTTTTTGCTTTCTTCCTAACTCTATTATCATCATTGCCGGGACAACCCGTGATCGGGTCCTCTTGTAGTTTTCTCCTCTATTCATCGCGATCTAAGGCTTGTGTTCTTCAACATCTCCATCCTTAGTCGTATGCATCTTGATCGACACCATCAAGCCATCTCAACTTATTTTGACTTCTTCTTCGGTTACCTATACGCTACCCAATGAATATTCGCGTTGAAGGATAACTATCGTTTGCTCTAATTAGGTGCGCAGCCCATCATAATCGATTTGTTTTAGTTTATGTTATTATATTATCATTCACTAAGGACTATGCTGTCTATGTATAAGTACCCCCATGATACAATCGGTGGAACCTATTACATTATGTCAGGGTGGCCGTCCAGATTATATAACTCATGGCTATGTCGTTGTCGCCATATTCCCTTTTCTTGTACTCCATCAAAGATATTTCGCAGGATCTTACGTGCAAATATGTGAAATTTGCTTCAGTTGAGAACTGGTATAAATAGTGTATGGTACTGGATAGTTTTCGTCCTTCAATATGTACCAAGAATCCCAAAACTTATCATAAAAAATTGTATAATAAGAAATTGTACGCTAAAACTTTATTGGATAAAAACAAGAACTAAGAGACGTTCCCAAAAATTGACTGGAAAATGATAACACAAGCGCATCGGCTTATAAATTTTGGGCCTGTCAAGAGCAACCTTGAGGTTTTAGAAAAAAAATTAGCTACAGTCTCTTCTGAGCGCAAACGAATATTTTTTTTTGCTAACTATGACTCATAAACAGACTTCAGTCTGCCAAAAATGTTCTAAGACGCCCACGTATAAAATGCAATAGAACACAAAAACAAAGTGAAGACGCCAACAAGACGCCAGCTTGACATTTTGAAGGCCCAACCCACAAGGGACTTGTGGAGAGTCTCTGAAGTCTGGTGCGGGTGCCCCCACTCAGCTTGACATGTTGCAAATTCTTAACGTCAGCAGCATAACTCATTATTTAATGTCAAATCTATTCGATAGTTTTGTATAGTGCGTGCATATTGTGACACGAACTAGGGAGGAGACAAGCTGACGATGACGATGGAAACGCGGCTGCAAATGTCAACAATTTTTGCAGTTGAAAGTCAGAAAGCGAATCAATGGGTACCCTTACCCTGGTCTGGTTCCAGACTGCTTGCTTCTTTCTTTCGCTCAACCAACTGACATTTACACGCATGCAAACTCACATAAATCATTTGCGTTTGTCAGTTCTGACAGGCACAAAAAAGTATCTACAATATGTATCTTTAAATGTATGTAGAATATTTTTGTTATATTTTTTTGGAATTTAACTTTATATGAAAGAAAGAAAGAAACCAAGCTGCACACCCACAGTGCTGAGCAGCAGATGTAAGGATATGGCGATAGTATAACGATATGACGACTGACATGGCAGATATGCCTGACAAGCACTCCTGCTCTCCAGCTCATATGTAGATTGAGTGTAGACAATCCGATTCGCATTGGTTAATCAGTCATATTCAGTTTCATTATGCATCAGCGCCAACGGTAGGCCTATAATTTTGTACTCCATTGAGAGTAGAATATTCCAAAACTGAAGGCTGCTGCAAGTAACGATGCATGCCAATGCATTGGTTACGGTCTGCGGCAAACTGCAGCCAATGAATGATTCTTGGAATTCTTTACACTTGAGATCTTGGCGTGTTTTTTAGAGCCAAGCCAAGCCAAGTTATTCCTCAAAAGTTTTAGCTATATATTTTTTGTAATTTATTAAAAGCGTAAATCTTCTTTTTTTTAATAGGTCATAGCCATATGCATAAACAATATTCATATCTGTTTATATGTAAAGGCTACCATATATCTCGTGTCTATAAGTCGTGACATTGTACAGAACCCCAGCTACCAATATTAATGCAAACACTCACTCACATAGATATACTCAGCTACTCTCTGTTGGCATCGTGCGCGCCTCTTCCAATTGTATTAAGTGGGTCATGTGCTAAAACATTATTTTGGGCTGCCTATTGGGGGTCCCAGCCATGACTATACTATACGATAAACCGTCTATTTCGCTGTTGTAGTCTGTTTTTTCATGGCAAGGCTAGTTGCTAAGGCCTTGTTGGGTTATGCATGAGTTGTACTTATGTTTTGTTTTGTTTTTTTGGATATTAATCCCAATTCTTCTTCGCTTCTGGTGGGGGGCTTTACCTGCAAGTGGCGCTCAATTTATGAAATGTCAGACATGCAGTCTAAATTGGGGTCAAGAGTTGAGAACTGTAATATGTCAGGTGGAAAATTAATCGCTTGAAAATGGAATTGCCAAAAAAAAATCAAAAGAGCCATGGGAAATTCCTCAAATGGTATTCATAGAAGAAAATGTATCAAGTTGTGTAATAAGAGAATGTTGATGATAAGTGCAGGAAGAGATTGGAAGTAGTTGCAGCTAAATTTGATGAAAAGATTAAAGCAAGCAGTGCAATGGAAGAATTATGAAATATTTCATGTGGAACTGGAAGAATTCGAGTTGATCATTGGTGTTAAAGATATGCTAAGGTATTTATAGTATGCAGTAGTGTTGGAAAAATAAAAGAACATCAAACTATATTAAGCAGCCAGATTTTGAAAGTATAGATCGTATATGTCAAAGTTGATTCGACAGATCAAAATCTTAGCAGTACTCTATCAATCGTAATGCGGTCTATTTTAATTAAAAGTACTTCTGCCTCAAATAACTATCTTAACGGTATCTGTTTGATAATCGAAAAACTTAATAAAAATGTCGACGATCAGAAAAAGTTAAAGAACATCGTTCCAGACCTAGTAAGCAGTGTAATAGAAGGCTCATAAAATTCTTTGGGAAGATCTCAAAAAATGCCAAAATAAATTGGCGTAATATTTTGGTCTCGGTGGGTGGGTAATTGTGGCTACTGGATCGTTGTGATACCGTGAATCTCTCTTTAATCCTTGACCTGAGATAATCGTGCTAAAAGGATTTCCATTCCGTGGGTGCAAAGACAACATAATTGGAAGGCTTAGGCCTGAAAAGTCTTTGGCGATTAATTCATATAGCCTATTCTGCTCATAAATTTTAAGAAATGATAGAAATTTAGGAGCAAACAACGTAGAGATCATATTAATCAGCTATCACCAATGATTGATCAGCGATTGTCAGCTCTATAACGCTGGTGACGAACACAATTGACAGCTCGATCAGTCACGAGCCGATCGCAAGCCGAAAGAGCGGCCAGCTGACAACTGAGTTTGTTTAAGCTCTCTCCCAGCCGCAGACCGCGGCATCGGTATGGGTTCGGCTCGTGCCTGTCTGAGCAGTGGCTCGTGCCTCATCAGCAGCTCTAAATAAATAGTTTAGTATACAATGCTCAAACTAAGCATGTGTCTCAATATTTATGCAATGTTGGCTCTCTCTCTTCAAGGACGCCGCTTACCGCATAAAGTAAGGTACTTTACATATTCAGCCTGGTATCAGATTACCCAAGCGCCCCGCCAGGCGCACAAACCGCAAATGAATGAACCACCAAAGGGGATTCAGGCTTGTACTCTTTCACTTCCTCTCTCTCTCCCTCTCTGCCGCAATTGACAGCTCATAAAAGAATTTTATGAAAATTTAAAAATGAAATAATTTTTTTTTTCATTTCCCACTTGGCCGCAAATGCTGCGGATTAGTTTGGGCTTTGGCTTCCGGTTTTCAACTGGGCTCTAAAATGTCATTAGCCACAACTGTCAGCCAGTTGTTGCCATAGTTATTGTTGTCCTCGGTCGTTGTTGCCACACATGTCTTCATAATTAAATGCCACAGCATTGTCAGCCCATAATACATTACAAATTTAGCGATTATGGCAGGGTGGCTACCCTAAGCTTAATAAACCCTAAACCCACCCCTAGCTAAAATTTCGAACGAGGAAGAACTCAATAAAATATAATTAATTGCACTTTTTGGCACTAGATGAAGTTGGAGATTTGTGCTGGCTCGCACATATGTTGCAACGTTCACACCCTAAAGTGCAGCTAAAACTGCAGTTTGTTGCAACCCTGAAACAACTAACTAACGGCACTTGGTTGCATGTTAGTTTTGCACTCTAGAAAAAAAAATGTTTATGGCGTTGACAAATAATGTCATTTTTATAATGTGCTCTAGCAGAGTAGTGGCTCTAAAATCCAGGGTTGGGGGGCGTTGCTGACCAGGGCTGTTATTGGCACTGATAATGCAATTTAGACCCCTAGAAAGTTGACGATATCTAATGACCTGTGCGAGAAGCAGCAGTGCCTGACAGTTTAATATTGTTGTCATTGTTGTCAGTGTTGTTGTCAGCTTAATGACTTTTTGCTAGCTTCTTGCCAACACTCTCTTCTGACTGCTCTCTTTTGGTACACATTTTTGGCCAAGTTTGCTATTGTTGTTGACCATTTAATGGCTCATAAACTTTTAATTTAACAAAAATGTTGTTGTGTGCTGCGTTTCTTACAACTTTACTTCTTTTTTTTTTTTGTTTCTTTCTTTCATTTTGTTTTGTTCCGTTTGGCATTGCAATTTTTGTTATTGTTATTACTTTTATTACGCAGCTTCTCTTGGGTCGCTCTCTCCCGCTGCCTTTGGTTAAATGACAGCTGAGCGCGCTGTCAAAATGACAGTTGTTGAGGTAATTTCATTTGGTCAGCTTCAGGAAATTTTTGTTTTTCGTTTTGTGTTGAAGTCCAAATAAAAGTTTAATGGCTTATGTTTTGAAATTTGTTTGCTCAAAGTTGGAAGTTGTATGTGCTTTTTTTTTGGTACAGCACAGCACTTGGAAACAGCCTGAAGAGCATGAAAATAAAAATTCTTTATGCTCTTGACATTGTTTTCCTTGTGCCAAATTTTATTTTAATATTGGATTGTTTTGCTGTGGCTTGGGCATTTTCTTGTTGTTCTGGACTTAAAGTCAACTTAGTGCGTTTTATGTAGATGACAAGCAATTGAAATATTTTTCAAATTTGACACAAGGCTTAAAAGATTTAAATTTTGTGATGCTGAGATGCAAAATTGCTTTAAGTTTTTACTACTCGATAGAGTAATTGAAATATAGAAGTTAAGCTATCTAAATTTATTTTAAAGATTTAAATTGTGTTATTTAGATACAAAATAGTAAGAAAAACATACTTTAAGCATTTGAAATATAAAAGTTAAGTTATCTACTATCTTACAATACCTTTAAAGGTTGCGCAAAGCAGATGGTTTTTAAAACTTTACAAGCTATATTTTTGTGAACTGTTTACTAACTTGAATTCCTTTCTTTTACTTGCAGGTATGTTACTATTATTGACTTTGAAACCCTACGATCATGCTCAAGCTCAATATATTGTAAGTAGCTCTGTAAAATTAACTAACTCAAGTCCCGAGCCAGCTAAAAACACGATGCAGTTTTTAAAAAAGTATACCAGTCTTTGCGAAGTATCATCCAATTCTACAATTCCCTTGTAGAATATGAAGAGAATGCACTCTTACAAGCTATAAGAGTTCAGAAAAGATATCCGAAATACACGACGTTTCTTCCCTATTGTAAATAATTACGTTCCATGAAGCTTCATGGGGATTCTTAAAACACTTTTTTAAGTAAGCTAGTCAAATAAATCAGAATCTCTGCAAAATTTCAAAAAAGTTCTTGGATCATTCGTAAACTAGGTGACGCTTCAAAGGGAGAGGGTTCCGGCGAAGCCTCATCGAGTCACAAAATGATGATGAAAATCTTCAAAAATAGTCTATTTTGAATATAATTAACGTTACATAATTTAAGCTATGATCCTATCTTACTAAGAATGCACTCTTCTAAGCTATAAGCGTTCAGAAAAGATATTCGAAATACATGACGTCTCTTCCCTGATGTTCATTAGCTTCCATGTAGCTGTGTCGATGAGGATTCGTTAAAACTCTTTTTTACAGTCCAGAATTAGTCAGAATTAGATCAGAATCCTACTGTCAAATTTTCTAAACGACCTATCTCAGCTCTTTGGGATAATTCTTAAATTAGGTTACGCTTCAGAGCGGAGGGGGTTACGGCGAAGCTTCGTACGAGACACAACAATGATGATGAAAATCTACAAAAATAGCTCTTTTGTTGTACGACAAATTAACGTCACATAATTTAAGGATGATCCTATGTACTCTCCTATAAGGAACTTTTTAAAATGCGTTACTTTCCTTGATTACTTTTTGCAGAACTTTTAGCGACTGCCTCAATATAGGCTTATTTTTGTGCGAAGACTAATATTTACGATGTTGGACTCTTCGAAAATTTTTATAGGAGAGCAATATATATCATGATCATTAGAAATCAGACCAAATTTTTTGTCTCAACTTTAAATGGCCATAACTTCCAAATCAGATGAATTAGTTGGAAAATAACCTTAATTCGTAATGCCCATAACCTCTAAATGAGACGACCTAAAGCGAAAATAATCGAAATCTCGATCGCTACATATCGGATCAAATTTTATGTCCCAACTTTAAATTTCCATAAATAACTATCTCCTCCGCGCAGCAGGAATAACCAGAACTTCTCGGTAATATTATCCCAGCTTACTTGTGCTTCTCACACATTATGAAGTTCTCAGTTAAACTGGAGCTGAGATGAATTAGTTCGAAAATAACCTTAATTCGTAATCGTAATGCCAATAACCTCTAAATGAGACGATCTAAAGCGAAAATAATCGAAATCTCTATCGCTACATATCGAATCAAATTTTATGTCCCAACTTTAAATTTCCACAAATAACACAATACACGACTCACGCGTGATCTGTCAAAAAACAATGTCGCCAAAAAGATACCAGCAAAAAAATCACCCTTTATTATCCCAGCTTACTTGTACTTCTCACATATTATGAAGTTCTTAGCTAACCTGCAGCTGAGATTACCCTTTCTTACAGCTTCGGAAGTCACTTTAATGCATATCTCAAAATAAACCCTAAAATACGCTCCATTAAAGAATTTTTCAATGCATTCACTAGAAACCACAGCTCCACATAAAATTTTCAGGAATTTTTTTCTCTCAAACATTTACAACACAGTCTGCTAAAAATATCTTTGCAAAGTAGGCGTGTAGCACTTCCTCAATAACTTCCTACACGCTTCTTTAAACATTTCCAAGTTTATGCGCAAGTCTTTCCAGACAATTTTGGGAGTAATACAAACAAAAGCATAACAAATTTTATGTTGCAACAAGTTTGAGTTTTCCAAACAACTCAGCCTCAATCATGCCACATTTTGCCATAACTCACCCACTTTAAATTGTATCTCGAAAAAGTATCTTGCATCCGTTTCGTTTTTACGAGCAATACTTCAAATACTTAAACTGCAATAGAAGCTACTACCTCAATGCAAATTCCATTGTCTTTGTCTTAAGCGTAGTTAATCATGAAAAAAAAAGAAAATAAATACCCATGCGAGCATACAATTTATTTACGTCATGTTTATGGATGGTGGCACTACAAAGTAGTAGCCACATACAGAGTAACTCCAAGGAGTTGCAACATACCACGAGACGCTGCCGCACACTTAACGACACTAAACTCATTAGTATATTCCATTTTTCAATTTTTGCTGCTGCTGCAAAAAGTATAAAAAATATTGGAAACTCTGGCAGAGTAAAAATTTACGTAGCGCCCTTCACACGTAAACCATACCGAACCTGCCACTTCACTGGTCATTCCTCTGCCCTTTGGCAGCTGCAGCAGCGGCGGCGGCTGTGGCAGAGGCAACCGCAGCCACAAATTACAAATTGAAAGTAGTTTGTATCTACGGCGGGTTGGTACAAAAATAAAAATAAAAATAAGAGAAAAATTTAAGTGCATAAGCAAAGTAGCTGCGGCGGCTTCCTATGTTGTTCTCGTTGTTGTTGTTGTGGTGGTTGCTCCCCTTGGGGCAGAAGCGGTCGCAATTTGGGCAGCGGTATACAGAATGTTATGCACTTTTCCTGCGGCTACCGAAAAACAAAAAGAAAAAAAAAACATAAGTACAACAAATAATAAAAGAGGAAAAAAATGTGGAAAAAATATGGAAAAAAAATTCCAAGTGGTCGTAGAACCAAACAGACCAGAATACGAATACAAGTGAACCAAACTGTAGCGGCCAGCTGAGCACTTGAAAAAGTAGCAATACGTTTGCCTGGTCATGTCTCGATCTTGGGCTATTGTTTCATTCATGAAGTTGTTTGGGACGGACGCAGCGTTGTGGCCTGGCCTGGACTGACTGGCCTTTCCATTCCTTCTTTTGGCTTTTTGTAAGTTTTTGAGCCTCAAGATTTCGTGTCTTTGTTATGGTATTGCCTTTGGGTGACCAAGAGCTAACCCATAATTTGTGTGTTGGGTTTGAAATGAGGAAGCAAAATGGTTGCTCCTATATGTGAGTGTGTGTGTGCAGTGATTATCTGTGAGATACTTTGCTAAAGATTGCTTTAAGTGGGAGTAATAAAAATGTTATAAAATAAGCAAACATATGGAGTCCCAGAGAGAGACATATAAAACATGGCACTGCTTGAATTTTTACTTTAGAATTAATTATGAAAAGCAGTTTAATTGGTAGCAAAAAATGAGGTACTTGTTAGAAGTCGTATAAAAAATCAGGAAACATTAGGTGGTATTTATAGCATCTGTATTAGGATTTGTGAGTGGTTGCAAGAGATTAGAATATTTTTCTAGTGTGTCTAGGAATTTATTGGCTTAGCGATAACGAACAATAATTGGAGATCAAGTGAAGTATAACTCTTGCCAACAGATGTCGATTGGTTGGTTGGCTGAATAGGCAGCTCAGTCAGTGACTGACATCAACCAGAGTCCATGAGGTTCATTGTGTGTTCTAATTATGAAAGAAGAAGATAAGGAATTGGAATAGGAGTAAGGAGGGGTGGAGGAGCATCGAATCTATAGGGCTTCCCTAGTCACCTTAGTCTCGCTTACTGCAAAACTATTTTGAGGATTCGAAAAACGCAGCCAGATCCGCTATAGACGCATAAGCCATACTACCCAGAAATTGGGTTCGTCTTGTAAGAACCGCCGGGCTGTCTCCACAGCTGTGGTAAAAGTCATGTTGGGAAACATGCAGCCTCTGAATATGGCTTAGGTCAGGGCAATGGTACACTGCCCCGTTACCTACCTACCATCCTGGTCGTGTTTTTATGGAAGCTCAACAAATGCTATTTTGAACTGAGTAGACATGTGAACAGTAGCATCCTCTAAGGTGTGACAAATCTTACACTCTATAGAAAATTCATCCTCCCAGTCCTCTTATATGGCTCAGAGGACGTGACGGTAGCATAAATGGAAGCAACTACATTTGGGGTCTTCCAGGGAAAAGTTTTTCACACGATCTTCGCACGATAAGCAGTTCGAAGTTTGGATCGATATTGATGTAATAAAGTGAATTAGCATTTAGTCACTTGCAAAAGCTTCAGTCTTTTGGCGAAACCATAGCGAATCCATGTGGGTTTGTGGGTCAAAGCGCCCAAAAAGTTGGTTGTAAATTTATTGGTATGTCTGATATAGGTACAATGCTGTAGGCAATAAGATATTCGAAGGTGAAGAAGTAGAAGACTACGTTGGTAGAAGCAAGTGATTAAAGCACTTCAACTGGCGAAGACTTCTGCTAAGCAGAAGAACCTGGAGACAGTTTTAGACAATAGATTGAGAGCTGTTGGGATTGCAAAGGTCAAAAAGGGTGACGAAGAAGAAGGACAAGACAAACCTGAACATCAGAAAGAGAGCCGTTAGGATTGTACAGTGCGGTTATGCTCTAGTCCATAAGGTGTTCGAAGGTGAAGAAGAGGAAGAACCTGGAGACAAACCTACACAACAGGCAAAGAGCCGCTAAGATTATAGTGGGAGATTAAGAATAAGACTTGACATGATAGATCACAACTTTCCTGCGTAAATATGATCAGAAGCAATGCTCCATGAATGAGGACCATAAGAATTAGAAAGATACATATTGGGCGTTTGCTCCGCCCGACGTATGTAATCCACTCTACCCCAGGGTTGCAAAGAAAACTGAAAATATATGTCTAAATCGTCTGATAAAGTCTGTATATTACATTCTTACTGCATTGAAGTGAGCCTAACAAACAAAACTGGATGACATACCCCTTAAAATATCACTACAAAACTAAATACACAATGTGTGGGAGTAGAGTACGCCTTTCTCCAACGAAATGTTTTTAAGCTTTTACATTTCCCAACTATAGCTATTAGCCGCAAAAATCTCTTGGCTACACTAATACCATCTTTAGACATACACTAACTAGACCAGCTGCAGCTCATTTGTATGCGTATTTAGCCACAACTATGTAAAGCCCCTTTGAGACGCTGTCATAAGACTAATGCCGCTACTTTAGAACAACCGTCGATATAATGTTTTACAGTTTGTCTTTTTAGTAACTTCCGTAGTTGAAGAATTCTAGGTTCTTGTTTAATTTAAGGTAATTTATTTGTTGCCGACAGTGCCAATGTTTGGCCAAGTCAAATGCGCTTAGTTTAGCATAAGATACATTTGTATCTTGTGCTAATCCTTTGGTCTAAATACAGCATTAGCAGCGCGCACACACACACACACACACGCACACAAATAGAGCTGTAGCCGCCCCATATATCACTGTGTGCAAACCTCAAGTAGAGGCGACAACTAAGACGACTGCTCTGCTGCCTGGTCTTGGGGATTAGTGGCTTCGACTTTGGCTTTGCCTGACTGACAACAACAGCAAAAGTTGGCAGCGCTGTTTCCCTGGGTTGCATTTCCAAATGATTATTAATTACTGTGCTTAAATTTACACACACACACACACACAGTATCTATAGCTATATGTCTGGCCATCTTTCTTTTGTATTTTATTAATATTGAAATGTATAGGGCAGGGCAGAGCCACTCTTTTCTTCAACAGTTTTGTTGCAAAGACCCCACGCACATGGCTCTAGTGGCATCCACACATCTCTAACATCTACGTGCTATAAATGACTAATTCAATGCTATTGTTTTCGTCGAAAGACAGACCAGACCCAGAGCACTAGCAGTAGAGTCGTCGTCACCCGCAGGCCTATTCCAAATTCTCCCTTTGCTTTGGTGTTTATTTTTAGTAGCCGACACTTTTGTTCTTTTCGCTGTTGTTTTTGTTGTTTTTGTGGCTCTTATGATTGTATTCCCTGGCTATTTTGTCATTTCATTCATTTCAATCATTTGTCGTTTGAGGGCGCATGTCTGGTGATGATTATCGTCGGCCCATGTCTAGACACAGTATTGGACTAGACCCACCACGCACTTCTAACCATTGTTTGGTATTATATACACTTTTTGTGTGTAGGGTGTTATAATATTTTGACAATTTATTTTGGCATACATTACATACATATTATAATTTCTATTTTTCTATTTTTGTTTATAGAATTTTAATTTATACGTTATTTTAATATGCTTGAAATTTTGTATGAGGAATGTTTAGCTAAATGCGAGATCTTCATAGATAACATTTTTCAATGCATATTGTGGCTTATACATTTTGACAGTTTTATGTGCTGCTATACATAGATCAAATGAAACTGAAATTATGGCTGTTTTTAAAGATATTTTAATATGACGGGGCAATAATTTGGGATTTTCTTAAAATGCAGGCGGATTTTAAGTGGAAGGTGGTTCGGTTTTTTATATTCAGTATAGATTGCTTTGAGTTCGAATCATGGCAAAGTTATCGTATTATTTGGATATCTACATTCATCAGTCTGAGATCAAGGTACAAAGTCGTACTCATTAGGTACTACTCCAATCCAGCTATAAGGAGCAAGGCCCCTTGTTTGATTTGAGCGGACCGTCATACAGCAGATCTGGATGGCGGATTCCAGGTTGATGTCATTAATACATTTTACAAGGCTCTCTTGGGGTGTGGGAGTGGGTTTTTTGTTGGGTGTTGGGAGGAACTAGTAACGGTTCAGCATTACCAGGCATCCTTACGGTAACGGACATAGAAAGACCCTTATAGGATGTCGTATTGTAAATTAGGCGGACGGCCAGAGCTCATGCGGAAAGAGAATGTGACTCAGTGGCCGGTTGTTGCATCTTCTGAGCTTTCTGGCCACGGTACAATCTAAAGAGAACATCCGAACTTCTACGTTTTCACAAAAATAGGAAAGGAATGGTGGTAGGAGTGGCAACGGAACACTGCCCCATAGGCCATAGTTTGCACGTTCCCCATCTCGACTTCTGCCGCAGCTGTGGAGACGAGGAGGAGACAGAAACTCTCCAACACTTGCTATGTGACTGACCGGCGCTTCGTAGAAGGCGAATCCAGTTTCTGGGAAACCATTCTTCGAAGACCTGTGCAGTGCCTACAGCGGATCTGGCTACCTTTGTTTGTTCCTTGAGACGGCTCTGTAATAATAGAGACTTAAGTAATAAAAGTTCTTCAAACACTTTTACCAACTTTCCCTTCTTATAATCCTTTCCTCAATGAGGCATCATAATGGTCTGTGGTTGATCCCAGCTATAGTTTGAGCAGTTTATTCCACCTAACCTAAACTAAGGTTTAACCTGCGAGCCCAGTACTCCAGCATTTGGCTGTACTTATTCCTGAAGCCTATCTGCTGCGTAATTCTCATATGAGAGAGTCATTAAAATAATGATAAAAATTAATAGTAGAAAAATGCCTAAGTAAAGGCACTAAAAACTGTGAAAAAATATTAATTATAGCTCATTAAATCGTCGATTTGAGGCTGTTAGTATAATCCTTTTTTTTTTGTAAAAATGTTAGAATCATCCATGATTAAAGCTACGTGAACGTTGAGCTTAAAGAATCGCTTATTATTAGTCTTTTTAGAGAGTACTAACACATTTTTGCGCTTTAATTGTAAAAAATTATTCACAATTGTGAATCTCTTCCACATGTGCCTTAATTGCGAATCCCAAGCACGCTTCTAGCTGTTTTTGCAATCAAATCTTCGAACGCACAATTCCAGCTAATTTATGTTCAAGGCTCCAAACGAAGCTTTATTGTCTCTACTCCGCAAAAAAAAGTCTATATTTTTTTTTATATTAACCTACCAACATGATTGTTGATCGTTTTTCACTTAGCTATTAAACTTCATTAGTGTCTATATATGCCCGCACAGCGGGTTCTTAAATCGCACCAGTTGGCAGGTCATTTAAAAAAATTTTTAAATTGCGAACACAAAAAATTTTCCCACATTGGCATATTTTAATCCATGCCGCTTTTAAATTCGCATAAAATTAACAAATTATCACTGTACACACTGCCCCCCGCGAACCTTGTGGCATGGTCAGCATGGACACGAAATGAAGCATTATGCTCCTAAAAAGTGTAGGAAAACTTTATGCAAAACATGTAGTTTTTTTTTGCGCAGATTTTGTACGCTTTCCATGCTGAGATTTTTCCTTGCAGACTAGGCGCAGATTTTATGGTCAGACATGAGATTGAGCGGCTTTTGAGCTGGCGGCTAGCTAAAGACACTGACGTAGAGATGCCTGTCAGTTGGCGGAGACTATGGCGTCGGCATTGTCAGAGATCCGCGAACTTCATTATCTGGCAGTCGTGAACTTCATTATGATCGCGCGCTCAGCTCGCTGATGAACTGACATTGACTGGCGACCAAGACTAGGAACCGAGATGCACGTTTTATTCTGACTTGCTCAGCTAACTGACTCTTCCTGCTAGTGCTGCTGCCAACTCTTCCTGCCTCTTCCTGCTCGTTTTTGTTGCCTTTTCGCAGACTTGGCTAATTTTAAATTCAATGCACGCAACAGACGCCGCCAACTCCAAATGCATTTTAAGCATTTTTTATTTTTTCCTCTTGTATATTATTTATTTACTTTTGTTTTTGAAATTTTTTATGCGCCTTCTGATTTATTTTATTTCTGCTGCATTTTTGCCAGTTCATAAGTTTTTACCAAAACTATTTTGTGCTGCAAATACTTTTTGCATTTTTCGCCTATCTTTAGCTACTTGCTTTAGTCTCTCTTCCGCCTGCCCCAACATTCCACGTGCTCTTTTCTTCCAGTGTTTCCACTAATTATGCAGCTAGATTTCAGTCCAAGTCAGAGCTAATGTATGCGTGGGTGGCTGAACAAGCCTGACAGGGTTGACTTGGGCTGCCGCTCATGGCTGCCAGCTATAATTCATGCAGCGTCTGCGACGACAAACAGTGGGCGAAATGTGACATATGAGGGAAACTTTTTTTTTTGGTGTGAACTTTATGTGTAATGTGATGGAATTTGGAAGCCAGCTGCCGATTGTCACTAAAGTCTAAAGATCTGCGAGGCCTAGTTAGGTTCATCCCGAAACATCTTTTACTTATGGTCTTGAAAAGATTTTCCCAACGATCCAACTTGAACTTGGAGTAGTAACACTTCATGAGACTTTCTCTCTTTGGCTTATAAAGTTCCGAGTAATCTTCTTGTTCTGCTTAACAGTCCGGTGTGGACCAAAGCTTCATCAACAATCTTCCTCCAGCTCACTCTCTGTCTCGCTTCACCTTTCTTATTACGAATGTTCATCGTCTTCGAGTCTGCTTCGAGGTTATGAAGCCATCTTTTTTTCTGTCCGCCTCTCTGTGCCTTTTTTTGGTTCATCCCGAAACATCTTTTACTTATGGTCTTAAAAGATATTCCCAGGGATCCAACTTGAAATTGGAGTAGTAACACTCGATGAGACTTTCTCTCTCCGAGTAATCTTTTTGTTCTGCTTAACAGTCCGGGGTGGACCAAAGCTTCATCAACAATCTTCCTCCAGCTCACTCTCTGTCTCGCTTCACCTTTCTTATTACGAATGTTCATCGTCTTCGAGTCTGCTTCGAGGTTATGAAGCCATCTTTTTTTCTGTCCGCCTCTCTGTGCCTTTTTTTGGTTCATCCCGAAACATCTTTTACTTATGGTCTTAAAAGATATTCCCAGGGATCCAACTTGAAATTGGAGTAGTAACACTCGATGAGACTTTCTCTCTCCGAGTAATCTTTTTGTTCTGCTTAACAGTCCGGGGTGGACCAAAGCTTCATCAACAATCTTCCTCCAGCTCACTCTCTGTCTCGCTTCACCTTTCCCATTACGAATGTTCATCGTCTTCGGGTCTGCTTCGACGTTATGAAGGCTTCATACTTCAAGTCTGCTTCGACGTCATCAAGCAATCTCCTTCTTGTTCGGCATCTTTTCCTTCCTACTATTGGAGAGTAAACACATTCCTTCTAATTCTTTCGTTTGGCATTCGTATAATGTTGCCAATCCATCTAATTCTCTGTGCTTCAATGAACCGAATCACATTCGCACCTCCACTCTTGTGGTTCGCTATTGTACTGTCTACAACCCGAACAGAACCGAAAATTTTTATCCTAATGCTTCTCTGGAATCTCAATAGGTTCGGGTACTCATATCTTTATCCTTTCGCCTTGGTCGTATGGACATATGGAAGGACGCAGCTCAATCGATAGCTCAGCTTTTACCTCTTCTCTTTGAAGCAAAGCTAAGGAATGTTTTTAAAAAATTCCCTTGATTTGTCACATTTCAACCACTGTGCATTGGCAGCGGCATCTGTTTTTAAATTGAAAGAAAATAATAATGAAGCAACGGAAATTGAATTTCTTATTACTTACAACGTCTTTGGCGACTTTGGCTGCCCTCTCTCAGCCTTTTGCCTGAGCCTGCTTGCAAATTAATTAAAATCCATAAAGTCATCCGCCCTGGTGGTAGTACATGCCGCCCTCAATTCTGCCCCCGGCGGCTACAAGTCAACTCAATTTCACAGTCACTGCAGCTAAATCCAAAAAAATCCCATTCTATAAAAATCTTCGGCTATTCCATAGGTCAAGGTTTTAAAACATTTTTGTGGTTTTTGTCTTTTACGCTAAGCTCTTAACTTAACATACTACTTGGATTGGGATTTTGATTTATTTTTTTTTTTGGTAGGCGTGCCTGTTATATTGGTCCATGTATATTTCATTAGGCTGAGCATTTGAATTTCATTATTTTTTCAAGTTTTTTGCTTTGGCTGTGTTTTGATTTTTGGGGGCGTGTGCAGCAGGCTTATAAGTTGAAACGATTATCTTTACGGAGTTTTGTTGATATGTTCGTGTTCCAAGTCATTGGCTAATGGGTTTTTAAGATAATTTGGCAAGAGTTTCGAGCTGATTTGGGTATAAGCATACATTAAATGGAAACTGAAATTTTTACTGCATAAATCTCTACAAAAAAGCTACTGTTGAGTTGAATATTTATAAGAGAGGGGATTTTTGGAATAAGTTTAGCTGTTTAACTGAGGAAGAAACTGTATTAAAAAAGAAGATAGCTTAGGTTTTAGTTTGAACATGACGTTTGACGTCACTGAGATTCTTTGAGATTCAGTAGAATTCGTAATGGCATCAAACTGCGCCTCTTGTTCCTACGTTCAGCTGTCTAAGTATGTCATAAGTATGACATTAAAGAATATATTATGCATTTACCTTTGGAGTAACTAACCCGGCGCCAACAGCTTCAGACACTCAAGTTTGGAAGAAGCATTCGAATTCCATCGCAATGAGATCTCAGGCATTCAAGTGTTTCAAGTGCGTAAGTACGATGACTAGGCTTAAAAGAAAGAAAGCAAAGTACTGAGTAGAGAGCACAAGGGGCCCAAGAGCTTAGTTCTCTTTTTATCAAATCGACAAGGTAGCCCAAGAGAACTAAGCCCTCTATTTTGTTAGCCACCAAATCGACACACTGCCCTTATGTTTAATTGATGGAAATTAATTATTTATTTAAATTGCTTGGCGCGCGATTTTTCTGCTCCTCTTCCTCTGTCCATTGGCATCTTTGTCCTCCTTTGTCTTCCTTGGCGGCATTTTGTGTACAACAAAAAAAATCCACAAAACATTGGCAACATTTGATAACATGTTCCAAGTGCCTTGTCCTGTCCTGGTACACGCTGCACGCACACGCAGTGATTTTTATGCGGCTCTGCTGCTGTCAGCGTCAACGCTGACGTCGACGCCGACAGCGTCTACACTGCGCTGATTTCTTGCGTGTGTTGAGCGCATTTCTTCTCTTGGGGCACCACTAAATGTTGCACGCAATGTGTAGCTTTTGCTCCCGTCTCTCCCCGTTTCAGCTTTGTCTCTTGGCTTGGCTTTTTTTTTGTCTTGGGTTTTAATGTCGCATGTCACTGATTTCATGTTGGCGATTTTTTCAAGTTTTCTTCTTTTTTTGTCGTTACCTTGGCTGGTCAGCATCTTGAAATGCGCGTGGGCGTCTCATTTAGGTTGTTGCTGTTGGTATTTTTCGTTGTTATACACTAAATTTAAGGCAACACAGGATAAACTTGGCTGGGAGTTCCAAGATGGCTTTTAAAAATACACAGCTCTTGAAATTAATTGGTTTTTAGATTAAGTTTCTAAGGTGGATTCCACTCGTTTTACTCGAACTGAAAAAACTTTCTTTGGAAAAGTTTTTCTTTTTTTAAAGGAATGATTCGGATATCCAAAACTGCGCAAGCTCTTGTGAATACCAGAAGAAGCTTGATCTCTCATAATCACAAAACCCATAGTCCCAACCTCTCCTTATCCCAAGCTCTCATCATCCTATACCTTTCTCATCACATCCTTTCCCCATCCTATCCCCTACTCATCCTATCACAACTCATCCCATCCCCTCCTCATCCTCATCCTATCCCACCTCATCCCATCACCTCCTTTTTTAAAAATTAAATTCTTTAATCATGGCTTACTATGCCATAATTATTGTAGAATCACTTATTTACATAGAAATGGTATCGAATTCTTTTGGAATACGTTAATACTTCGCTTTGAAATTTTTTTCGGTATCGCTCTGTATCGTATTCCAAAAAACTCATTACCAATTTAATTGCAAAGTTAAGAAAAAATTCCAATTTCGATATTTTTTCGATATCGCCCAGTATTGCGTGTATCAAAAATCTCAATGCCGATTCGCTATTACTCTGACATGGAAAAAAAGCAATACCTGGCGACATCATCAGCTTGCGATACCGATATTATCGAGGTCGATTCTGAGTGAATTTCGAATCATAACGTTATCGAGCTTATTAGATGACAGATATTATACAGGCTTTTCTAGTTATAAAGTGTCCTTTCATTACTGGCCTAGCAGTAAGGAATATTTTTATTTTCCTATTTTGTATATTGAAACGAATAATGCTTGGACAGTGTGTAGGTAGCCAAAGAAGAGGTCGACCAAAGTTTAGATGTTTGGATGAGGTGAATGATGAAGGTGCGGAGGATTTAGGACTGAGATGTTGGAGAACACAAACCCGAGATCGCGACGAATGGAGGCGAATAGGCAAAGATCCGACCAGGGTTGTCTCGCCAATGATGATGATGATGTATATTGAGCTGTATCTGCTTCAGCTCGCTGAACCAGATCGGCCAGTTCATGCCATATAAATCATAAATCCAAGTTGCCAGCAAATTCCAAAGTGCAGACTCACGATCCAAAAGCAGTATAACCCACGTCACCATTTTTATATTTCTTCAACTTTGACCCACATTTTTGCATAAAGAGCATTTAAATATCGCTACTCAAATTTCGTTTTACAACACTTTATTTTTTTTTTATCACCACTGATGAGCGAAAATTGCTTGTTTTGTCTAGCTGGGAATGGGGCGCTGCTCTTTGGCTTGGTGTTGCAGCATTTTGTGGCACGTTGTAAGTGTGTTGGAGCATTGTCTTTGCTTGTTTGCTTTAATTGCAGCTGTTAGGCAACCGCCACACATGGTTGCTTAGCAGCGACAGTCCCTCTATGTCCATCTCGCCATCTCGCACACACTCACTCCAACCCGTACACTTTCAACTCTTTCCTCACTGTGGTGCACTGTAATTTATGGTGCTGCGTAGGTGTCAGTTGGTTGCGTGCTGCACCCAACAAGTCACTAGCCACAGCAGCAGCCAAAGCAGCTCCCAACACATCTTCTTCAGCGCAATTTTAGCAACTTATCTTTTCATTTTTTATTTTTTAGAGGTGCGGTCTTTGCATTGAATTGAGCAATTTATACAAAAGAAAAAAATATAAATCTTGCTTTTTTTTTTCAAAAATAATTTCCAAACAAAATGAAATAACACTTCATTAGCAGGGTTGTCTTATAAGCTGCACACCTTCCACCAAAAAATATACTTCAAGCCAACTGCACTTAACCCATGCTGAACTCATAGCTTTCCAGTCGCTGGTTTTTGCCACATGCAACAAAGCCCAAGCGCTGCAGTCCTGGCCAGTTTAACGTAACGTGGGCATAAAAAAAAACTTCCAAAAGGGTAAAGAAAAACTGAAGACTTAAAAGTTTTAATGAGCTGTGCTCACAAGCAGTGAAAAAGGGCTATCATAAAAGTTTAAGATCGGCAATTTAGTTGTTTGCTCGATTCAATGAAGTAACGGCTGATAATATGGCTTTAACTATATGGTAGATGAGCGTGGGTTGAAAGTCATTATAAAAAAAGGGACAACATAAGTTAATATGTGCAAGCAACAAAGTAATCTGCGCTCAATTTCTGAAAGTCGTGATATCGATATCGATTACATATGGTATGATGGTTTTTAATCAAAAAATTAAATGAGTGCAAAGTGCGTTACTTAAAATAAGGGATACTCTTATACACATTAAGATTCAGCTGTCTAATATCGAAAGAAACCATGACCACATAAATTGGAGGTCGCAACTCTCTGAAAAATTGAGCATTGGTTCAATTTTGTATGGAAGCTATATGAAATAGTGAACCAATTTTCATCAAACTTCACATAAATGTGTATACTAATAGGAACACATAAATTCGATGCAAATTTTTCTTGCTTTTTGAATTTATAAGAAACACAGAAGTTGGCAAGCAAAATAGTGAGAAACGTGTGATAAATTGTGTTGGTAAATTTTTTGGTTTTTAGTTCTTCTGAACTTCAAAGTATAGATATTCATACCGAAAACCGCCCAAAAATCTAGCACAAAATACTGTAAAATCAGGAAACTATCATAAAATATCAAATGCAAAAAAAGAAGACCTTATGGTAATAACATAACTGATTTCTTCACTAAAGCTAGGAAAACTATTAACGCCAACGATTTTGAAACGTAGGTGGAAAAAAAAACAAAGCAGAGAATATTTTAAAATACCATAGCCAAGTTATGAGCCGCAATATGGCGGAAAACGCCGACAGACTAATAGGAAAATTGCATTTAACGAGCCTCTTGGAAAATTGTCGACGCGACATTGACGCCAACAGCGACGTCAACGTCATTTCCACCACTTTTGTTTATAATAAATTAAGCGAAATCTATTACAATTTTACTAATATGTGTGAGGTGCGCGTGGGCCGTCTAACGGTGAAAAACTCTCCACAACAATCGATTACAATCTGCTGTTTGCTTGTTAAATTACAAGGCAACCAACGTAGAGAGACGACCACGACGACGACGACGACGTCGTCCAAAGCGTCTTTGGCCTGACTCACTGGCAATTTTCTTTTTGGCCATGTTTGGCTTTGCTCTGTCCTGGCTTGGCTTGCTTTTTGAGATAGCGGCAATACGTTTTTGGTCGCTGGTTTTACGTTTGGAAAATTGCTTTACCTTGGTTTTCCTGCTGTACCTATGCTACGTGTGTGCTCAGTTGCCTTTGGCCAACAATCATTTGGCTTACTCATTGCAATTGGTATGCCTTACAAAGTCAGGATGCAGTATATTGGTACTTGTAGAAGTTATGAGTTTTTTCATTTTTTTTTTTTTATACTTATTGAATACCTTTTGTGGGAGAACGAAAGAACATTCGATAAAGCAGCCTTTGGGTTTGATTTGTCTGACAGTTGATTAAGTTCCAAAGTTGAGGTATACTTCAGTCAAACAGACTGTTTCAAGCATATGGATACTTGATAAATGATGGTAGTTATGAATGCATGACGTGCTGGTATAAGCAATAAATGAAAGAAGCATTTTGTAAGGTTCATCTGAAATTAAAAAATTTGCAAAAAAAAATGAAGTGACTACCGCTTGCATTACCAGGTAGTTAGCATGGTAGTCAGTGGATACCGCTTGCATTACCTGGTAGTTAGTGTGACTTTTTCGTTAAAATTGCGCTCTGAAGGCGATACTGCAATTTGAAAGTCAGTGACTACCGTTTAGATTACCTGGTAGCTAGCATGGTGACCACTGACTTTTCCTTTAAAACCCAAGGTTTACCATTTTGTAACAAATTTTCAAATCTTTTACTGCAAAACCTAAATTGACTAATGACTGATTTTGCCTATACAGAAAATTTAAGCTTTTCATAGTTTATACCTACCAAAGTTGTAAAACAATATTTATTTACGTTTATTTAATTAAATTCATGGCTAAGCTTTGAAATACAAACTTTCTCTGTTTTATTTAAAATTTATTTTATTTTCATTTATATTTGTATACAGATTTTACCAATTTACCAACTTGAGCTTAAATTGCACAAACGTACAAAAACACAAATCAAATGTTTACAATTTCAAATTGTTTTCCCTTAATAGGAACAAATTGAGCTAAACTCTTAACAAGTTTCGACAGTTATCCAACTAGCACATCAACCGATCCAATTACAAAGACTACAAATCAAGACACCATTTTGTATATACACACAAATACACACAACTATAGACAGTCTTTCAAACAGACTCAAAGAGCCGTCCAATTTTGGTTGCATCAATTATTTTGCACAACAAACAGAAAAGTTTTTGGCCAACTATTTGCAACAATTTGCAAGTCCCCTTTAGTACCAAAACATGCATCAAATTGCATGTGCCACAAACTCCGCTCTCACACATATTAAAATGCCATTAGATTCAAGTTACTTGGCTAGATGTAAAAACCCTCACGCCTACAGCGGGCGGGCGGGCGGTTGGCCTGGTAAAAACGTTGAAGCAGCTGCAGCTGCAACTTCATTACCCAAATGCGCCCACGCCAAATGCCCAGATAATAGATAATGGCCACAATGATAATAGAAAACAAAAAATTCGAGCTATAAAAAAAGAGTAGTAGTAGCCCCTGCAGTTTGGCAAAGGCTTTTAGCTTTCAGCTTTGGGCTTGGCCAGGTAGGCCAACGTTGTTCGAAAAGGTTTCTCCTCCGGGTCTGTTTAACAATCTGCAATACATGCCACTGCGATCCAATATCGTGGCACGCAATTTTTGCTTGACGCACGAAAGTTAGTCTAGTAATGAGCCCGTCGCTTCTAGGTCCTCCCATTGGCATACGGTGCTAGGTACGCTATGTCGCCATGGCCATTGAATCCACCTACGGCCATTATATGGCTTTTCATTTTCATAGTTTTTCGTTGCGTTACGTTTCGATTTTTTTTTTTTGCTCCCTCCCTAAAGCTTCTGTCGACAGCAGAATGCGAATATGTTGGCGTTGTTTTAGGCAGCGGGTAATTTGGCTATCGACTAACAACAACACGCACGGAAGACCAAACTTCCAGGTCTCATATATGCTGCTTGCAACTCTCCCGGCAACACCCAGTTGGTTCATTTATCTAGAAGGCAGCCATAATAGGCAGCACGCATATGAATGGTAGTATACACAGGGCTGGAAAGGCATTGCACAAATGCCCATCATGGGTGCTATATCGATACAAAATTGGGTGCGCCTGCCAAAGGAGGCAGGCAATGTCTATAAGGCAAGTTTAGTTTACGATATGGAGTTGGGCATTTAAGTGCAGAAATGCAAACAAAATGTTACCAAGTTGGCAGCTCACGAGAGTGGCTAGGTATAGGTGGAAAAATTATTTAATAGATTTTGCTATAAAAGTACAAATATTGAGACTTTAAAGAGTTGGATATTAATGGGGTTAATTAAAGAAGACTTACAATTTTAACTGCGATGGATGCGGATTAATTAATATCGATGGATTGGTGAATCGAAGATAGTGCTTCAACGTACCTCAGCTGCGTTCAGAATGTATCAAACCAGTTAACTAATCTACCCTTGATACATAGCCTCCCGGCGGCTGTAGGCTTTGCTCTAATGTTGAAGCCTTGATCGTCTAGGAGCAACGATATCCCAAGGCTCTTTTTTCACTTGTTCACATTGCTTTGTTCCCTATTTGTTACTAACTATCTAACCTAATCATCGATAGCGTAGTAGTGGAGTACTCGACTAGCAACCCGATGGTCGGTAATCTACCCTTGATACATAGCCTCCCGGCGGCTGTAGGCTTTGTTCTAATGTTAAATCCTTGATCGTCTGGGGGCAACGATATCGCGAAACTATTTTTTCCCTTTTTCACACTGCTTTGTTCGATCCCCTATTTGTCAATAACTATCTGACCTAATCATCGATAGCGCAGTGTTGGAGTTCTCGCTTAGCGGTGGCTCGATTCCCCGCAGAAGCGCTGGTGCATTTACATAGTACTGGGTCGCTAGCAAAAAGACTCTATTTGTCTAAGAAAATAGATATTAATTCAGAACATCGCCGCTCGGATTCGTCTATGAACTGTAGTTTCCTTATCTCTTCGAATATTTATATAGAGAGATCCCCATGCTTCACCTTAGTTAAATGACAAAATAGTCAGTCAGGGAAATTATAATAATTATCTAACCCATCAGGGTTACTCCCATAGACTGCCTTATAGAGAACTCGATTGCCAAGCAATAGTTCTAATCCTAAACGTCACTCTGCTTATCGTAATAGCTCTCCTAATGCATAAGACAGAGTTCAACAAGCCGAACAATATCGCCAGAACCTTCCCTACGCTGATATCTACGTAATAATGCTAACAGCCCAATTAGCGAGAAAAGATCGCCCTTTTTGGTGCTGCGCTCACAAAGCAGTGCAAGCAGCGCAAGCAGTTTTAGAACACCCTATTGCCAAAATAGGAAGAAGCTATGGGAATTGGCTGTACGCTCAAAGTGCAATCATTATGAGAGATCGGATAAACTTTTAACATCAGATTAAAGAATCTAAACATAAAAACAAAACTAAAAGTTGAAAATTTGGCAATTGTAGTGGACAAAAAGCTAAAATTAAACTCCATGATTCGCTTGAAAATATATATAATAAAAATTTGTAAAATTTATGTGCATATTTTCATTATAATTTAATAACACAGTTGAAAAGGTAATTAATTAAGCCTGACCTCTGTATTTCTGAAAATTAATCGTCACATTCGTAATACCTAAAAATTAGTGAATAAAATTGAATTGAAATTAATGCTCATATTTTCTCTTTTTTTTCCAGGTATGTTTTCAAGCCCATTCCATACTAGGTTTATATAACGGAGTATGTTAATTATTTAAGTTTTGTAAGTATAAAAGTATATTAGTGAAATTTTCTTCTTTGTTCCATTTACTCCTAGTGGAGCATAGGGGCTCAATATTAGTGAAATATTGCCAAGTTTTTCCGAAATGCTGGAGACCATGTTATATTTCTTGAAGAGGAAGAGTTAAAAAAAAGTTGTAGATTTAATTTCTGGCATTTGCCTAAATATTAGTAGATTGCTTGTGCCGTTTCGCTAGCCAAAATAACTTTCCTCTTTTGCCACAATGCCCTTGGCACTTTCATCTCACAATAACTTTCTCGAAACTTGGTTTACGCCCAATTCAAGAACATAACTTTCACACGACTGGCTAGAAAATCACGCGCAATGTTAAAAGAAAAAAAGATAAATATATATAAACAATTGCTATGCTTCACTAAGGAATTCAATGTTCGATCCCAAACACTCTTGGAAACATGCAACAATTACAAATGGCAAACTCATAAAGAACTCAAGTCCCAATGGTTCTAAAAGCGTTGCCGAGTGAGTAGAAACCACTGTGCAAAATGTACAAATTGCGCTGGAAACATTTGCAAAATGCATAGCTGCAGCTCGAGAGTTCTAGGGCTATGTCAATACACTGGAGAATTGATGTCATTACTGATGTAGAATTCTGCTAGAACATGTGTCAGAGCTACACTACGTGCCGCACGGAGTCCAAGTTGCAACTCCAAGGCGTTGCACAAAATCAATTGAACTACGTATGGCAAGAACTGCAGAGAAAAAAGAAGAAAAACGACAGATGTAGAATAAATAAATTATTGACATAATATAACGACAGTCAATCGTTGGCTAGAAAGGAGCCAAGTTATGACCACAGTCTGGACCATAATTGATTTTCAAAAGGCTGCAACTCCGCACAAATAGTTGGCTATTAGAGAGCAGACAAAAACCAAAATCAAACTTTACTTTGGTCTGGTTTTGTAGCTCGCTCTCTGTCTTTGGTAGTATTTGTTGTTGTCTCTTGTGTCAACTCGAGCAAATAAAATATAATTGTAATTGCAAAAGACAAAAGATCAAAAGGATATTGCCACGAGATTCCAGACAGACAGCCAGAGCTGGTACGACCAGCAGACAGCTAGACACTTGTGTGTATTCCCAGGCTTGCTACAAAGCTGCGCACAAAATAATAACAATAATAATCATTTTGATGATGATAATGATGTTGCCAGCGTCCAAGATACAGAGATATAGATACGTATACCACTGACTGTTGGCAATACCTTTGTTAGCCAAAGTAACTCTAGGCGGTTGACTGAGGGCGGGTGTTGCAGCAAGCAGCTTCGAGAGTGTGCAAAAAACACTCGTTAAATGTGCCAAAGTAAGAAATGTATTTTTTTTTTTATCTACGTATTGATTTCAACTTGCCAAGATATTTCTTTTATTTTTTGTTGCAACTTGTTGTTTCTGTTGTTTGGCTGTCCCATCATACACCTTGGGCCTGTCAACACGAAACATAGAACTAGGCTCGGTCCAAAGACCAAGAGCTACTCCCTACCGATTGTCGTTTGTATCTCTCTACGCTCTGGAGTATTTATGCTAAGAGCTGTCAAACAAGTTGTAGTTACATTGATTACATGCCCAACTGCACAGAACTGTAGAATTCCAACTCGTTGCCTTTTTTTTTATCTTTGATTCTTTCGATTTCTTTGGGTTCTTTTCTAGATATATGAAATGAGTTTTAATATGATTGCATTACTTAAGTTGAGGGCACGTTGTTTGACAGCTGTTTTGCAGCCAACTGCTGATTGCATTTATGATGAGTTAAGGTGAGATGAGATGACTGCAGATGATTTGAGTTGAATTGAAATTGAGCATAGACTGTCCGACCCAACCGACCATTCCTTTTGGGAATTGATAAAGTTGCTCCATCAATGGACAATGGCATTTATTTGGCTTGTTGCTTATGTTGCTTTTGGCTTTGGCTTAATTGTGATATGAATTGGGAGCAATTATGATGAGCCAAGTTTGGCTATGGTTGGCTACGCTAACTTGTAAATATTTAAGTAGTTTGCCATGAAGCGGGCTTAATTGAATAAAGTAGCTCATAAATAATGTAATCAAAGCAGAGGGTGGACGAGTGTAATAGAAAAGGATGAGTGCTACGTATGGCCTCATCTTTTAAGGTTTTATAGAATATGAAGATAGTCTGATCCGAGGCTAAACGACAATGGGACACTGTATGCGGCTGTCACATCGCCCGAGCACTCTGGCCAAGATACAACCCAAAGCGAACTTCTTCTCTTGCGATTCCACAAGAACACAATTAGGAGGGTTACCGGAGCCGTGGTGGTGCACTACTTCATAGGCCTTCTGGCTGAGAAAATGCATGATCCCCACAGCTGCGGAAATTAGGAAGAGATAGAAATCATCCAACACCTACTGGGTGACTGTCCCACACTCCTAATGAAAATCACCCAGCATCTCGGAAACCCCTTCTTTAAAGACCTGGCAGTCTGGCACATTTGCCCATAGCGGACCTGGCTTTGTTCCCGAACCCTCGGAACAGTTTAGCAAACAGGATGATTAGGCATGCATGGAACGTACTCTCCCCAACCCCACCTCCTCTGTCATAACCTTTTCTCCTCTATTATCTAATCTAGGCATTACAATGGACCGAGTTATCTCGGCCTTGAACAGAGCCGTCTACATAACCTAACCATAGATAAAGGGAGTGGTCGAAAAATAAATAATTTTGGTAGTATGTATACTATCGTAACTAAGTTTTCCAACACTGTTCCAGTAGTTCTTTAAATTCTTCAAGCTGGTATTCCTGACCGCTTGCTTCTGCAGCTGCATGAACAAATGCTCTACTTATAACCAAGCTAGCAGCGATGTTATGACGTCATGAGGGCTAAGGATTTAAGGGGAGCCGCTGAATCCCAATTTGGGGTACAAAAAATCCGTTGTTCTTCGTTGAGTCTCTCGAATCTCTATGAACGTTATTTTTCGTTTCACTTCCTCTGAGACGTCTTTGTCAAATTTTTGAGTAACTCCTTGATCACATTTGAAATTCGAAATGCCAAGTTTTGTTTCATCTTTCAAAACGTTTCCTAGACTGCAGTAACATCTCTTTTGACAAGAGCCATTTTTTCGGTATTATCTGCCTATAGACTACTTCGTAAAGCAACTTTCCGAGGATACTCTGGAAATAATTCAATTCATAACTTATTTAAAAAGCTTCGAAGTTTATTTTATCTATTATTTACCTATAAACGAAAGCTATTGATTAAACTTTTCCTCAAGTACAGTACAACTATTGTAATAAAATATTTGTGATCCTTAAAGCTGCTAAATAAATTAAGTTGCGGCATGCAAATTCCTAGCACTCAGCTACAAAAAAAAATTCCTAACACTAGCTCTAGATAAGCTAATACACTGACTAAAAATAGTTGTGCTACTTTTGTTATTTATATACTCTATATATATATAGTACATATACATACATATCCATAAAGTGCCGCTAGTTGAGCAACATTACAACCGTTGCTGCTGCCTCTCCTTGGACACATTTGCTGCTGGGAGACGTTAAAGTCAAAGACGATAAAGCACGCAATTGTTGCAAGGACTCAAAAACATTGTAGCAACAAAGAACAAATATATAGTACGTAGCATAAATATAAACTCTACTTCATATGTATTTATATGCACATATACATAGTATATACATACTATACATATATATATTTTTGCCATAACAATACAATTTCTCACATGAGCAACAGTCTTCAGTCCTGGGGGCAATAACGCGGTGACAGTTACGGGTCGGACGGGGTCTCTAGCTAACCAGGCAAAGAAATTCCTCAAGTACCTTTGTGACTGCTTTATGGCAATAGCCGAGAAAGTAACTGAATTTTTAAGGGACAGAAAGAAAGAAAGAAAGTAACGCAGCTAGAGGGGGTGATGGATAGAGAGATGAAGTAGTCACAGCAAATGGCATACAAAGTATGCACATGTGAATTGCAGGCACTGTATGTGGGTGAGTGTATGTGTGAGTGTGTGAGTGCCACTGTGTCATGCAATTTTTCTTGTTGTGCAGTGTCATCTTTTTTGTGCACCATTCTTTTATTTTGTATTGCATACTTTGCTGCAACAATTGCTGCTACTTTGTGCTACAAAATATTTTTGCCATTTGGCCATATTTATGCTAGCTCTATTTATATTTCTTTTTACACGTATTTTTATAATTTTTTCATTTATTTAATTTTTATTTTATTTTATTTTTACCTGCATACCTTGCCGCGTTGACAAACTACTATAGAAAAATGCATTGAAATCGTGAATAATAAATTTATTAGCTGCCTGGGGCAACCCATTGATTATGTTTACTTTTTTTAATTTTTTATATTATTATTGTTTGCTGGTTCATTTTATATGCTAAACTTTGACCCAGAAAATATATAGAGTTTTTGCATAATAAATTTTAGGTGAGAATATTGAATTAAAGAATTGCATTTAAATTTAGTTGTTAGTTGCTTTAAAGGAAAATTTTAGCATTAAAATAATGAGGTGAGAAGAGATGAAGTGAGATGAAATGAGATGAAATATGTTGAAATGAAAGAAGTGAGAAGAAATGACATGAAATAAGGACAACGAGATTAACTGCAATGAAATGAGATAAAGAAGCATAAAATATTTGCAGAAGAGATCAATTGATTTCAAATGGAATGAAATAGGATGAAGTCAGATGAAAATCGTTGAAGGAGATAAAATGAAATGAGTTTAAATGAGATGAAACACGATAAAATGAGAAAAACGAGATTAACTGCAATGAAATTAGATAAAAAAAGATACGATAATATCAGATGAAATCAATTGACTTTAGATAAAATTATATGAAATTAGATGAAGTGAGGATAAAATTATATAAGATGAGATCAATTTATTTCAAATGAGATAAAATGAGATAAAGTGTGATGAAAACAAATGAAGCGAGAGGAAATGAGATGAAGCGAGATCAAACCAGGTGAAATGAGACAAAATAATATGAGATGAGATTAAATTAGATAAGATGAGATGCAATAAGATCGAATGATGTGACGTAAGATGAACTGCGATGAAAATATGAAAGATGAAATTATATCAAATGAGTTCGTATGAGATGAATTAAAATAAAATAAAATGAGATGAAGTAAATTGTAATGAAGCAAGAAGAAATGAGACAAAGCAAGATAAAAGAGATGAGAATCAGCGAGCTGAAATGAGATTAGATTAGATAAGATGAGATGCAATGAGATCAAATGAGGTGAAGTGAAATGAACTGCGATAGAATGAAAGATAAAATTGGATCAAATGAGTTCAAATGAAATCTATTAAAATAAAATGAGATGAAGTAAAATTAATTGAGAGGAAGTGAGATAAAATAAAACGAAATAAAATGAAATCCCATAATATTAGACCCATTGAGGTGATGCCAGATAAAGTGGGATGAAATGAGATGAAGCGAAATAAAACAAGATGAAGCAGGATGAAGCTAAACGACTTGAGATAAATATGTGATTTGCCATAAAGTAAGATGAAAGGTGATCTATCGCGTTCAATGTTCATGAAGTAGAATAAAATGAGATGCAATGAGACTAAGCGAAATAAAATGATATTAACTGAGATTAAATGAGATAAAAAGCATTGAAATGAAATGAGATATGATTAGAACAGAGATCAAATGGGATGAAATGAGATAAAGCAAAATGATGTGAGATATAATATGATGATTTGAAATAAAATGAGATGAAATGGCATCAATTGAGATCAAATTAGATGAAATTAAATAAAATAAGGATGAAGTGGCTATGAAATATGTTGAGATAAGGTTAGATAAGCTGAAATAAGATCATATGCATTCAAATGAGATGAGAGAAGGTTACTTGATGTGAAATAAGTTCAAATAGAATGAAGTGAGATAAAATGTAATGACACTGAGATGAAACGCGTTGAAATGAGAGTAGATCAAATTAAAAGTGATATATAATGAAATGAGATAAAGTGAAATTAAGTGAGATTAGGCAAGACAAAGTTTGATGATGAGATGAAATAAATTTAATTGACATGAAATTAAATGTGATTAAATAAGATGAAGCGAAATAAAATCAATAAAGATATAAACAATTTTGCCGATCTGCCCTTCCCAAAAGGTTGATCCTATCATTAGTTCCTAATACGAAAATTGATTATAAATTTATTATAGTTTTCTGTCTGCCTGAATCTTAGGATATAATATTCAAGAATTACAACAGAACGTGAGACTTTCAAATCTAGCTATATTAAAAGAATTTGAACCCATCAATCAGTACTCGTTAGTGGTTTAGAATTTTCATCCGAATTCCCGTCCAAAGCAGCTTTTCCCAAAAATGAAAACTCTTCAGCTCGCGATTTGCTTTCTTCGCTAAATCGTTAAAAAAAACCGTCAATTATTTTCGACAGTCTTTCCATTAGCTTGCCAATAAACTGAACAATAGCCAAATCTTTAACCCAAAAGTAAATACAATTTGCCATAAAATATTTTTAATTAAAAAAAATTATCATAAATAAACTGGAAATTGTTGTGCCCAATCGTAGCTCTAGAGCTAAGTTTGGCATGGAAAATTGCTTTGGTCATTTGACTTTTGGCTTGCAGCTGACCTCTTGGCCAGTTCTACACACATAACTTGAGCTTCTAGCCATGCCATGCGGTAAGTTATTTTCCAGCTCTAGCCACAACAAACACAATTTTCCATAAAGAAAAATGTATTTTCTTTTTTTTTTTTGCTGGCTGCTCCTTGGCCTGAAACCAGTTTTCCGTGTGTGTGCGAGCTGCAACTGGCTCTAGGTGGAGAGGTAAACCGCTCTTTAACCCGCTCTTTTCCGCCTGGCCTGGTATAAGCTTCAATATCCATAAATGTCCCAATGTATTTTCTTGCTGTTCTTGACTTTGGATGTGGTTACTACTTGGTCGTCTTCTGCTTCTTCTTCCTCGGCTTTTGCTTTTGTTGTGTGTCTGTGTCCAGCTGAAGTTGTACGCTTCATTTTTTTTCTCCCTTTTTCGCTTGATTTTATTTCGCTTTGGCTATGTCTACGTCTGTTCGAAGATTTTTATCGGTTTCTACTTAAGTGATTGTCAGTCAGTCATTGGCGTTGCTTTTTCACCAAAGCCTTGGCCTTATGGACATGAATGTGGCTGATGCTTTGGCTGTGGCTGCTGCTGCTGCTTTTGGCAGCAATTTATTTAAAGCCTTTTATGATATTTGCTAGCTGGCTTTGGCCAAGCTTCTCTTCGTGGTCTTCATTGCCTTATTAAAACGTTGTGGAACTTCTCGTCGCTCATTCGGATCGTTCCAAATGGCAATGTGTCTGCTGATAACGAGGCTTTTTATGCATTTAGTTTGGCTTGGCTTGGCTTGGTCAGTTGGCCCAGTCCAGTCAACCAGTCAGTCGGTTAGTCAGCGTTAGTTATTCAGACGATAAGCTGATCTCTGTGTTATGTGCAGCTGAAATATGGCTTTTATGGTGAATTTAGTGGGAGTTGTATTTATGGACCTCACAAGGATGTATTATGTATGGATTTTAGACACACTTAAATTGCATTTAATTAAGTTTAGAATTTATGTAGCGTTTAGGAATAAAAATAACTACTGTGGTAAAATGCATAAGCTGGAAATTCGGAATTTTTTCTGCTTATGTCCTGTTACTGCTAGTGGAGCATAGAGTCACCTTCGTCACGTGTTGAGGGGGCTTAGTAGCTGCAATGACTCTAAGAGCAATGCCGGCGGTACCATAGCTACTGGTAGGGCCATCCTTGCCGGTAAGGTCTTCGAGGAGCAGTGAAGCGAAGAGCGATCCACAACGTAGCGTATGTACCCAGAATGAGCGGCTGTAAAATGCGTCTGCGCTCCTGGTTAGGAGCGGCCTGTCATTGCGAGAAGAGTTGTCAGAACTGATTTTGAGCTTTTAACTTACTGTAAGAACCCTGCTGCCCATGAGGTGGCTGATTAAGAATATCCACCTCTGTGCTCCCCTGCTTGTCGTAAGAGGCGACTAAATGGGGATCGTCAGATGCATGGAGAGATGCTTTAAGTTTTGCACAATGACAGCGAAAATCTCTGCTACATCGCCAGATGTATGGCGGAAATGCGTGCATATTCGTCTGGCGATTGGACTGGCACATGATTGAAACACAGATGGTCATTTATGGGACACCAGTTCCAGGGCCTTCGATGCCAAAAACTGCCGGAATTCCTCAGTCAAGGTCTGTCGGGACCAAATGGGGGGGCATACCGAGTCCTTAATTCGGTAACACGGGTTGAGTACACGTTCCAAGCATACTCATTGCGGTTGGCCCCTTCGGGGGAGATTCGTGGTAGCTGTGGTTGAAACCCACATCGCGGGTAGAGTCAGCTTGGCTTGGCGGTAGATCTGGCTTTCATGTAAGAACCCTGCTCCCTCACATATTTCTTTATAAGCATGAGAGTAAAAGAATTATCACTCTCCATGTGGTACCCGTATTCCTGCAACTTATCCACCTGCATCGGCAGCATGCACGACGGATTTGGAGGTGCAAGCCCCATGTTTTAAAAATAACAATTCAAATTAAATTCAAAGGAATTGCTTAAATTAAACAATTTAGACAATATTTGGAATGAAAGAGTATATAAAAAATATTTATTTAAATTACTTACTGTATGGAAAATAGATTCTAAATTTCTTTATATTGTATTCGAAAGAAAAATAATTAAAGAATTTAGGCCTAAATCCTCCATTACAGAGTGTTTGATCCAGCACCAAAGTTCAGATAACCGCCCTGACTTCAACTTCAAACGAATTATGTTCCTACTTTTCTTTATTATATCCTAGACTTTATGGAGTGTTGTTTCCAGCTCAAGCACTTATATTCCTTGTTTAGTTATATTCATAAAAGAAATTCCTAATTTTTAGAAAAAGTTTGTGTTTTTCATGAGAAATAAATTTGCGCTTGCAAAATTGCAAGAATTTGTCAAGTGGCAAGTCAACACACACACACACACGCAGTAAACCAAGTTAACAAACAAGTAACACACAAACAAAACTGAAAAGGCAAAACTTATGCACACACATATGCACACATAAGAGCACTTACATACACACATATATAGTGGCTAGAACCAAATAATAAAAAAAAACAGAAAAAAACCCTCAACAAATATGTAATATGTATAAACAAACACACACACACAGACAGTACGACACTTGAGCATTGACATACACATACATTGCGTATACGCCCCGTTGCCGTGCACTATTTATGCGCATTTTTATACACACACTCATACCCACTCACACACACACACATTTCGTTAGGTTTTGCGTTTGCTTTCAACTCTCAGTGCCTTCCACTCACTATATTTGTTTCACTCTTGCTGCTGCCACATATAATTTGATTTAATTTTCTTTTATATGGCAACATCATTGACGTAGTCTGTGTGTTAGAGAGGGTCCTCACTCTACCCTCTGCCTCGGCGTTAATTCTATTGAAATGCTGACAAGCTTGCAACCAAAATCAAAATGCATGAAACACCCTGTACATACAGCGCGCCTTTGTGTGGGCAGAAAGGGTGCTCATGTGTTTACATACCTGTAAATAAAAAGCAAACATTTTTCAAAAATAAAGCTTAAAATGAGCAAAAAATTACAAACACACAAATGCACTCACACGTGCACAGACACACACACACACATACATTTGGTAGTTATTCAAATTAGTTTTAATTTTTTAGGCCAACATGGCAAAAAAAAAATAAAAATAATAATAAAAGAGCAGAAAGCACTAAATAAATAGCAAAGCAGTCGCACTCGACTTGAAATTCTTTTTCCCACATTTGCTAAATTACAGTTTACGCTCTCTTTTTTGTTGTTAGTGTGTGTGTGTGTATGTGTGTGTGGGTGTATATATGTATGTGGTTTGGCTGTTTTTGCCACTCATTCAAATTTAGTTGGCTTTAGTTTATTTTTATTTAGTTTTTCTCTATATATTTGTACACTTCTTTTCAACAAAAACAAAGTTTTCTATATAAAATGCAAATATATATTTTGATTTATTTAATTAAATTATAGCTGAAACAAAAACGCTCAAACTGTTTGTCTCTTTTACTCATGTATGTGGTTTTCAGTGTTAAAAAACGAACTTCAAAAAAGTTTTTTTTTGCGTTACTGATTTAAATGTTCATCATAAATGCATGTAAAATAAACATTATTTTGTGTGTGTGCGGTCATAACTTTTATAATATAATTGGTTCTGTAAATTTAGTTTAATGAAATTATTTTAATTGCTTTATGTAGGTTATGGCGAACTATTTTTTTTATTTTTAGTATCTGTATGAATTCAATTTTTAGTAGCACTAATGGATTTTACAGGAATTTATATATATACAGGAAATAAAAAACAAAATGGAGGCTATATTTCGATCTACCGAATTTCAAAAAAGTTCAGCTGGAAGCTAATTTCGTGAGTTCTATGGCGTTAAAATGTCTTACGTATTAAAATCTTCTATAAAAACCAAAAACCCTCTTGGAATTTTAACGAATTCTGTTTTTTACACCTAAAATAGAGCACACGTTACGCACAAGTTGAGCAGACTAAGCTTCTAAAGCTTATTCTTTATAATATGAATAAGGCAGCTTTGGAGCTTTCAGAGTGGAAAAGTATTACAAATTTGTTGCTAAAGATTTCTGGTGATACATTTGATTTTTAGAGCCTTAGAATGATGTCTTAGCCCAGAATAGAAGATATGCTGTATATTGATATTGGTATATGATTGATGTCTTATTAAATAAAACAAAATGGAGGCGATATTTCAAAATTCTGAATTTCCACAGAGTTCAGCTGGGAGCTAATTTCGTGAGTTCTATGAAAATTTCTTACGTATAAAAATCTTCTAAGCAAACCAAAAATCCGGATTTCTTTAGTGACCTGCGCATTCTGTTTTTCTACTCTTAAAATAGACGGGAGGTTAAAAACAAGTTGAGAAAGGATTACTGAGCTTAATCTTTATGATGTGCCTATGACAGATGTGGAGCTTTCAGAGTGGATGAGTTGTGACTCTAAAAAACTGGCGCCAAAGACGACATATTTTATTTTTTAAAGCTTTATAATGATGTATTAGTCCAAGAATCTAAGATGTGCTGTACGAGTGGTGAAGGTTTAAGGTTGAGGTTGATCTTTTTAAAAAAATAAATATTAAGAAGATCTTAGAGATTACTTTTAATCATCATCATCGTTTGGCGCTACAGCTCTTTGTGAGCTTTGGCCTGCTGAACATAATGCCTCCAGGTTGCACGATTATTTGCTGATTCTTTCCAGTTTTTTATCTTTATCTTATCCATATCCTCCTTTAGTTCTTCCATCCATCGCGATCTTGGTCTGCCTCTTGCTCTGGTGTTGTATGATTTTGCATCTAAGATTTTCTTTTGGGCTCTAGAAGTTTCCATTCGTGACAAGTGGCCCAACCACCTCAGTCTTTGTGCTTTAATGAAACGTACAATGTTTTCTTCTCTAATAAGCTGATCTAGCTCGTCGTTCCATCTAATTCGCCACTCTCCATTGTTATTAATAGCGCCAACAATTTTTCTTAGAATTTTCCTTTCAAATACCATTAGCTTGGATTTGTTTTTTTCACTCAGCGTCCAAGATTCAGATCCGTAGCATACTACTGGCCTGGCTACAGTTTTATATAGCGCTAATTTACATGTTCTACTGAGGAGCCGCGATTTGAAGAGTTTTTTGAAGAGTTTCTTTTAATACTTTTCCGATAGTTACGATTTTTTGAGTTCCGTCTATTGTAAGTTTTAGGATTTTGAGGATATTAATCTTTTTCTATTTCTTCTGAGATTCCATTTCACCTAGTGGCGCATAGGGCCGCAACGATTCTTTTAAATCTCACTCTTTTGGCATGCTTCCCTACATATGTCATTCCATGTGTAACGTGCTTCAGCTAGCTCCTTTTCGATAGTCCTTCTCTAGGTCATAGCTTTCTGCTTCCTTGTGGATTCTAGGTTAAAGCTTCTCGAGGAATACAACTTCTAGTAGAACAGAAATAATTTGTTTTTAAGAGCATATGACCCTTTATGGGAGCTCTTTAAGCTATAAATAAAGTATTGCAATTTTACTAAGACGTAATAACAAGTTGACTACTCTCTAGAGAGTTGCAGATCCTCGTTTGACAGCCTCGATCCTTACCATATAAACATAACGTTCTTTTCACATGCTTTCTCTCTGCAATTCTCTCACTTATAAGCCCCTTGAGCATATTAAATATTCATTAATGCTTTACCACAAGCAAATAACATATGTATGTGTATGCGTGTATTATCTTTCCTTATCAAAAGTTTCACACACACACATACACGCTCTTACACACCTCAGCTTTTAATCCCTGACAGCCCTGAGCTTGTCTTGAAGGCAAAAGCGCCATGAACCGCAACCGACCAAGCAGCCCACACAACATCTCTCTCTCTCTCTCAAAAGAAAGCCTGCTCTCTCTTAAACAGCACACAAAGTGCATTTGCTTGTATGTGTATGCGTGTTCGTGTAAGTACAGCACATGTATGTGTGTGTGTGTGTGGTAAATGTGTAAAAACTTTTATAGTTGTGCACACAAACTTTTAGTCATGTTACGTAAAATGCGCGCTCTGCTCTTCAGCTGCATGCTTCAAACTCTTAGACCACGCTTTGCGCTCTCACTCTCCTCGCTCCTCTCTCTGCTATGCTTCTACCGCTTCTTCCAGACAAGCCGTAAAATGTATGTGGCAAAAAGTTTTCGGCGCTGCACAACACACAAAAAACTAAATTAGTAAATTATAAGCCGCTCAAAATTAATTGCAAAAAAATATTTACACACTCTCAAAGTTGCGCTCTCTTGGCAGCGCTGCTGCAGCGCAGTCTGTAGCCAAGCCAAAATTAAGTTTTAAAATTCTTCTGCCAAGGCAGAGGACGACGGGACTTTGACGGGAAATTGTGGGTCGTCGGTTGAGTCAAAAACTGCAGAAAGCTGCTGAAATCTGCACGAAAACTAAAAAAGAAATAACGCAAAGTAGTGGGCGATGTCTGCGCACGAGTTTTTGGTGTTTTTTGGGTAGTTTTCTAAGTGAGGGGTAGCCCCGGCATGGGTTTTAGTTTGTTGTAATTACAACGCAAACCACTTGAAAAAATATTTTTTAATTAAATTACAAAATTGCTAAAGAGTTGGGTGCTTGTTGGTTGGTTGGTTGGTTTGTTAGTTCTCTGCCAGCTCGTGCAGTTCGTTGAGTTCTCTCTACACTAAGCAAAAGTGCTTGAAAAAATAAGAGAAAAATAAAAATAAAATGTAAATGCTAAAACCAACAAATACTGCTTACCATATGGTAAGTAATATTGTTGTTGTTGTTTAAGTTAGTACAGCAACCACAAAGCAGCGGAAAAGTTGAGCTTAGTTTGTTGTTGAAGAATTTTTCTATTTGAGTTGATGAGATGAGTTGAGTTGCGAGCAGTATTAAAATGTAAGCTCGAAGGAAAAAAAAAAATAATAATAATTAAATAAATGGATTTTTTTTGGGGAGTGGAAATTTAACAATGGAACTGTTAACCCATTTAGAATGAAGTTTAATTAGGGAATGTAGAAATGTTGCAGATATGCTTCAACGAACTGGAATTATATTGAATTCTGTTTTGGATTTGTAGATTAAATAATATTAGAAGCACACAGCTTATTTTATTTTTCAATCTGTCTTAAGAAGAAGCTCAGTTAAGAATTTATTAGACTATTTTAAGGAAAATCTAAAAATTTCTCAAAAAAAATTAACAAATTGTAACTAAAGTCTTGTCAACCCATCTGGATCATATGTTCCTGGAATTTATTAATCTATTCTAAAGGAAATATATAAATTTCTTTAAAAAATTAACAAATTAACTAATGTCTTGCCATACCACCTTGATCAGATGTTCCCGGATTTTTTCAGAAAATCCAAAAACAAGATTCTTTTGTTAAATGCATCTTTTTTCTTTAATTTTTATTTACAATCTACCGTAAGAAAAAGCACACATGAGAGTTTATTTAGCTATTCTAAAGAAAAATTGAAAAATATCTCGAAAAATATCACTTATGTCTTTATCCAAACGATCCCAGATTTTATTCAGAGAATCTAAAATACCAGTTTATTATTCATCAAAATCTACATTGTCTCATTCAAAGTATTCCCAATCCTCGAAACATTAGACTCATCTACTATTTTTCCACGACCTCATCTCGGGTGTTGTAAGAGTTTTTTTTAAATCGACTGAATTGGAAAAACTCGTAGATAGCAAAATTGTTGGGCCAAATCCAACAATTCCAAGACCAAATCATGTCTTTTGCGCTATCATTTCTTTTGCATGACATTCAGAGGCCCAAATCTTTAGCCAAAATGTCTTGAACGGATCCAAAAGCTATGTCCAACTACTTTGCCATCTCTCTAAAGGTCCATTTGCTTTCATCTATTTGTCAATGACAGATGTGGCAATTTAAGGAAAATAAGAGACATCAAAATGAGAGATTGCATGCGCCTAACGGTGATGATTTCAAGAACTTTGTGATCAAGGAATTTCATAGCTTATCGATAACAATGGGAAAAGTGTAAGAAACTATTGAAAACATAAAATTTCAAATTAAACATGCAAAAAAAAATAATATTTAATCAATTTTGTTCTTTCAAATTCGGAGCGGAAAAATAATAATACGAATAAATAAGGAACAAGATGTTAATTTGAAGTGAAGAAAAAAAACGGATGCCTCTAGTCTTTGAACCTACCGCTCATTGGCGCAAGCCAGGGCTTCTTCTAGGCTTCTTCACTTCGAAGAGTATGTATATCTGACCTCGCAAAGGACTTTCAACCCATTTTTCAAACTTTTGGAAGGGTCTAGATCCGAAAAACACCCACTTTGATACGCCACTGGCTCAAACCTATATTAACAGCAAAACTTGGATCAAAAAGAAAATGAATATGACTCTCCACTGGGCTCAAACCATTTTTCAAACTTTTGGAAGGATCTGGACCCGAAAAATACCCCCTTTGATCCGCCACTGGCTCAAACCTATATTGACAGAAAAGCTTGGATCAAAAAGAAAATGGATATGACTCTCCACTGGGTAATCGATCATGGTTGAGTAATCCCTCTCAGCGCAGGGGATGCGGAGGCGTCAAGAACAAGCTTAAGTATATTGTTGAGCGAAACCGAAAGAGGTTCTATACTTCGCCAAGAGATCAGGACGACAGAAGTGTTAAAAAGCCTTTTAAAGGCTTATACAATACAATTATATTGTGTTGTCTCATAAATATCTTACAGAGCTTTAAAACATTCAGGAAAAAATTGCTCCCAACCCTTCTGACTAACTCAAATATAGTTTTCCCCACTCAATTTTTCAACTTTTGCTTAAGTTTCATGCAATATCTCTTACCCGACTTCAACACTTTGAAATCAAGCTAAAAGTGTCAAAATACAACAACAACAACTGGGAAAAAAAATGGCTGAAGAAAAGCTACAAACTACAGTTACACTTTGCAAATATTTTATATGTTAAGTAACTGTAAACAGTTACACACAGACGCAGCAGACAAACAAGCGCCAGTAGCCATAGACGACCGAAGACGTTGCCAGAGACCTTTCCAAAGACGTTGCCAGCTTAACCCCACCCCCGCCCCCGCGCATAAGTTGACACCGTTCTAAAAGTCTCAGCAAATATGTACGCTAGATGGCGCTAAATGTTTATTTTAACAAGCTTTTTTTTCGCTTTGTTTTGTTTTTTGCGCTCATCTTTTTTTTTGTCTACGTGGAAATTTAAATAACAAAAGTCGCCTGCTGCTGCTGGACACTTGCAGCTCTTAAGTGTTTTGCCTGGCGTCAAGTGTTGCCGGCAACAAACCACAACAGCAACAACAACAATAAGAAGAATATGATGCCCTCGTCTTTGGCACTTTCAACGCTCAGCTCAGTTTTTGCTTTCCTTTTTGACTGTTGCATTTGCCTTTCAACGTGCTGCAAAAATGTGTGCTACTGACGCCATTTTGTTTTGTGCACAAAATGGCGGTGCGAAATATAGGTGAATGCACCGCCTTGCGGGCGGTACGCTGTCGGCCATCTTTTTTGTCAGCTTTCCGTGCAAAGTTTCTTGTGCCGTCGCTCCTAACTCTCTTTCCATTATTTGCGGTTACTTTTCAACACGGCCGTTGACTTGGCTGGAAGTTAATATTTTAGCCAAGTGAGGATAGCACAAAATGGCGCTCGGGTTGCTGCAGTGAGCAAATGTCGAGCTGCACTTGCATTTTTAATAACACTTAAGGTGTAGCAGCAAGAGGCGTAATGTTGTTTGTTTTTGAAGAATGCAGTTGAAGATTATCCAAGCCGAGTGCTTTTTACTTATTAAGATGAGCAGGAGTTATATGTATATAGAGCATTTTTTTGTAGAGTTGGAGTTGTGTGTAAGCATACCAATTAGAGGAACTAGGTTTTAGGTATATCAAAGCAAGATTATGCTTTTGAAGATGAGTAAGTAAAGAATTCTTCTGATGTGGCTCAGCAGAAGCTTTGCTTGCCTTTTCATTCCCATAATGTTTTTCCAAAGCGCATTATAAATCTTAAAGTTGACCAACTAGTTCCACTTTTCTGCTGCTTTAAGAGCTCATGAACCAGCTCACATTTGTTGCGCATCTTCAGCTTCCTATTGATGCGTCAATAATTGACGCCTTAGAAACAACTTTTCTTCTACGTTTAATAGCCACATTTCCACTCTTTTCTAGCTTGTTTAAACTTTTTTCTTTTACTTTACTACTATTTTCTAACTGCCACCGTCTCTTCTGCCAGACATTCACATAAATTATCAACTTTTGTCTGCTCATAAAACCCTGCCCTGCTTTTGGTCGGGGTTTTATTTTTTCTATTTCTAAGCCAAATGGTGCGCCATCTAATTGGTCTGTAGAGATCTTGGTATCCGAAACCAAACCAATTTTGATGTTATCTCCCGTCGACAATGAATTACCAATTAAAGCGTATAAGACTGAATTAATTTGTAATTATTTAAAAATTTATGGCGCACCAAATGAAATTCATTAACTATTTAAGATACGCTTGCGAAAAATATCAAAACCCAAAAAAAAGTAGTTCACAACAACAATTAAGCTGCTTTTAATTTAGGAAAAATTTTTTTGGCTTTTTAGCTTGGGTTTTCCTAAACTTTTCAACTGCTAATTAGTTGCGCGTTTGTTTGGACTTGCTCAGCAAATTACGCCCACGGTTATTGATTTTTTTTTCTAGTTTTTTGTATTTTTACAACTCACTTAAATTTGGTATTTTATTTTATTCAAATTTATACATTTAAAATGCTTAATTATTGCATATTGTATAAATTTACAAAACAAATCATTTAACTTGCTTCAAGCCAAATCTTCACAATTAATTTAGACATAAAGCTGCCCATCTAAGCTATTTATTTATAAATTTTGGTATCTTTATATTTTTTTGTTTTGATTTATGGCACACTTTTTGTTTGTTCATCTGTAATTTGCATTTATAATTTGTTTATTTTTTTTACAAAAAATGAAAAATTTTTGCTTGAATTTTCGTTGAAATTTTTATGCGCTCAAAGCAGCTCGAATTAATCAATGAAATCTTAGATGTTACAAAAAACTTGTTTTTAATTTTTAAGTAATGTTTATTTTGATATAAAGTGAGAACTTGATAAAGTCTAAAATGTGTAAAAGGTCAACGAAAAAAACTTTGACTAATTTCCAAACATTAACACAGAATATTTTAAGTTAATTGTAAATGATACCGTATAACTTTAGGAGATGCATATCTAAATATTATATGTAAATAATCTTTTATCAAAGTTAACGACTTAAAGTAAAAAAATACTTAAAAGAACGTAGAGACTAATAAAAGTTAATAATAATAAAAGCTTAGAATAAATACAAAACCCATTTTTTTAAATAGAACAAATTTTACTAACTGACTTAAATAGTATCTGGAGAAAAACTATTACACTTCTTTGAGGATTGGATAATATTAGAGTTTTAATCGTCATCTGACCAAACAAGCAAATTTTAAATTATAAGTTTATATCTATTTTTGAGAGATTTTACAGGCCAATACAATCGATAGATTTGATAAAAAGTTTTTTAACAAGATCCTTTCGAAATCTGCAGAATTAAATGAGAACATAATTTAAAATTTTAGAAGCTCATGATTTTGGTCTATTGCTGCAAGGAAAGATCTTTCAAACTAGTGAAATACAAAAAAAAAATTGCCTAATGTAAAACCTATTTATTTTACCCAAAGCCTAGGATTCCAGCTCTGTAACCATGTTATCTTTAGTTTTAAGGATAAACTGTAGCTAATTATTAAAAAAATACATTATACACTATTTAAAGTTATTAAGCAATTCGCATTGCATAATGTCACGTCAGATAATGAGGGTGGTAAATAAAAAAAAAATATATATATATTTACTTTCTAAATCTAAAAGCATTTTCTACAAAAAGTCTAAGCCGATTTAGAGAAATTTAAGATTTTCTAAGACTATATCTAATGTTTTTAACATCACGCGTAGCGCATTTTTTGTAAAGTCACGCCAGATGGAACTCGCCAAGCAAAAAATATATATATTGTTAATACAAAAAACAGCTTCCTATAACTTTTATCACGATTCGCAGAAAAATGTGAAAAACTGGTATTTTTATAAAGTATTTTTTGTAACGTCATGCTATGGTATTGGTCAAGAAAAAAAAATGTTTTTTAATACCAAATACAATTTCTTTAAACTTTTGCAAAGATTCGCAGAAAAATTTGAATTTTTGTAAAGCATTTTTTGTAACGTCACGCCTTATGATGTTCGTCAAGAATAAAAATAAATGTGTATTTTTTAATACCAAAAACAGTTGCTTAAAACTTATGAAATGATTCGCAAAAAAAAGGTGAAAAATTTGTATTTCTGTAACGTCACGCCAAATGGTATTCGTCAAGGAAAAAAATGTATGTATATTTTGTAAGACCAAAAACAGTTTCCTACAGCTTTTGAAACGATTCGCAGAAAAAATGTGAAAAATTTGTATATCTGTAACGTATTTTTTTGTAACGTCACGCCTGGTGGTATTCGTCAAAAAAAAAATATACATATATCTTTTTTTTTAAGACCAAAAAATAGTTGCCCACAATTTTTGGCACTATTTGCAGAAGAATATGAAAACTTGTATTTTTGTAACGTTACGCCAAGTGGGTTTTTGGTGAACTTTTACAAGAAAGCCCAATTGTTGTAAAATTTGTTTAAATTTTCCTCTTCAGGATACCAAAGCAAATACAAAAATGCGATTTTAATTCAAAACTAGTTTTCTAAAAAAAAGTGTTGCAGATTTTCGAAAATTTTTGCTTGCTTAATAAAATTTTTATTTTTTGTAATATCACATAAAACTAATTTTGGGTTGTATTGTTATCTTTTATAATCAAGTCCAATTGATGTAACAATTGTTTTCATTAATATATATTGAGCTTCTGCCTTTTTTTATAAAATTTTTTGTCGCACAAATGTAACGTTACGCCAAAATGGAAATACCCATTTACCAATATTTACAAATTGTTGTAATAATTACTTTCATAAATATATATGGAGCTTCTTCTTTTTTTATCAAACTTTGTCATACAATTGTAACGTCACGCCAAGTGGAAATTAACCATGTGCTAATATTTGGAATTGTTTTCATAATTTTTTTGCAAATTTTCTCGTACAAATGTAACGTTACGCCAAAATGGATATACATAGTGAGTGTTGCCACAAAAACATCAAGAAATTGGAATTTATCTTTCAATAACTTAAAAAAAAAAAATCTATTAAAGTGATAGGAAATTTATGAAATATTGATAAAATTGTAAATTAACAAAAAATCAAATTTATAGTAAAAAAATGTGTATTTTAAAATATTAGCATTTGCCCAATGCTCAGGGGACTTTAAGCCACACCAAATTTCAAAAATCTTTTATATATTTTAATTCTCTTTATGTGCAATCTTTTTTTATGTGGGTTAGCTACAACAGTCGCATACAAAAAATTCCCATATTAAAGATAATTTTTTTTTTCTGTAGATATATGTCTCCAGTACAAAAAAAACAAAAACATAACCGCACCCAAAAACAAAGCATCAAATGCAGGCGCCACATTTTGTTGGTCAGTGTGCAAAGTGGGTGGTGTGTAGAGGCGGCAGAGTGGGTGGGTTGGCAACTATGAGGGCTGCCAGACGCATAAGCAGAGTGACAAGAACAGCAGCTACAACAACAAGAACAACAATGGCGACAGCGGCAGGAGCGCCACCAAAACACATGAGCGCGCTCCTTTCTTTTGTTTTGTGCGCTCAGTTATTGTTGTTTTATGCTTATGCATACTTTTAGCTGCTTTTGCTGTTGTTATCTTTCTATATAGTACATACGTCTGCTGTTTAAAAAAAAAAGATTTTTTGTTATTGTAAATAAAACAATGTAACTTAAAAAAAAAACCAGCAAAATAATACAAATCTGAACCACTTCCGCATTGCAGCGCAGCAAAGTAATGTCTGCGCCTACGCCAGCAGCGACGTCGACGTCGACTGCAGCAGCTGCAGACGCTTCCGCATGCTGAGCAGAAGTAAGTCAACGTCTGCTGCACTTAGGGGCAGAAATTTATTTATTTATTAGAGACGTACGGCAAAGTAACTTTTGGTTTTGACATCAAGTGGAGCTGGGGCGGCTCTTTAAGAGATTCTTATGTGTCCATATGCTGACATATGTAGTTCATTAGTGCAGGCAACTTTTTTTTGCATAAATATATGTACATAAGTTGTACATAACATTTGAATTAGTGCTGTCAAAAATATTTTTTGAACATACATCAAGTGTGTGTACGTTGTAACATGATTTTTTGAGTGACAAGCCCACAGTAGTCTAAAAACCTTAAACATCAAATATTTCCACTCAATCATGGCAGCTGACGAAAATAGCTTTAAAACAATTGTCCCATGATGATGCATTAGCACTGCTTTTAACTATAACTCAAAATGTGGCACATATAGTATAAGTATATATGTGCTCGTAACTGTCTATGTACTCAATAGCTTTGCCAATTGTCACTTTAACTAGAAAATTGATTGATTAACCCATAACATAGCGCCCTATCAAAAACTGCCAAGACCGGCGATGTAATATTCATAAGGGTGACCCCTTATACAACACTGGCCTGGCACTCATTAATATTTAGCTACCGACAGAACAAAGCGGCATAATTAAAAGTGACTTTTCCAAGGCACTGGTGACCAGTCAAGCCAGTGGCAGAAACAATCCAGATATTGCCACATATACACCCTGCCACAGCTCATACAATGCGTCAAGTTTTCGTCATCGTCTAATGTCTAATGGCTGACAGTTGCCTGAAATGATGATGACAGTTTTGGATGAATTAGTTTATTTAAGTAATGTGCTTCATTAAGGTTGCTTGCCACAAAAGTTACAACACAACAACTGTAGTACAATCAACATAGATTTTTGTTTTTTTTTTATGTGCTACATAAATTTAGCAAATCAATGTGCCCAACATGCATATGTTTGCATATATGCTTACATACTATATATTTTTATGTTTGACCTATTTGTTTTTGACATTTACCAAACCGTTTTTAAAATAACTAACACGCGCAGAAAACGAAATTTTTATTGACACTTTGATGTGCAAAAAACATAAAAATAATATTAGTTTGTGACAACAAACAAAACAGTCGTAAAGCAGCGTCATTAAATAAAAATGACATACTCTTTAGTTGTAAAATATAGAAAAAAAAACATTAATAAGTTTTTCATGTTGATGACACTTTTCTAATAAGAATTGACATAAAACAAAGAAACAATTTTAAAATGACACGAAACGAACACAAGAAAGCAAAATGCAATGGGGAAAAGACAAAGTACAAGAAAATGCTGCATATATAAAATGCATGATGGCCTTTTGACACCAGCATATTGGCATAAATAATAAATTTTTAAGTTAGCTAAGTGAGTGTAGCCAATGCGACGTGAGAGCTAAAAAATAATTGTACCTGTCAAGCGCAGCTGTGAAAAGCTTTATTAAACGCATTAGCAGTCGGAGAAACGTATGAAGAGCGTAAAAAAATATTGACAATTACTGATAGTTAGAAATTTTGCAGTAGAAAATGCATACAAAAATATGTTTCATAGTCAAGTTGATAAAAAATAGCATTTTTAGTACATAAATGAAAACAAAGTTGATCATATGAGTCTCATTTTTTAACAAATAATAACGATATTATTTTAATTATTAAAATTTATTTAATCATTATGTATTTGCATTTTAAAAACCTTTTTTTCAGTCTTAAAATCGTATTAAATTGATTTTGCCTATAGCGCCCCATTTTGCTCCTAACCCTTGGGCCCAAGCGCATTCAATCCGGCACTGTAAGACACACACACATATGAACACAAGCAGCTGCCAATAAGAACAACAAAGCAAGCTTTCCATTGGCTGATAACTGCTGCGCTCTCTTGATCATTTGCATTATCCTTTTCGCACGCACAATCGGCTATGGCATTACAACGCTCTCGCGCACTCTCTCGCAGCTGCAGCAGTGTTTTTGTTTCTTGCTGCTTATTTCTTGAAGCCGTTACAATGCTCGCAACAGTTTGAAAGCTCTCACGAGGCATTGTTTTTGTTTTTTGACTGCTGCTCTCTGGATACCGTTGCATTATGCTTTTCGCATGCATTATTGGCTATGGCATTGCATTACTCTCATCAGTTTGAAAGCTCTCATGCACTCTCTCGCTGCTGCATTGTTTTTGTTTTTAGCTGCCGCTCTCTTGATGAATTGCATTATCCTTTTCGCACGCACAATAGTCTATGGCGTTGCATTGCACTCAGCAGTTTAAGCGCTCTCTCGATCGCTGCTGCAGCATTGTTATTGTTTTTTGGCTGCTGCTCTCTGGATACCGTTGCATTATGCTTTTCGCATGCATTATTGGCTAAGGCGCTGCATTACTCTCAGCAATTTGAGCGCTCCCACGCACTCTCTCCCCCCAAAAGCATTCATTTTGTTTTTAGCTGCCGGCCGGCCAATAGCTGCACTCTCTTTTGACGTTAATTGTGCGTTCATTACTTTGTATCTGTAATCCATTACATTGCTGCTGCATCTATTTCCATGAAATTTTGCTGCTTGTTCCCTTTTGCATTATTAATGCAGCTAATTAAAAAATATTTTCAACAAGTTATGCGCATTATAAACCAAGCTTTTTTGCAGAAATAAATAAAAATAAAACAGCACTATTTTTATTTATTTATAGCGCGCCTTGTTAATTGGCCGTATTTTTCATTTTCTCTGGATAAAGTTGAAAAGAAATAAAAGTCTTTTAATGCTGTTATTGTGCGTGCCTTGGAAAATACATCAAATATCAATTAGTGCGTTATTGGTGCGTCGTTGCGTATAAGTGTGCTCTTTGGCAGAGACCCCTCCTCTACCCTACCCCGCTGTTGCAACTTGGTGTACACTGCACTTAATGGGCACTTTATACTTTGACCTAAATTATCTTTTATGCTGCTGCTGGGCATCATCAACACACTAAGCAAGAAGACACCCTCACAACAGTCAGCACACAAATTACTTCATAAAAATTTATATTAATTTCCATATTAGGCACATTTATGTGCCACAAGTGCCGTGCCAAAAGCATCATCATTATGCTCAAAGACAATTGAAGTTATATTCCAACAAAAAAAAAAAACAAAGTGACATATACAAATCGCCAACTTTACTTTTGGCATAAATAAAATATGCCTTATCACGGCAGCCAACATCACAAACTAAAATTTTCTAAAGAAACTCATAACAAATGCAAAAATAATCATAAGTAATCGCATAAGAGAGAATATAAGCAAAAAATTTAAATAGAGACAAAAACAACTCAGACAGCAGTTGACTTCAAGTGCCCTCGGCGTATTTGCGTATTAAAAACGCAAAGAAAATAAAACAAGTCCAAAACTTTACCGTACATAAAAAAAAAGAATTCTGCGTAATCTACATCAGTGTAGACAGAGAGGACAGTGCAGCAAACAGTGCGACCGTGGGCAAAAAAAGCTTTAAAATCGTTTAAGTGCAAATATAGAATTTATATCTTAGTTGTACTTATGCAAAAGTTTTGTAAGGCCAAGTGCATTAGCTGTTTGGAAAGTAAATTTTGAAGGAATATTTAAAAAAAAAATAGTGTGGTAACAATGGACCAAAAGTAAACGGAAATTTTTGAGAAAGAATAACTTCACTAGCTGTATTAGAGCGGAACGCTTGAGCTAGTTTCGAGGAATTATGCTTGGTCATATGGCTAGAGAAAGACTGAAGAAGACGTGATGCGAAGAATCTTCAAAATCTGTTGCTTATGCTTTAACTTTTGTGAGCGCGTTCTTTTGCGGATACTCTAACTTAAGGGACCGATTTTTTTAAGTCTACAAATGAATTACTGGCCAGCGACGGCCCAGCTAAATATCATATTATTGTCCATATAGCTCCCAGACGACTGAAGAACACTTGATGCGAATAATCTTTATAATCAGTTTGTTGTTCTTAAGCGATTTTATTGCGTTCTTTTGTAGATACTTAACTAAAGAGAACGATTATTTTAAAGCCAAAGAGTAACTGATAAGCGGAGTCCCAGTTTAAATTTACAGCGATGAAACCCGAAAAAGAATAGTAAAATTTTAACCAAAAAAGAATTGCATTTACAAAAAAAATGAATTATCTAAAATATAAAGTAAATTTAAATTCGTCAAATCGTAGTTATGTTACGAGACGATCTCTTATATTCACTCCACCTGAAGCTTTAGTATGGAACTTTGATTCTCAAATGAGTAAATAAATCTTCAAAATATTTTTTACAGCATCAAGTCTTCGTTTGAACTTAGTTTGTTAGAAACTCAAACAGTTTTAATTCCAAATTCCATTTCGTTACGTGACGATTTTTCTATTATTTCCTTTATTTGCTGACTTTCCGCTTAAAATGAATAAATAAATCTTCAAAATATTTTTAGGAAAAAAATTTAAATTCGTTAAAACACATTTTCGTTACGTGACGTTCTATCATTTCACGCCATCTACAAGCTTTGGTATGGAAGTTTGAAACTCAAATGAATAAAAAAATCTTCAAAATATTTTTACAACTTAAATTCTTAGGACCTAGCATATTAGTATAATATCTCCAGCAGTATTAATTCCCAATTCCATTTCGTTACGTGATGATTTTTCTACTGTTTCACGCTACTTGTCAACTTTTCTCTCAAAATTAGTAAATAAAACTTCAAAATGTTTTTGCAGCTTCAAATCTTCTCTTGGGTTTAGCATATTAGTATCTGAAGCAGTATTAATTTCTAATTCCATTTCGTTACGTGACTATTATTCTATTATTTCACGCTACTCGCCAACTTTCTTCTCAAAATGAATAAATAAAACTTTAAAATATATTTACAACTTGAAATCTTCGCTTAGATTTAGCATATTAGTAACTCAAACAGAATTAATTCCCAATTCCATTTCGTTACGTGACGATTTTACTATTATTTCAAGCTACTCGCCAACTTTCTTCTCAAAATGAATAAATAAAACATTAAAATATTTTTACTTGAAATCTTAGCTTGGATTTAGCATACTAGTATCTCAAGCAGTATTAATTTCCAATTCCATTTCGTTACGTTACGATTTTTTCGTATTATTTCACCCTACTTGCCAAATTTCCTCTCAAAATGAATAAAACTTGAAATCTTTGCTTGGATTTAAATATTTATGTCGCAAACAGATACAAGAAGAGCTACTCAGTAGCAGTCTTTAGTTTTTGCTCCACTGTTCCTTGAGCTTTTTGGCATAAATTGAAATGAACTCAACGCGAAGTAACCAATTTAAGAACGAGGATGACTATGACGGCGATGACGATGACGACAATGTTGACCTGCGATAGGCATAGCATAGAATTTGCATATAAAATGCAGTCTAGTACTATACTCCAAGTAATTGTAAATTCAAATTATAGTGCAACCCTAGAGCATCGAGTTTGACTCGGTTTCAAGCGAGCAGTGTTGTCTGTAAACAATTTTATCAAGAAACGGAAACTTGCCGCCTTACAATTAAAAAAAAAGCGGATGATAATATATCACATGAATGAATGGGAATGCATTTTAGAAAGCACCAAGCAGCTGTTGCTCTGGAACTGGAACTGGAAAAATATTTAATTACAAAACATACACAGTAGCTGGTGTTGGTGGGGGTGACAAGTGCATTGACTTCCTGTAAAGTAATACGGAGAGCTCAACTTCAAATGCAACAACTTCACCTACTTAGCTAACTGATGATGGGAGAGGGGGAAGTTTCTGCAGAGAAGAGAGTGTTAACTGCTGCTATGTTTTTTTCTTTCTTCCCGTTTGTAGGCGACAATGTCTGTCAATGATGGCGCTCAAGACTGTCCCATACACAGGGACAACAAAAAAAAGTATCGATTACACAACAAAGCTGAGTAATTGAGTGGCAAGTGTGGCATGACATAGAGCGAATAAGAGAGTGAGAGAGTGTGGCACTAAAAAAAAAAGTTGTAGTGTGCAGTAAAATAAGATGACAGATAGTGAAGTGTAAAGTTGCTTAGTGTGGCCAATGTACATAAAGTGTTTATGTATAACTTTATATGTGAGATTGTAGTGGAGTATATGGTATATTGTTGTGGGCTTGCCCAGGCAATTGTTGCAGCATTTTTATGAGTAGCAGTAAAACTTGGTGTCAAAGTTCGCATGTAATCTTGAAACTTAATCGAAAACTTGGAAAGCCAGTAAAATGAAATAGTTATAAACAAGCCATCTGATCGATATCTTTGCTGAGTGCTGCGCGGTAAAAGTTGTGCTTATAGATAACGATACTTTTTTTTTGATTTAACCATAAAACTCAAATTTTAAGATTCAATTTTTTAAGATTTGCATAATAATAAAATATTTTTCATTATATACTAATCAAAATTGTATTATTCTTCTATTTGCAGGTATGTTTCTTTGCTTAGCGGCTCTATATATGTATGCTCTCTAAACACGGTTGGGTAAGACTTGCAAAAACTGCAAATTGAGGTACACTAATTTTTAAAAATTTACCCTAACTAGGCGCGAAACCAGGACCAAAGGGAGGGTTTTTCGAATTTAAAGTGTAAACAAAGGGTATTTTTTCAAGTGCGTAAGCTTTAGTAAAACATAAATTGAACGAAGAGCTCTGTAGGTTTTTAAAATAGAACACTGCTTTTGATTAAAAATCTCGAAGATTTAAAAACGTACTTGTGGTGTAGATCTTATGTGAAATGTTAGTCCTTATAGAATAAAATAAAATTTTAATATTTTAAAAGGGACAACTGGCTTCAGAGATTTCCCTTTTGGACATACGGACCCTATTAAAAAAATACCGTTTATATCGTTGTTCTTAAAAAACTAACAAGTCATTATTCCAACTTTTAAGGTGGGGTCTTAATACGATAATCCCCCTGAAAATTCTTAATTAAATAACAAAAATATTACAGCTTTGTATTGAAAATTCCACATTGCAAAATTGATATAATTTAGGAAAGTTCGGGTGCTCGAGTCAAGTAGTCGAATATATTTCATATTTTTCAATAAAAGAAGCTTAGGATTATTTTAGATGAACTAATATTTATATACAGGTCCGTCGAATGGGGGAAAGGGGGAGGACTCCTTCTGGTCCCGTAGATTTTTTTAGTCAATGCTCGAATAAATGGTAAATTCCATATTTTTCAATATATAAACTTTCAGATTATTTAAGATAGAAAAATATTTATACACTAGACCGTCGAGAGGGGAAAAGGGGAATTCCTCCCGGCACCGGAGTTTTCTTAGGGGCCCGGTGTAATTACTATTATACTGTCGTGATTCTAAAAAGGTAGTAATTGAGTCGGCAAATTTTTTGCACCGGGCCGTCTTTTCTCTCTAAGTCTCCCTGTTTATAAAAATATTATATTGTTGAGCATGAATTATGCAAATTTATAAAACTCCAAAAATTTACCTCTATTTCTTTTGCTCAGTGCAATTATTTTCAATTATCTCTAGTCAAATACAGCATGATTTGCCTCTAGTTTCATAATGTCCTCATCATCACTTGTTTTCCTTCAAGTATGGCCGCTAGATGGCGAAAACAAGTTATTATCTATTTTATGTTCACAATAATTTAAAGAAATTTGTACAGTCACGCTTGCTGTTGATTTCAGCACTTTTGGAGCAAAACAGTTTTGAGTTCCAAACCTCAATTCGTGTATTTTTTTTCTCCAGCACTATTTTAAGAAGAAGGTGTTGGAAAATATGCTCAATGCAGTATTTTCAGTACTCCCATATTTGAGTATTTTTTAGACATTTGTGATATGAGAAACAGCAACAAATAGCAGAATTTTTATATTTATGGCAGTATTTTCAATATTTCAATATTTCAGTTTTTTTTTAGCCATTTTGTGTTATGAAAAGAGCAACAAAAACAGAGTGCATTTTGATGAAGTAACACAAACTTAACAGATAAACTATCAAAAAAAAAACGTTCACGCCTAGGATAGCTGAGTTTAGCGCAACTTTCTAACAACCGACCGTGAATACCTCAAATATTTGAGCTTAAAAAAACAGCAGGGGTGTAGTTTGATTGATCAAAGCTGTATGTTGGGAAGTCCTTTAGTTTTTAAAAATACAAAAGGCATACAATTCAGTATTTCAATATTTCAGTACTTTTTAGCCATTTTGTGATATAAATAAACAGCAGCAAAAAACAGAATGCATTTTTATAAAGAAGAATCACAAACTTAACCGATAAACTAACAGACAGAGCGTTCATGCCTTGGCTGGCTGAGTTTTTGTGCAACTTTGCAACTGCTTGACTCAAGAGTCACCGTGAATACCTCAAATATTTTATGTTACAAAATTTAAAAATTAGCAGGGGTGGGGCTGAATGAGCAAAGTATTCATGTAGCGAAGCCCTTTAATTTGAGGAATAAAAAGGTATCGAAAAGGTATGCATTACTAATAAAACAAAAATATTTCTCCAATGCAGTTCCCGTCCCTATTTATTGTTCTAAAGTTACAATATACACCCAGAAATGTTTTTTTTTCTTGTCATTTGTCGCATACATTGTACTAGTTACTCAATTAAGTTCCACTTTTGGAAAACTTCTCAATAAAAAACCAGAAAACTTAAACTTTAAAATGCATTGAAAACAAACAAGAGATGGCAAAGTTTGCTGTCAAACAACAACAACAAGAAACCGAACCAAAACAAATAAACAAGCTCAGAACTGAAGCAGAAGACATGTGCTGAAGGTCAATTGAAGGTGCAATGAGGCAACCAGAGTGGAGTGTGTGGCAACAATAAAGGAATCGATACCAACAACAACAACAAAGACTGGCAACTCGCCTGAAGTATTTCGCCCCATTTTTACTTTTTTTTTACATTTCATTTTATTTTTCTAAGAGACGCCACCAACACACATGGATTGTACGCTGTTGAAAATAAATAAGCGTGTGGCATTTATGTTTATTTGTGGCAACAAATTTATTTAGCATGAATTTGCAACGCGCGCGAATTGCAAACAAACAAATATCTGACACAATATGGATCTAAATTTGTCTGCTGGAAAAATATGGAAATATCAAAATAAAAATGAAGTAAAAACAAATGATAAATTGAAGGAACGAAAAGCGAGAAGCTTGAAGTACTTACAGCGGTACCTCGACTAAAACTCATAATGTACTTAGAATTTTTCCAAGAAAAACCACAAACAAATTATTTTGACGTTTGATTCATATCCGCTGAACAATAAGCAATCTCTAACGCCTACAGCAATATATAAAAAATTTGTACATATATTTATATGGTATATATTGTATAAGTGTATCCGTTTCTTGGAATCAAATTTTTTTGACTGAGTATGTGGGTGAGTAATATGCGCTTATCAAGAAAGCGGCTCACTTCGAAGCTGAGCTTCAGCTTATCAGCTCTGACTTAATTCTTTACAAAATTTTATTTTAAAAAATTTGTAAAGCACACAAAAAAAATGGGTTTTATAGAATTTATTTTGTAAGCGCTTAGCTCATAAATCTGATTTATTATTTTTATTTTTTTAATTTTCATAATCATAATTTATTTGTTGTACGGTCCCTTTGAGCATTTAGCTGGGGTTCATAAAAGTCAATGCTGTCTTGATTGGAAATTTAAAACTAGAGTAAATTTGATTGTATATGGATTATTTATTTATTGAGCTCTGTGTGCTACTTTTGCCAGTAATTAAAACCACTTAAAGAGGCCAAAGCTACAATAAATATGCATATATAAATGCAAATTGGTAGCAAAGGCCGCAAAAAATTCCCAGAATTGCCTTAAAAGCAAAGTTACTTTCAATTGAAGTAAAATGATTAATTTTATAAAAGCTAAAAGTTAGTCCCTTTTAAAGAAAAAACAAAAGAAAATCAATATGGCGAAAGCGCCTCATGCCAAAAATAGTGTGACCAGATTTTTGTTAAAATAAATAAGAGCTTTTGGGCTAGTTTCGTTTTAATTATTTATACATAACTTATTTTTGCTTAAAAACTTTAGATTAAATCTTTCTATATGTATGTTCATTAGCTTTTCTCATGCTCCTCATGCTAAAAATAAAGTGACCAGATTTTCTATAAAATAAATTAGTGTTCTTAAGGTAATTTCGATTTACTTAATTTTACATTATTTATTTTAGAAACTTTATTTTAAACCTTGCTATATGTTCATGAGCTTGTCTCTGCTCTTCATGCCAAATATAGAGTGACCAGATTTTTGATGAAATAAATTAGAGCTTTTAGGCTAATTTAGTTCGACTTTTTTTACATTATTATTTTAGAAACTTTTTTTAAAATCTTGCTATAGGTTCATGATCTTACCTCATGCTCCTAACGCCAAAAATAGTGTGACCAGATAAAAATATATTAGAGCCTTTAGCCTAATATCGTTTGACTTATTTTTACACAATTTATTTTTGCTTGGAGATTCTATTTTAAATCTTAGCATTGAGTACATTTTTAAACTTTTTAGATATGCTAGTTGAATATTTTTTGGAATCCTTGAGCTTGTCTAAAAACTGATAGTTTAAAGAAGTCTTCTAATGCCAAAAATTCAGTGGCCAGACTTTTGATAAAATAGAAATAAACTTTTAGGCTAATTTTATAATTTATTTTTGCTTAGGAAATTTTTTTGTTTTTAATCTTAACATAGATCCCATTATTAAACTTTGTAGACTTCCTACATATAATTAGTTTAATTTCTCGAACACCTAATTAATTTCGCTCTATACCACGGGGTACCGGATTCTCAAGCAACTATTTGCCAAAACTGGGACTTAGACTCTAAGCTTCTATCAGTCCAAGCCCTCGGTTAATCACCAACTGTACTGACATTATGGCATTCAGACAACATCTTGAATCCTCCATTGAATTAAATTCTATTTTGGACTCTGGTGAAGACATTGAGAACGCTGTTGATTTTCTAACTGCAAATATATATACATCCGCTACTGCTTCAACGCCGCCTAATCCTGAGCTACGTCCCATAAGTATGTCATTGTTCTCAAAAGGGAGCCTAAAGAGCTAATCAGTAGAAAGGGGTGCCTCCGAAAAAGAGCAATTCGATCTCAAGATCCTTGTGGAACGGGGCGGCAAGACAGCTACATAACCTCTTAAGGGAACTCGGAAGTGATTTCTTCGAACGAAAACTGGCTTCCATGCGAACTACTCTCTAGGGAAGTGCACAAAATCGCTTAAACGAGAACCCTTTAGACAGGTTCATGTCCGATGTCCTGGTGATGAACTCGCTAAACACGAAAGTGAACAGACTAATGCTTTCGTATACCATCTAGAGGATCGCTTCAGTCCTTATGATTTTGCTACGAGATAGCAGACTAGGAAGACCCTTAAGGGAACTCCGAAGTGATTTCTTCGAACGAAAACTGGCTTCCATGGACTACACCGTCGATGCGAACTACTCTCTAGGGAAGTGCACAAAATCGCTTAAACGACAGCCCTTTAGACAGGTTTTTGTCCGATGTCCTGGTGATGAACTTGCTTAAAACGAAAGGGAACAGCCTAATGCTTTCGGATACCAGCTAGAGATCCCAGTCCTTATGAACTTTGCTACGAGATAGCAGACTAGGGAGACCCACCAGAACCTTCAGACCCCACTGCAGATGTCCCCGCCTATTAAGCCTATAATGATTGAAGAATTAACTGAAGCGATCCAATTATTGCCGAAAAATAAATCTTTTAGAATAAAGTTTCAAGAGGAAATCATCACCACCTCCTTTATCTCCCGCGCAGGAGCATAGGGCCTCACTAAAGACACTTCCACCTGGTTCGATTTTCCGCTAGCAATTTCTGGACTCGCTCCATGATTTTCCGCATTCATCGACCTCTTTTTGTAGCGACCTCCTCCATGTTGTCTTAGGGCGTCCAAAAGGAAATGGCATCGGCATATTCAAGAGCTTATCTAAATCCATCACGCATTGTACCATGTATTAAGTCGATAATTTGCATAATAATTTATAGACTCGTATAATTTCTCGCTTTTTATTGCAAATTTAACTCCAACTCATTGTCTCTTCAAGTGCCTGGGTGTGTATATGGGTATTAATACCCACAAAAAAATAAAACTAATGGTGTTTAATAGAAACGCCCCGTCTGGCACACAATGACGTTGATGACGTAGCCAAGCCTTAACTATGCCAAAAAGCTACTTAATACAGGAAACTAAAATAAATTAAATGCATTAAAAAAAAGGGCATTGCTTTGCTTACCAAATCTATTTAAAGTTATGTATTTTTTAAGCTGCACACATACAAAAAAAAAAGGTAAACAAAAATTTACTTTTAAATGCAATGATTAGGCAAAAAATTGTACAACTGTTGTCGGCATTTTGTATGGGGGAGTATGCCAGGGCTTAGTGTTGAAAGCGAAAGATTTACAAGATTTATACACGCACATACATATGTATAGTATATATGTATAGCTATATGTCTAACCAAACTCATGTTAAATAATGAATAGAGCTGCACAACATACAATATTACAAAACATGGCGGATCGTAAAGTCGGGCGCGGACGACTTTAGGATGTACCCTGCAATCCACTCAGCTTGTAATAAAGTCCGATTTCCATCACAAAAAACCAAAAACTAGAAGAATTTGCCAAGCAAAATTTTTTTGACCGATCGTTCCTATGGGAGCTATATGATATAGCTCAACCAGGATTTCAATAAAATTTGATCACGCGCTACAAATACCTTAAAAAAGATATGAACGCCAAAGTTATTTCAACTATCTTTACAAAACAAACAAAAACACATCGAATTTTGTATAAGGCAAACGCGTTTTAGGATCCGATTGGTCCTATGGGAGCTATATGATCTAGTCAAACGATTTGGATTAAATTTGGTACAGTGCTTAGAACTTAGCGAAAATACTCCCAAATGTCAAATTTGGTCCCAATATCTTAACAAACAAACGAAACACAACAAATTTTGGTTAAAAAATCGATGTTTTGGAAGATCTGGACCTCATGGGAGCTGGCTGATATAGTCCACCGATTTTGTCTACAAATTTGGCACATTGCTTAAGTGGTCTAAAAAAATTTCCAAACGCCAAATCTGGTATAGGATATCTTTATTATTATTAAAAACGAAATATAACGAATTTTTCGGTAAAAAAGTTATTTATGGCCGGGATCGGTCCTATGGGAGCTATATGATATAGTCAACCGATTTTTGATCAAATTTGGCACAGTGATTGGGAACTATAAAAAACTTTCGATTGCCATAAATTTCGTTACGATATCTTCATAAACAAACGAATTATTCATCTAAAACGTCTTTTTTTTTCGCGGTCGTCTCAAACACCCCCATGGGAGCTATATAATTTATCCCCTCGATATCAAAAAAATAAAATAAACTTGCACTTCCTATGGAATAAATATGGGATCTAATGCGAAAGTTCGAGTAACTCTCAGCTCTTACTCATTCCGAGATCTAGGCGTTCAGACACGGATCAGAGACGGACGGACGGACACACGGACAGGCAGATCGGACAGACGGACAGACGGACATGGGTATCAGTACTTCTCTATTCACCCCGACCACATTTTAGGTAACTTAGGGGGTGTCTCCGACGTCGCCTTCCATATGACACATACATTTTCGGCTTGCACTAAACTTACGATACCTTGACCATACGGTACACGGGTATAAAAACAGGCTGCAAATCTCGTTGCCATATATCCATGGAAGCACTATGGCGGCACGCCAAAGCATGACGCTGCAGAAAAAACAAGCGCCCCAACAACAACAACAACAATGAACTCTTGTTTTGTTTTTCAAAGCCTGCTCTTTGACTAAGAGAGTGCCTCAGTCTCCCTCTCTCTTTTGGCTTCATAATTGCTTGTGCCAGACAGTGCCGCAATTAAGTACTCTTAAATGTGGGCGCTAGCTAGTGTCTAAGAGCTGCCAAATTATGGGTTAAGTATTTTTTGTGGGGGCAGTCAGTCAACTAGGTGGGTGGTAGTACCTAAGACTTTTATGGGGCTGCCAACTTGCATGTTGTCTAAACAATGAGAGACATATTTTTAATACCTAAACAATTATGAAAAGTTTTTAAATAATATGTTTATAAACTTTTCAATTGTGTGCAAGTTTCGATAATTGTCTAAAGAAAGGGTTTCCAATGAGCATGTGGGTGCAGCTTAGTCCGTAATTGCTATCAGTATTAATATATCTTTTTGTATTTGATGGAAAGAAAAAAATAAAATGCATTTTAATGGAGGGTGCAGTTGACTTTGAGTTACGTTGTAATATCGCAGTATGGGACAACTTTATACGCTGGTGTATTGGGAATGGGATCCCTAACTCGACATGACTTAAGGCTAAGAAGCCACCACTCTACTAACTTAACTACCTAACTACTTTATAATAGTATTTTGCAATTATCTTTTTATTTTATTATCTATTTGTCCGACAGCAACTTAAAAAATAAGCGTGCTTCTAGGAATGGCAGCTCTACTTTCCCTAAAACAGCCCACCTATATTTAGATTTATTTTAACAAAAATTCCTTCGAGTCTCCTCTATAATGTCACTTAAACTCTATTAAAAAGTTTCTTTACTTGTTCCCATTTATAGCACCTTTTGGTTCTTTAAAACACGCCCTCAAGTGCTCGGGCATGTCTAAAAATTCCTCTCGATTGTTGCATGTGATAAATTTAGAGCAGTCAAAGTAGTGTGTGGTTGTATTTAAATAACCAACAACATAAAAATAGGGCCAACAACTATTACTACTACAACAACAACAACTACAATGACCAGTAACAAATAAAACTATGTAGGCTAAGTGTACTTGGTATGCGGCTAGTTATACGCTCTACTGAGTTCTGGTTAACTCTTGACCGCGTGCAATAAGTAAACCCATGTAGAGGCTTCAACCCTCTGCAACATTTTTTCCAATTTCTTGTTTATCGCTTGGCGGCTAATAAAATGGGTATTACAACTATAGTAAAAAACAAACGAACGAACTAAATAAATAATAAATAAACAATGCAACAAACTGTCCAAGAACTCTCAAGGGGCGTCTTTTAAAGTTTTTTTTACAGCTCGCATAACCTATAATTTTTTTTACAAGTAAGCGTAACCGGAAAAATTTTATGCTTCGGTTTCCGTTGACAGTTGTGAAGAGGTAGAGCTCATCATTGCCGGCGTCCCCTTTTTTAGGGAACAGGAACAGGTAGTAACATTTTCTTGAGGGCGCGTTATTTTTTTTTTTTGGTTAGAGACCGATCAAGCGTGTTCCTAGAGAGTTTTGCTTTATTGATGTTTGTTATTGCTTAAATGGACTTTAAGAGCTACATTTAAAAAGTAATTACAATTTTTCAAGTTGAAGCCCCTCGCTGGTAGGAAATTCTCAACGAATTGCTTAATTTATAGGGCAGCGACGCTTTTTAGACTGTAAATTAAGGGGTATATTAGGTTTATGCTAATTTATGTAACAGATAGTAAAGAGAGTCCAATAGAAGGCTCTCTAGATAGTCGTCTGTAGAGAATATGACATTAATATAGAGAAATCATTTCCTGCGTATGTATGAACGCCTATATCTTGTAATCGCATAGAGTTAAAATAACCAAACCATTATAAATTGACAATTTATATGTGCAGGCAGGTTGAGCTAATTTTTTTTCCCCATTCCACGCCCATTTACGCCTACAAATAAGCTCAAAACGCTATATGTTCTACAGCTTCAAACCTACAGCCTTCGTTTTTTTTTTGTGTAAAAACAAAAAAATAACAAACATGATACAATCGGTACATCAATTAAAAAGATAATCGCAAAGTTTTTGAGTTATCCTGTAGAATACTTTTTTTTATTAGGATTTTTAAGACTATGTCAAAACACTGACTAGCTGATTTCGTTACCGCAAACGTGGTCCGATCTTTGGATCCGAAACTCTATTTTTTTTGGGTGGTAAAAAATATTAAAGATAATCGCAAAATAGTATTACAGAGTACTTAAATTGTTGAGTTAGAAGATTGTTTGCTTCTAAGCCTTAAGTCGGCTCGAGTTCCAGCTCCCAATAGTATTTTACTATTTGTTTTCATGAAGTTGTTCGGTTAAGACAACAATACATAGTTTCAAAATCAACTATTCAAAAATATTAAAAATTGACTTAATTTTCTATAAAACAATAATCTTGTGATCATATTGTTTTATAGTTGAATTCGTAGCTATGAAAAGAATTTTTTTGAACAAGAGATTGATTATTATTTTTAAAGAATGATCGATGGTATCGATAGTTTAAAGTATCGAAATCTGAACTACCACATGGTGGCACATTCAATAGCATCCTACCTTTACAACCGACGTAAATTAGATTGCGATAGTTAACAGTTTTAACCACTGTGCAGCGTGACGTCACACGTTTTTCGCTTTTTACTTGCGAACTATACTTTTTGTTAAAAACTCTTAATGTAAGATAAATTTATTATTTATTTTACTCGAAAAAGTCGACTACTTTGAACTGCTTTGTGAACTGCTTGCCAAAATAAACCATTGGTGTGCACCGCCTAGCTTGGCATCAAACACATATGGAAATATACTCTACTTTACCCGCTTTGTTTTCTTCCACATAGTTTTTGTAAACTTTATGATCAAATTTCGTCATTTTCGGCCACTGTGCAGCGTGACGTCACATGTACTTCACTACAGTACTTTACTAAGTTTTTCGCTAAAAATCAACTCAAAAAGCACGACAAATGGATAATTCTTTTGCTCGCAATTGACTGTTGGGTACTGCTTTGTAAACTGCTTGCACCCCCCTGTAAACAACCGTAAACTTACGCTTGGAACTATTTTTCGAAAAACCCAAAACAATAATAAAGAATCATGCCAATGGGGTTTCCTGCTGGCTTAAACACAAATACTTGCATATCGTAACCAGCATAAGCTCAATCCCCCGGGGGGTACTTGACCAACACACCCCAACCACCAACAAAAAAATACCGCTCATAAAAAAATTGCAATTGAAACCAAATACTGGAAACAAAAACAGTCGAGTACAAAAAATTAAAGTCCTTGCGGCATAGTTACAGATTTCCCCACCAAAAAGCGTATATATTTACTTGTAATTTTTACCAATACAAAAGAGAGTAAAAATCAAAGCAAACAAAAGGAAATATTAGCCGCAACATATTTGGTCAAGAGTGCTACGACGAGTAGTTAGTTAAAAGGCGCACTCCATAAAAGAGCTAACAACTTTTGACACATTCAGCCGAGCGTTATGAATAAATAGTAGGAAGGTATTGTTTGTCCAGTGCTGCTAAATGCCGCGATTCCTATGGACAACATAATGCTTGTCAACACAATTACATATGATATATGTACATAAGTCGACTAAGTGTGTGTGTGTGTGTACATAGGACGACGATTGTATTGTATTTGCTATAATGGCATATTAATATACCTGTAATATGATATGCCACCAACTTGAGCTGATGGCTATCGTTGCCGGCACGTCGTCAAGCGCCAAAAGGAATATTATTTATGCCTAGGCAATCTATGGCTGGCCCGATTCCTAGGAGTGGGCCAATTCCTAGCTCTAATTAGTACATAGAGGAGCAGTAGTTATGGCAGCGCTCACACTATGTACACCAGTACAGCTAAATAAATAAGTTCATATACTATATACAGCATTTATGTGGCATGTGTGCTTGATTGCATGTAATTGAATACGCTGCTCCGCTCCGAGTTGGTCGTCCGTCGTCGGTTGCACACATCATTGAACCTTTGAGCCGGAGCAGGAGCTGCGGTCGTCGGAACCCATGGAAATCGGTCAAGCTGTCAATCACACAAACTCACACACACACCAAGGCACTTTGGTTAATTCTTGCGTTTCCTTGCACGTGTGGGTGTTTGAGTTTTGAATTTCCTTCATGCATTTTTTATGCCTTTCGATTGTCATATAAGTTGTGGGCGTGCCCCACTGCTCACAATCTAATCCAACTATCTATCTGTTAGATATATATAGTATATACTTAGTAAATATGTATGGGCTAGTTAACAATTTGTTATATTGCGTGTATTTAATTTAATTAGTAATGACAACAATGTAAATTGTATATAGCGTGACGTTTATTAGGTGTGTGTGGGTCTGTGTCTTTTCTATATTGGAGCTATTTAATTAGCTTGGGAGAGGGCATGATTTTTGTATTATTTGGGGAAAAAAGATTGTTGGGCATGACATTCATTTGACATTTTTGTACTATGCTTGTAAATAGTATTTGTTGGGAACTGATTTTAGCCAACTTTTTTCCTAGCTAAGCTAAGATATTTTTAAATAGTTTTATTTATGTACTTTAATAAACTTTGACATTGACATAAAAATTCTATTAGTAGGCCAAAAATATAAAATTTTAAATTTATTTTTAGCTCGTCTATTAAAAAGATATTAACAGCAACCTATACAGCTTATAAATAAAACAAAAATATATTTTTACATATAATATCTGGCTTTTGTGCTGTTGACAGCTTATAAGTTGTTTTGCTGCAGTAGCGATTGAAGCCCTATCTTGTAAGGTATAGACAAAAATTATATGTATCAAACAAAAAACCTCAAGATGTCATCGGATTTTAATATAAAGATATGTAAGTACCTATATGAACGATGGCTATTAACTTCTGATAAGTTTTATTGCGGATTAAAACTGTCAACTGTCAACACATTTTTGTGCAGTTTTATCAAAATTGGGCTACTATTTCGTATAGCTGCCATACAAATATTGAACCAGTTTGCTGCGCAGTGAATCTCATGTACTACTTAACGTTACTTTGTAAACCCAACATGAATACTTAAAAATCCGTTTAGAAAAAAAGAGTTCCAAAAAAGTGTCTTAGCCAACTTAACTACTAAGTTAATAAGCCATTAAAATAAATTAAATCCATTTAAGTTTATTAATGATCTTAGTACAAAGAGCACTTTCATTACACTTTACGGAAGTATTCATCAACATTAGCCCAAATTTTGTATTTTTTTTGTTGGCCACACAGAGCTTCCAACCAACAAAACTTTACGCATAGTTTAAATCATGCTCATTAAAATTTGTTAACTTCCTTTTAGTCAGATGCCAAATATATTTAACTTTTAATGTCTATTTAATCTGTTGGCCGGCTAGTTCCCACGTTTTAACAACATTAACGTGCAACAATGTTGTAAAATTTTAGAACTTCAGACAGTGCCCAACAACAACAACAACCAGACAATGGACCATATTGTACTTTCTCTTGTATGCTTCATGTCAAACGCACAAATAACAAAACTCGAGAATTTTTGAACAATTTATTTGCATTAATGACACTTAATGTTGTCTACAGGCAACACGACACACATAAATTAGGCGTGTGTAGGGGGGCGGGGCAGCCACAAAACAAACAGAACAAAACTATAAAACCAACAACAAGAATTTCTAAAACAATTGTCAAAATAAAAGAGCACAACGAACCGAAGAAGAAAAATAAGGAACATGTCATTAACACCACGCACGCAAAGACCCAAGTCAAAGCCCCAAAGAATGCAAAAGTTCTTTAGAGAGGTTCCAGTTCCAGGCCAGAAATCCAGCCGCGTGTTTTCCAAAACGTGGGCGTTGAAGATCAACACTTGGCAAGACAATTTTCATATGTGTTTGATCACTTGTGGGTAGGGGATCTCTTTTTTGTCTCTTTGGGGAATTTAAGAGCACAATTTGTACAAAGTGCAGTTGTTTTTACAGCTTTTATTTATTTGCTTTGTGCGAGTTTGGTACCAAAATGGTATGGGATTTTTTTTTTTGTTTTTACAGCTGAAAAATTTAAATTGACTTTAGGCAGCAAACTGTACAAAAGCTCACGTAATGCAACTTTTTAAGCTGGCTAACAAATTAACGGCATTAAAAGTTTTAACACACTCAAAGTCACTCACACACCCACACACATGTGTGCTTGTTGGCCATATTCAATTTTACACTTGGCTAAAACATTTGCACGTACTTCGATGTGGCTTAAAAATTCGACCAAAAAACTTTGTACGATTAGTTAGCCATTAGTATGTGGACTGGACTTGTAGCACTTGGCCGCCCTCTCCAGGCTTAAAAACTTTCGCAAGCCTGACAAACATTAATCATGTCCTGGCACGATGATGCTTTGCTGCACTTTTTGAATTGCTTGCTCCTATTGGTAGTGGAATTGCTGCACATAGATTTTTTGGTGCCCCGAGTGCTTTGTTTTTGTTGTCAATATCCAACTTTGCTTCATTTGCATATCGCAAAAAACTAGTGCAATAAAACGAGAAAAAAGTACGTTTGGAAGTATTTCAAAAACCAAACCCTAAACTGAAAAGCAAAAGTTACGTTATCATTTTGCTGCTGTCTGCTTTTGGGATTCGCATGCTCCAAAACCCAAATGCCAAAGTCACATTGGATTAAAAAACAAAAATGGCTGAGCTTTGCTTTTTTTTCTACTCTTTTTCTCTCTTATTTTCTCTCTTATTTTTTCTTTTTTTTTTTGCTTTACACCCCTGCATAGCAAAATCAATTTAAAGTTTTGTTGCATAAATTTGCAGAGCATTTTTGTGTAACGCTCTTTCGCTCTTTGGCAGAGTAGGGGGCTCCGCCTGCCACACGTACAGCGACTACACAGCTAGATAAACTTCTCGTTTTAAAGTTTTGCATTGGATTTTGTTGTTGTTCGCTTTACTTGCTGCTTGCTTGCCTTTCCTTTATCCTTGTCTCTTTGCTCTGCTTCGTTTCGCTTTTCAATAAAGCCATTTAATTGTTGTGCCAAAAGTTTTTTCGGTTTTCCGAAAGTTACACGATTTTTTTAATTAATTGATTAGCGTTGCATTGACAGTTGAATTTGTTAGAAATTGTTTATGACATTGTAAGCGTTGGAAATGGTTGGGATTTAGTTCCTGGAAATGGGTCGAAAACATAAATATATTTGCATGGACAAATAGAATATGGTATAAATTGTGAAACTTTACGCAGATTAAGTTTTAGCGATGCGGACTTTATGTAACTAGAAAGGGCAGACGTTGCTAGCAAGTTTACGCAAGATTTTTGCAACAAAGTTGCTCTTTAGAAGGAAATACACAAAATCGTCACGTAACGAAATTAAAAATTTAAAAATATCGAGTTTGCAAAAATGAAATTAAGGTAAATTTTTGGTAGAAAGTCCCTTAACGGAGCTGAGGTAAAATTTAATAATAATCGTATCGTAACAAAATTCTGTAAGCTTGTAAGTGCGTTAAGAATGTCGAAAAACTACAAAGAATTGATGCAAGAACTTTGGTTCAGAGTGAAATTTAAAGCAAAAAATACCACTTAACGAAATTGGCGAAGACTTGTGAGTTAACGTTAAAATTACAAAATCGCATTTTCATTTTATTTGGGATTATTAGCATTTAATTGTGCGAAATTTCTCAAAGCGAATCATATAAGAACCTTCTTCTTTCATCATCGACTCCCAGAAGAGCATAGGGTCTCGAACATCCTCTTGTAGCGAACTCTATTATGAGACTTACGGCAGATATTATTCCATGAGTAACTGGCAGCTTGTAATTCATGATCGATAGATTGTCTCCATCAGAACCTTAACTGCACTAAATTTTGAAGATTTTACTATATAGTTGCAGCTTTTGAGCCCAATGATCCCTTGATGGGAGGTTTGAACTTTTATGATCATTTGATAGTATGTTTTTTTGATTGGGACAGCTTTGAAGGGGTTTAAACTTGAAATTAAACATATAGTACTCCGCAAAAAGCTAAAATAGAATATATTTTTGGATATTTTTGAAATATATTTTTCGAAGAAGTTGTAAAAAAACAGAATCCAACCCGAAAACGTTAAAAGGCAATGCGCCGATTCAGTCTAAGTATGTTGACTCCTATTGCAAGTTTTTTTTTTTTGAAAAAAGTATCGTTTGTATGCATTGCAGAAAGATCTTTTAAGCAGCAGTGGGTCAGATGTCCTACAATTTAATCTCTTGTACATAGCTTTAGCAAAAATTTAAAAGCCCCATCCAAACTTCAGTCTTCAGTACTCCCCCAAATAAAATGTAATTACAATATTTTTAGCCAAAAAACATTGCCAAGAAAAAATATCGTGTATGACAGCAAACCAGCCTCCAAGCAACACTTAAATCTTTTAGCACTTAAGAACTTGACTGACAATTGCCAAATGCCACGCCCACCTTCGAACCAGCACCACAAGTGCTGCAGAAACAGTAGCAACAACAACAGTTGCAACAACAAAATGCATAAACTGACATTGCCAACCCACAACTTAACGAATTTATTTGTGTGTGTTTGTGTGTGTATATGAGGTGTCAGTGTATTTGACTGTGTGTATGTGTGTCTGTGCCTTTGTGTGTGTGTTGTAATGAAATTATTTAACTTAAACGGCAGCCGCGACTTGGGTGCCAAGTTGCTTCCCGAGTTGGAAGCTCAGCTGCCTGGATGCCAAACTCAATTAAAACGTCAGCGTAGCTTTTAGCTGTTGAATGCTCTGCTGTTGTTGTATTTGTTGTGTTGCCAGTTACTTGCAACAACCGCAACAACTAATAGAAACAGTGGCAACACCAACGGCAACAACAACAACACCAACAAGTTGTAGTAAATTTAACGCACATGCTAACTGATAATTAACTTGAAAATCAACTATTACACACTTACACGCGCACATTTCGGCAAAATACTTAAAGACAATTTACAGATGCTGGCACTAAAACGTTTTCAAATTATACGCCAGAGTTGCCATCATTAGCAATAAACTTGCTTCAGACATGCAAACCTCGGCCTGGCCTGCCCTGGCCTGGGCTGGCTTCATAACTTTCCGGTCGTAATAGACGCATCTCCGTCACACATTTCTTGTCTCTTGTCTCATAAGTCGAATTATTTTTTGTTCCCCATTTTTTTTCTATTTGTTTTAGTGTTTTTTTTTGTTGTTGTTGCCGCTCAAGCGAAAATTTGTTTTAAAAACTAATGAAGCGTTGAGTTTTTTTGTACCTCCCGATTTTTTTTCTCACCAATTCAATTTTATTTACGTTGTTTATGTTTTGGTTTTTTAGATACACTGTACTGGGTGTATATTGAATTTGTGCAATTGTATGTAACATAAAGCATAAAACCTCTCTAAAAAATATGGTCAGGATGAAAAAAAATATGATATAGAGGGTTCCGTTTTGTCACGTCACGACGTTATCACGCTTAGATCTGGAAGATTTTTAGTGCTTGACTAATTAAAATTTACATTTGGACAGGACAAAGTTTATTGGAATAAAGCGCTTTATTTCTAAATTTTAATTACATATTTCTTCTTAAATAAATTAAATAATAATATATTTCCTATGAAAAAAAAATGTTGTCTTCTTGTTTTAAGAATATTTTAGCTTTATTTCCAAATTTATCATTATGCATTTATTTATTGCATATATCTTCTTATATTAAGAATATTTTAACTTTTTTTAAGAAAAATTCTTATCACCGCAAAAGTCTAAAGCCAAGATTTTTTCATCTTATTTTAAGAACTCTTTGTCTAAATTTGAGAATTTTCATCATGATTTTAGAATTTTGCGTGTTGATTAAAATCCAATATTTTTGTTTCTTAATTCTAGAACTTTTAATCTTAATTCAAGATTTTTTGGACATCTTTGCTGTTTTTTGGCCTCATTTTAAGAATTAAATTCAAGAATTCAAAAATTTTGTTTTAAGATTGTATTTTTTTATCAGGGTAATTATCAAATATTTACAGTGTTGAACAAACAATGAGAAGATTTACACTGCCGTTCAAAAAAACTTGTCCGCTAATGGAAGAAACCATTTCTCGTCTTTTCTCACCTGTTTCGGATTTAGTCCAAAAATTTCTAAGAGAATGTATATAACTGAAGCTTATTGAAACATATTCAGTGAAAATAATAAAAGAATTATAAATAACTTAGCAAATACGTTCAAACGCATTTTTCTTCGAAGTGTGACGTCACATTCTTCTCATGTCCGTGACAAGATTTCTTTTCTCTCATCTCTTCTGTTTTCTTTTTTTGCTACGCCACAGATCATTTTGATTTGTTAGTCGAAGTTTCCTGACTTTTCAATCGAGCTCTTCCCAAAACGATTCAATAGGGTTCAAATCGCTTGATTGCAGGGGATTTTTCTCAAAATGGTATTTTAGGCCCGCTTTGCAAAAAAAAATTTTTTGTTGCTTTTCATTCCCTACTATTTGTAGTTTTCACTTCAAATTCATTAAAAAATTAGCTTAAATTGTACCTCAAAAATCCCATTGTAACCATTTTATTCGGTTTCGTTTTTACGTGCTCTGGAAAGTGAATTTTTTTCTCGATAGCGTCCCTTTTAATTTTCGATAAATTCGTTAATTTGCAACTAAATATTCATTTTTAAACCACATAGAAAATTCGGTTTGGTCGAATTGTGTATACCAAACTTTCGTTTTCAAAAGGAAATCGCTTAAATTGTTAGGATTTGTTTTCCGTAGCACGGCTGAATAGGTAATATTACGAGCAAAAATCGTAATACTAGTTAAAACTTAAAGTGGTGTAAGGACGTAATAAAATAAAAAGACAAGATTATCGCAATTTGATATTTATATGCCAAAATAATTGCGCTTCGTTTTAGTTTCATATCAGTATATATCATTCCATATCATAAATATTAATAAGATATAATAGAATTATTAATAAATATGTAAGATTATCGTAATTTGATATTTATAGGCCAAAACAATTGTGTTTCGTTTTTAGTTTTATATAATTTCATATCATTCCAAATCATACCATATTATTCTATATCGCTTCATATCATCTTATTAAATAATAGTAATAATAGGCCCTACAGCGCATTTGAAATTCGTTTTTATCCCACATAAAATTTACGCCATATTTTTTTTCTTTACTTTGTTCATCATTTTGCTATTTGTTTTGGTCTTAGACAACAACAAAAAAAAAATATATACACACGCCTAATTCTTTGGCATTGTGTAACGCTTCAGTTGGCAGCGCCAATTTTTAACCCGTTTTTTTATTCGGTTTCGGGTTTTCTTTATATAACTCTGTATGTAGGTATGTTCATTAAGGTAGAAATTAATTGTCATTTGTCAGTTTGTGTTGGAAATCTTTTTGTGTCATTTTTTGTTAGGTTTTCGGGTTTTATTTTTTCAAATTTATGCGCGGAACTTAAAACTCTCAAGAATAACAAAAAAAAAAAAAAAATAAGTAGGTTAGCGGTAGAGCAATAAATTTGGGTGTGAAAAGGTTAGCCAGGTAAGCCACTTAATAGTTAGATAAATATTTTTGTGTTCGTTTTAATATTTTGTGACATCAAATAAAAATGAATGAATTTTGGGTAAATAAAAGATGCTTTTATGTATAGCAAGCTTGGGGAGTAAAATTTATAAAATAACTTATAGTTCGGCTAAAAGGTCGTATCGTTTAAGAAAAAACGCATTTTAAGGCAAAATTCGATTTTATTATATACCAGTATCGAATTTGGCCATCTTTCCATTTTCGATGCAATTTTTGTAGTAGCACGCTGAGAAAAAAAAAGGATTTTCGCACTTACAGCTCGGGAATCCTCACTTGATTTGGGTGGAAGAACAAAAATCCTGAAGAATAGAATTTAACCTGATTTTTATTTATTATTATTATTTATTTATTAAGAACCTGATTTCTTAAAAAATTGGGATGATATGTTCTTGAAATAAGTAAAAAAGTCTGAAATTCTTAAATTAGAAACGTGATTTTTTAAAAACTTGGGATTAAATGTTCTTCAAATAAGTAAAAAACCTTATTTGAACTAAACTTGGGTTAACAAAATACTTTATATAAGTATAAAATATTCTTTAAATAAATCTCGCAAGATTAGGTCCATATATACTCTTAGAGTAAATTCATAATGTTCTTGGTTCAAATCAAAAAAGTTTGATTTATTTTTTTATAGTTAAAATAAGTTTAACCAGAAATGCAAAATGAGAAGTATGTTACCTTAAATCAAAATTTTGTTCCTAAATATTTGGATCTTTAATAAAGTCCATACTTACTCTCAAAAGAAGTAAAAAAATCAAAAACAACTTGATCTTTCTTTTTTTTTAAAAAAGATTTCGGTCTCGGTTTTCTCGATTACCTCGGCGCTAAACTTTTTTCCAGCGAGTTTTGTGGTCTGAGAACAGGAAAAAGTCGCAGGGGCCAGAACTAGAGAAATCGTTTAATGCGGAAACAATTTGGAGTCCAATTCATGCAATTTTGACTACTTTAACATAGAATTGTCTTTCCCTTTCGCAAATGGGGCCATTTTTGAAGCTCTCAATATAAAAAACTTACTATTCTATATGTTGATTAATACTTATTATAATACTTATTGATTTCATAACAAATCTTAGTATTCCCTCAACAAACAATCTATAATATGGCGACATCTCCAAGTTTCTAATTCAATTACGTGCTTAATCTAATCAATATTCGTTACAAATTGGAGCATAATAAATTTCGGTACCAAAACTTTTTACGATAAACACATTTTGCTAGCAAATTTTACTACAAATTAGAGTGTAATAAAAGTCATTTGACTAGCAAAAGTATTGACTTAAATGGCAAAAATAACTTTCTGCAAATGAAATGAAAATCGAACTTTCTACAGAATTTGACAAGCACAAAATTTTAATATAAAATAGCTAGAAAGTGTTGGAAGAAGAAGAAGAGTTGGGAAAGGGCCAGAAAGGATTTATTGTTTTTGCAACTGCAGCAGCAGCTTGGGTGCGCACAAAAAGACAACCGGAAAATGTTGCATAAAACTTGGCGTTACCCAAAAATAAATGCAGCCCCTATCTCTGTGGCAACTATTGCCATCTCCTATCTCCATGTCTCACTGCCCCTACCAACCCGCGCCCTTTACATTTTATGTGTTGCCTGATGGCAGCTGCAATTTTGTGTGCTTTTGTTGGCATAAAATTTTGCGTATAATTAGAAAATTGTGGCAACTTCTAGAACCGCTCCGGCTCCGCATCTCTCCGCTGCTCTCCATCCAACCACTGCTACTCATCCATATCCAAGGCAACGTCGTTGGCAGCTGTTGCACTCATTGTTGTTGTCCTGGTTCAGTTGTGGTGCCCATTGTTGTTGTTGCTGCTGTGGTTGTTGATGTGCAAATGTATGTCAATGCTGCTTGAGTTTTACAACAGAGAGCAAGGAGCAAGGAGCGAGAGAGAGCGAGCCAAAGACCAAGGCGGAGACCCGAGCAGGCACATCAATTAGTGCCAAACAAAGCCACAAGCACAGAGCGGCATGCTCTGCCCAAAAATTGCACTCTCTGTTGCTCCCTGTCTCTTTTTCTATGTAACCTGCTGAACTTTCGCACTGCCCCCCTCACATAGCTTGCCTCTGACTCTCTCTCTTGTCTCTTTGTCTGTCATTTCAAGTGTAAAATTTGTGAGGTGTCATCGTCTCTTTTGTGTCTTTTGATTCGCATTCGGAGCATTTTGCATTTGCTTCAAATTTAATTAAAACATTTTTGTGAGCGTATGTGTTGGTGTATGCGTGCTGGTGTGTGTGTGTGTGTGTGTGTGTGTGTGTGTGCGTGCAGCTTGCCACAAAAATTTTTGCATGCAAAATTTGCAACTAATCATGCAAAGGCTACAAAACTGAAGAGTTATTAATTCATGTACTGTGGTTTTTTAATAAAAGTTTAGCATAAAAGCATAAATTATGACAAATATTTTGCAAAAAATTTCTTGAGACCAAAGTGCATCGGAGAAAGCATATTTTTTATAAAAATAGATAAGAATTCAGTTTTTTGTTGCTAGAAGCTAAGGACAAGCTGAGACAGTAAGAATAAGCTGAACTCTAGAAGCTTGAGTAAAGATTTACAAAAAGTACTTTTTAGGAAAAATATAAATCGTACAAAAATGAAAACAAGCCGCTTTGGAGTAGTTATAATATTGCTATATTTATATTTCAAATGTACGGAAACACGGAAAAGTAAAACAAAAAAAAAAGGCTGCTTGTAATCGAAAAAAAAAGTTGTAATTTTTTCTTGCCAAAAGTAATCCGATAAGTTTGTACTGCAAACGCATTCTTTGATAAGAAACGTTAAAACATAATTCAATGTGTTTCATTAATACAAAAAAAAAGCATTTTTTCAAGCACAAAATTGAAGAATTTTTTATACATCATTTATGCATGTACAAAGGTATTGACTTTAAATCGTTAAAAAATGTTCATATTTTTTTTTATATATGTACTATACATACAATAATATTAGGTTGTCAAAAAAGTCTTGAGGTATTTTTATTGAATTTTCAATTGTTCATAAAATTGGTTATAATAATGTGATTTAAGTCAAATATGCGCCGTTTTGTTCGATGACGAGTTCCCAACGAGATGCCAACTTCATAATGCCCCTCTTATAGAAGCTCGCTTCCCTATTGTCAAAAAACTCGGAGAGCCAATTTTCACAGGACTCTCTTGTGGACAACTTCCGATTACCAAGCGCGTTCGTCATGGACAGAAATAGGTGGTAATCACTTGGTGCGAGATCCGGACTATACGGTGGATGCAAAAGAACCTCCCATCCGAGCTCCCGGAGCTTCTGGCGCGTCACCAAAGATGTGTGTGGCCTGGCGTTGTCCTGATGGAAGACAATTCGGCCTCTGTTGATCAAAGATGGCCTCTTCTGCATGAGTGCTGCATTCAAGCGGTCCAGTTGTTGGCAGTACAGGTCCGAATTGAGCGTTTGGGCATAGGGGAGCAGCTCATAGTGGATGATTCCCTGCCAATCCCCCAAACACACAGAAGAACCTTCCTCGCCGTCAATCCAGGCTTGGCCACCGTCTGGGCAGCTTCCCCGCTTTTCGACCACGACCGTTTACGCTTCACGTTGTCGTAAGTGACCCACTTTTCATCGCCAGTCACCATCCGTTTCAAAAACGGGTCGATTTTGTTGCGATTCAGAAGCGATTCGCATGCATCCATACGGTCAAAAATGTTTTTTTGCGTCAAGTCGTGTGGCACCCATACTTCGAGCTTCTTTTTCAATCCAAGCTTCTTCAAATGGTTTATAACGGTTTGATGACTCATGCCCAGGTCTTGGCCGATGCTACGGCTGCTACTATGCCGGTCTCTTTCGATCAATTCAGCGATTTTATCGCAATTTTCAACAACAGGCCTTCCGGACCGTGGCGCATCTTCGATCACCTCTGCACCAGAACGAAAACGTTGAAACCATCGTTGTGCGGTGGAAATGGAAACTGTATCGGGTCCATAAACTGCACAAATTTTATTGGCAGCATGAGATGCATTTTTGCCTTTATCGTAGTAGTACTGTAAAATATGCCGCATTTTCTCTTTATTTTGTTCCATTTTTGCGACGCTATAACTCACGAACGACTAAAAGCAAACAACAATTAATCAAACACGTGTTAGCACATGAAAAGAGCTTTCCAAAAAGCTCTAGCGTGAACCGATGCGACGAATACAACTAGAACTACGCGCTTGCAAAGACAAGCTTGCGGAAATGCCGCAAGACTTTTTTGACAACCTAATATATATAGAGAAGACATACAAAAATTTGCTCAAAAAAAACATGGGTATAACTACTATTTATAAACTTTATATAGTATATTTAATAGTTCAAAGACCGTTTTTATTTCACAGAGACCTTTGTAAAAAAAATCTTCCAAAATATTTTTAATTGGGTGACAGTTAAATGATATGTGAAATACTCCATTTTTTTTTTAATGAAGACGTTACTTGCTGATTTCAAAAACTTAGTTTTTTTTAAATATTTTGTAAAAATCCCATAAATATTTTAAAATACCGAACTCTTATCAAAAAATGTATCTTTGTATACTGAGAACTTTAAACTATTTGGGAAGTTATTTTATAACAATTTAACATTGTGATCGAAATTTCCCATTTTAAACAGAGAGCTTTTAACTATTTAAGAGCTTATTTTTAAACAATCTAAGCCTTGTCCTTAAAATTTCCTCTTCTCAGCTGAAAAAAGACAGTATTTGAGTGCTTAACGATCTGATGCTTTTCCTCAAGCATTGTCCTAAAAATTTCCCCTTTTAAGCTGAGAGTTTTAAACTATTGGCGAGCTTATTTTTTAACAACCTTAACCGTGTCCTGAAAATTTCCCTTTTTCGGCTGAGTAGGCTTTTATTATAAAAAAAAACAGTATTTGAGAACTGATTCTTAAGGATCTGACGCTTTTCCTTAAAATTTCCCTTTTTAACTAAGTTTTGGGCTACGAATTAAGACTTTTCTTAAAGACATGTTTTGAAATATTTTTGAAACATTTAAAAAAAAAATCTACTTGCTATAATATTTTTTTATGTGACTTAAGTATTAAATATTTTTGACTCAATTGAGCATGTAAGATATAGAAATATATTTTTTTTTAGTAATCGTTGGCAGAAAGTGTATTATTTAAAAAAAAAAAAAGTATTTCAAAAAAATAAAATAATTTAACAATTAAAAAAATGGTTTAAAAATTATCTGAAAAGATATTTGTTTTCATTAAACGTTTGCAGATAGTATATTCCTATTAAAAAAAAGTAGAATGAATAAAAAATAAAAAATACTATTTTAAAAAAATAAATTTTTTTTGTAATACGTAACATAAATTAAATTAAACTATTAAAATTATAATTTAATATATTCAAGGAAAATAAAGCTCCTTAAAGCAAATATATATAAATTAATAAAAAATAGTTTAAAAATTAAAAAAAAAATATATATAGAAAAATATCTCTAAGGATATTTGCTCTTACTAAACGTTTGCAGATAGTAATTTACTATCAAAAAAAAAAATGTTAAAAAAAATAAAATGAATTAAAAATAAAAATATTGTATGAAAAAAATGTATTTAAAAAAGTCAATTTTTATACCCTGTACCGTATGGTACCAAGGGTATATTAAGTTTGTGCAAGCCGAAAATGTATGTAACATAAAGAAGGAGACGTCGGAGACACCCCAAAGTTACAAAATATGATCAGGGTGAATAGAGAAGTCGATATACCCATGTCCGTCTGTCCGTCCGTGTGATCGCCTAGATCTCAGAGATGGTAAGAGCTAGAGTTACCAAACTTTCACATTAGATCCCATATTATTCCATAGGAGGCAAGTATTTTATTTTTTTGATATCGGGGATAAATTATATAGCTCCCATGGGGGACAAAAAAAAAGCGTTTTCGATTAATTGATATATTTAAGGGATATAAAGCTCTTCAAAACTCTTTTGTGAAAAAAATACAAAAACGGTTACAATTTTAAAAAAAATAAATATAGAAATTAAAGTACATATAAAGTTACAAAAATTAAATATATTATATTTATGTTCATTTTATTTTTAATGCGCTTTATTTGCTTCATATTACATTAGGTGCGAAAATTTCTAGCTAAAAATAAAACTTTCTTAAAATCTAGGGGCCAAAGTTCGCTAAAAAAAATCTTGACACGAAAAACTGCAAGTTTATGTATTTATTTTAATTAATTTTATTGCATTGTTTGCATGAGTATTAAAAACTTTATATACATTTTAATTGTTCTATATAATGCTCCAAAAAAAAATATTAGGAATGGTACTTATGGCAAGTTGGAAAAAAATATAAGCCAATTTTAATTGGCATATTTTGAGGTGCACGCAAATTTATCGCACAATAATAAACCCCATGCAAAATTGCGTAGTAAGTGCAATCGAAAATTTATTTTTTTTTTAACTTTTATTTTTGTTTTTAATTTTTTTGTTGGCCAATTTGAAATGCAATGAACAATAAAAATTAACTGGAGCATCAATAACAATGCAAAAGCCATAAAATTGTTGCTAACAATGTGTAAGTGAGTGTGTATATGTGTGTATGTGTGTGTGTGTGTGTGTGTGTGTGCATGTGTTTGGATTGGTTTTTGTATTGGTTGGTTGCAGGGTTTACCACTCAACAACAACAACAATGGCCAAAACGTTAAAAATGGCGGAATTTTGTAACTGATAAACAAAAAAAAAACCAAAAGAATGAAAGAAAGAAATAGAAGAATAAATTTCGTTGTGTGCATACAAAAAAAAAAGTTTCGCATATTTGTTTTGTGATTCATTTTTATTATTATTTGTTGCTGCTGTTGTTGTTGTTGTTAGAGCAATTGTTGTTACAGTGCTGTTGAAAATTTAGCGCACAACTGAGCGACCCTCGCCTAGGGTGTTATAAAAATTGATGGATGCGCGCTGCAAGCACTATCATATATACTAGTATATACAGTGCCGCTCAACTGAATAGGTTTGACATCTTTTTTAGACTTAGAACATAATATCTTCATAACGAGCACTCGGATTTAAACCAAATAAATTTGGTTAAGTAAAACAATCAATTATTTATAAAATACAAAAGTTTTTTTTTTTTTGGTTTGGTTTTTATATTTTTTTTATTATATTTTCAAAAACATAGCTGAAAATCTACATAATTTTTGGCTCAAGTGAATAGGTTTGACCAACAAAACTATAAAAAAAAATTATTCACAGCAATATTTCATGGCACTTGGTAACTTAAATAATAAAAGATACTATTTCTGCATTATTTAATATTTGGTATGACCACCCTTATTCTTAATTATTTCAAACATACGAGTTGATAAGGAATCGTAATATTTTTCAATTTCACTCAGTGAAATTGTTGACCAGGCTTTTTTAATCGCTTCAACCAGGGTCGCCGAGTCTTGAAATTGTCTTCCCCCTTCATACACTCTCCTCGATAAAAGTCCCCAAATGTTCTCGATAATATTTATGTCTGGGGAGTATGGCGGCCACTCGAGCAAGTTGACATTCTGGTCCTTAATCCACTGTTTTGTAACCCGGGCTGTATGGATGGGGGCGTTGTCTTGTTGGTACGTCCATTGAATAGGTCCAAAAATTTCGGAAAACTGGGGAAAAGCCTTTTGGAGCACAGTCTTGTAGACATTTGCATTCATCTTTGATGAAACAAACTGCAGCTCGCAAGTTCCATAAAACGATATGGCTCCCCAAACCATTACGCCTCCTGTACAGGAGTGATGACGACTCAAAAAGCATTCCTCTTTTCGCATATCGTGAAAATAATAGTTGTAGCCACCCGGTCCGTCGAGATTGAACTTTTTTTCGTCGGAGAAGACCACAGCCTTCCACTCCTTGTTCCATGTCATGTGATCCCGCGCAAATCGAAGTCGTGCTTCCTTCCGTGCATCATTGAGAGGAGGTTTTTTTTTTATTTTTAATCTCTTTAAGTGTTTAGCACTCCGAATAACTCGTTTTACCGTTGCCAAACTAGCATTTACACCGCATTCTTCCATGATTTTACTGGCAGAGAGGTGGGAATTCGAAGCAGTTCGAAGGATTAGTCGCCTCTCTGATGCCGTTGTAGCATATTTTTTTCCTCCTCTCATTTTTTTCCCGTAATCGGCTCCATTACGAAGATAATTGCTTACCACGTTTTGGCTTCGACCAATCTTCTTTGCTATTTCATTATGTTTTAGGCCAGTTTCAATATAGCCTTTAATTTGACCTTTTTCAAAATCGGTTAAAGATTTTCCCCGACCCATATTAAAAAAAATGGTAGCAATTACTTTAAATTTAAGTAGACCAAAGAAATTATATGTTTTCAGTCACGCAGTCAAGCAAAAAGTGAAGTCAAAGTTGTCAAACCTATTCACTTGAGCCAAAAATTATGTAGATTTTCAGCTATGTTTTTGAAAATATAATAAAAAAATATAAAAACCAAACCAAAAAAAAAAAAAACTTTTGTATTTTATAAATAATTGATTGTTTTACTTAACCAAATTTATTTGGTTTAAATCCGAGTGCTCGTTATGAAGATATTATGTTCTAAGTCTAAAAAAGATGTCAAACCTATTCAGTTGAGCGGCACTGTATATACACACAATATATATATATACATAGGTATAACTGACACACTGGCCATATGGAAAACAAACCCCAAAATGGCGCAGTCATTGCCGCTGCTGCTGCTCGTTTAAAATGCATAAATAAATGTTACAATGTAGTTGTAGTTGTAGCCAAGTGTGTGTGTGTGTGCGTGTATGTGTGTATCTGTGTTAGCTTTCTATGCATTTGGCGCATTTTCTTTTGGCCCAGTTTTTCCTGGCAGCGCATCATCATTGTCATCATCCCTTTTATGCCATAGTGAAAATTGATGAGCGCAAAAATTTGAGATAATAAAATTTATTTTTACTAGAGCGTATAAATTTTTTTGTTGCCAGCAATTTGCAACTGGTAGCAACAAACTATAAATTTATATGTTTCCCAAAAATTGACAAGTAGAAAATTTATAGTTGGACAATCAAAGTACAACAAAAAAAATGTGAGCTTGATTAAAAAAAATGAAAGGAAAAGCAATGAAAATGGCAAAGAAAAATTGCATATGCGTAAGAAGTGTGGGAGCGATTGAGATATACACTTTAGGAATGTATTCCAGGTGCGGATTCAGAATTTGGTCTTAAGTGGAGATGAACTCAGAGCTGCCAAAGGTTGATAGTCCTTTGGGAGCAACTCAACTTTTTTCCGCCACTGCTAAATCAACATACTTAAGAAGTAAGAGCTAGTTGTCTATAAGATTTGGATTTTTACATATGTAATAGAGATGCTAGTCAATATTAGACATTGTTTTGAAAATTACGATTATTTATCGAGCTATCTGTTAGGAATAAGAGCACAGCTTTAGTTGTTCGGTTAATGGTTTATGAAGAACTAAACAGATATAATGGGTGATTCATTAAGACCTTTTTTTTAATGATTTGGCAAATGCAAATTTTAAAGGAATGATGGATCTTTATTTATGATTTCGAAAGGATATTTTATGGCATTTATTTTTTAAAAATAATCTTGTTCAAATGTTGGCCGCATCTGCGTTTTAAATGGTCCATCCTGAAGGTCCAATTTTCCATGACTCGTTCAAGCATTTCCACTGGTATTTGGCCAAAAACAAGAGTAATGTTGGCTTCCAAGGCCTCAATCGTTGCTGGTTTGTCCACGTAAACTTTTGACTTTGCGTAACCCCAAAGAAAAAGTCGAGCGGTGTGATATCGCACGATCTTGGCGGCCAAGGTACGGGTCCCGTACGTGAAATTAATCGCTGACCATTGTTTCACTGGCAATGTGGACCGGAGCGCCATTCTGTTGGAACCAAATGTCGTCGAGATCACGGGCAACAATTTTAGGCAGCAAAAAGTCCGTTAACATGGTCCGATAGCGTGCGTTATTGATGGTAACGTTCACACCTTGCTAATTTTTAAAAAAATACGGACCAATGATTCCACCAGCCCACTGACCTCCCCAAACTGTTGTTTTTCTTGGATGTAATGGCATCTGGTGAACCTCTTCGGGTTGATCTTCCCCCCAAATACGGCAATTTTGCTTATTCATGAAGTCGTGGAGCCAAAAGTGGGTCTCATCACTGACCAAAATTTTGGTCGAAAACAATGGATCTTCATCGATTCAACATTCTTTGCAGAACGCTGATTTTCGTAGTACAATTGTACAATTTGTAAACGTTGTTCGCGAGTAAGTCTTTGCATGATGATTTGCCAATGAATACTGAACAACTTTGCCTTTGACAGCTGTCATGGATCACGCGTGATCCACACGAAAATTCCTATTGGAAAAAAACTGTACAACTACAGATGGCTGTTGGTAATATCTATGTTAACAGCAGAGTGTGAGAGTAATTAACAGCGGTAGCTCTCAACTCTGTTATATAACATTTTAACATTATGCTTATGTAGATCATATGTAAGCTTACATTTTATAAAATTTTAACACTATCGATAACTGAATATTAAGCAAGACTTTTCTTTTTCAAAGATATCAGCTTCAGAGTTTCAGCTAGTCATTCATAACCTGTTACATTCCCTTACTCAAAACTAATATACCCTTTTTGCGCTATCTACTAATGTGTATTAAAAACCAATCGATTGTCAAATACTTATGAGCTACAATACTAAAATTTATAGAGTAAAAAATATTTTGACAGCAGCTTTTTCTACAATGCGACAATGCTCTCAGAAAAGTTTAGAAAATTAGAGAGCCAAATAAAAAGAAAATAGAGCTCTTATCTATATAGAGTAAGTATGTACATAGATGTATGTACATAAGTATGAAACTCTTGAGTTCCAATTTTGACTTGAAGCTGCAGCAATTGAGCTGTAAGAAGCGTTGCCAAGAAAATGATGACTGCAGTTTTGGTTTGCCATTTCCTTTTTGTCGGTTTTTTTATTGTTTTGTGCTTTGCTTGCTTTTCTTAGAGGACATTTTTTTTTTTTTTTTTTGGCTGCACACACTTCACTTGTCATAATGACAAGCAGCACAGGAAAATGATTGTAAAAAAAAAACCAGTCCAAAGTCCAAAAAAAAAGGAAAGACGCTGCCAAGTGTCCTGGTCTCTTTTGTCATAGTTTTGCTGATTTTTTTTATTTTTCTACCCCCCAAACCAATCAAATGCAGCGAAGGAATTTTCTTTTTGCTTTTGTTTTCATCTGATTCTGAAACTGAGTTTGTCGTTCTATGTATTAATCTATAAATGGACTTTTGGGAGCACAAAGTCTAAGTTGTCTAAGTTCGAAATTTCAAAAATTAATTTGAGAGATCCTCCAAAGTTTGGGATAGACTATGACAGGCACTACAGGGTTAATATGGATAAGAGTTATGAGATAGATAAAAGCTTTTTATTATGTAGGGTTGCCTCGCTCTTGAGCAAGCAGCTACAATAATAAATAGGAAATAGTAATTTATTTTGTAACTGTCTTTAGACATTTTCCATCTGACGGGACACTAAAAAAAGTGTAAATATTTATTCTATACTGTTATCTCAAACTTTCGATTTCGAGATTAAATATTACTTTTCAATCATCTTTAGATCTTTAGTTATCTGACTTAGACAAAGCTGTTTACACGAACATCTCATTCGAAATAAATGTTTCAATTGCCTTCAGATATATTCCTTTTGATGGAAATTTGTTCCATACAGTTGATACGTTTTTCTCAGCCAGTCTAAGCCTTGAAAAAGATTTCTTTTCCAGTTATCGTAGAATGTCATCTCAAACTTTCGGTTTCGAGATCAAATATCACTTTTCAATCATCTTTAGATCTTTAGTTATCTGACTTTAGACAAAGCTGTTTACACGAACATCTCATTTGGGATCGAAATAAATGTTTCAATTGTCTTCAGATACATTACTTTTGATGGAAATTTTTTCCATACAGTTGATTCATTTTTCTCAGCGAGTATAAGCCTTGAAAAAGATTTCTTTTCCAGTTATCGAAAAATGTCATCTCAAACTTTCGGTTTCGAGATTAAATATTACTTTTCAATCATCTTTAGATCTTTAGTTATCTGATTTAGACAAAGCTGTTTACACGAACATCTCATTTGGGATCGAAATAAATGTTTCAATTGTCTTCAGATATATTCCTTTTGATGGAAATTTGTTCCATACAATTGATACGTTTTTCTCAGCCAGTCTAAGCCCTGAAAAAGCTTTCTTTACTAGTTATCGAAAAATGTATTTAAAAGTTAAGCTTTGAAAGCGTTTATGAATCATAAGTTCATTGTTTTAACTAAACATATCTCGAAGAGCGTCCATTTTGGACGGATATGTTTCGATTTAAGAGTGTTTAACAACCAAACTAGCAGATGGCCCACCCTATATCACCCAACGTCCCAGCGATATCAGCTTTTCTCATCATTAAAGTATTTCAATTTGGTTTCCATTTCACTTTTTTGAGAAACTGAGCCTTAATTAAAACTAACTTGCCCATTTTTAAATTATTTTGATAGCTTGTATTAAATATTTTGTTTTACAAAATCTGTAGCCTTAGACCCTGGAGAGATATATTTAATACCACTGTTCATTTCCATATTATATCTAGCAAACATTCCAGCCAAAAAATTCCACTCCATATTTGTTCTCTATTATTTTTTTTCTTTATGCGAATTGTCATATTTATTGTGTGTTGATTTTTATGGCGTGTTATTACTTGCACACCAAATGCACTGGAAAATATTTTGGCCAGTGACACTTTCCAATAATTTATGCCATTTTTAGTTTGTTTTGTCTGGGGCCAAAATGTCGTTGCCACAATTTGGCAAGTTCCTGCGCCTAAAATGCTGCAAACGTTTTTATTTTGGGTGGGGGGGCTCTTTTTCATTTGGTTTATTGGTTTGGCATTAAAATGCAGTCATAAACATGATTTGTAAAAATTGCTTTTGGCGCAACTATTGTTTGTTAGAAAAGTTTTGGCAAGCTTTCAAAGGCAATAGTTATAAAGCTGAAAAATTAATATGAAGCACAAATAGACTGTATGATTTTGGATAAACGGAAATATTTGTTAAGCAAATTAGATGGTAAAAGTGTGCAGAAACGTAGGAAAATAAAGCAAAGTATATGCCAAAACTTAGTTACAGTATAATGCGACGTCTGAACGCCTAGAACTGGGCTACTTAAATAGCTAGACTAACCAAAGTTGGCATTTGAGCTGCTAAGATGATGCAGCTGGTTAACCAACTCTTATTTTTTGCCTACTGCCACGCCCCTATCAAAAATCTGCTTAATCGTTATGTCTATACAAACAACATTTCCCACAAATTATTAATCACATTTTCCTTCTTCCTCTTGTCTATTTGCAGGTATGTTAAATCCATCCACTTATAAGCTAAACAAATCTCTCAAACAACCCCAAGCTCACTTGTATGGTAAGTGAATAACTTGAACCTCCAATGAATTTGCCACAGCTTATCACTAAATGCGCACAAGTGACCTCTTGACCAACCGCACACAAAACGCCATTGTTATGCCATTGTTGTTGTTGTTGCAGATACAACCACACACACACATAGATACACACTCACACACCCATAGAACACAAATTTCAATTGTCTTAAGCTGTTTTAGCAATTAGACACAGTGCCCATTGTGTTGGTCATTCGGGCAGAGTCAGCTTCTGCTTCAGCCAAGCAGCCAAGCCAGCCAGGCGAGATATCTTCCAAATTCAACTTCACTTGGCAGAACGAAACGTGCTTGGACAAAGACAATGAGCTGCTAGATTGACCACAAACCAAGCTGGAAGCGAATCAACTAACAGTCAACTAACTAACTAACTGACTCACTGACTGACTAACTAACGAACTTATAAACTAAACAAAGCCGCGAGCAATCGAAACGGAACCCAGATACTTACAGTCGCATACTCTCTTTTAGCACCATAATAATCCCCACCACTAACCAAACCAAGTGATAATTTAACACGTACAGCAACAGCAGCAGCAGCAATCCTGGCAAGACAGTAGCTGGGCCAAGAAGTCAAGAAACCCAGTCAGAGTACTCACGTTTCGCATGTTTCGTCATAATCAAGTGCGGGCAATGAAGCCTGAGGCATAAATGTCAACGATTTGATAATGGAGCAGGGAGCTTGGAGCATGGAGTTGGGAGCATGGAACAGGGAGCTTGAAGCATGCATTATATACCATGCAGCAACTCCCTCTCCATGACTGTTTTGCCATGGCAAATTTATAGCTGGTCTTTTGGATAGCCCTGACCATTAGATGGCATTTGTTTTGGTTACCGTGGCGGTGGGCAGGGCGGGTAAAAACCGGCAAGACAAATATTTGAAAAAAATGTCGATGAAAAATAAAAGCTGTTAATGCCAAGGGTGGTTTCTCTTACAGAGACTGCTAAGATGTTATGTTCTGATCGCCCAACCCTTAGCCAACCACTTGACCAGCTGTTGACAGCAAAATTTTTATCGATTTTCTTGAAAAATATTTTCTTGGCTTGCAATCAGCTAAAACTCCATTTTGGCTTCTATTTATAAAATGCGCTCTATTTATTTATTAAATTTATTGAAATTATACGCAACCAGCAAACAGCAACAACAAAAACAACTACAACTCCAACACTAACACCAACGACAACTTCAACACCCGCACGCCCTTCATAACTAACACATTTTGTTGGTATTTCCATTCAATCTATTGCCTTGTATTTGTATGTGTGTGATTTGCTATATACATGCATATATATGCGGTCTAGTGTGTCTGTGTGTGTTTATTACTCGCTTTCATTGGCATTTATTTTGGCACATTCAATGTGAAAATGTCACCCTCCTCCCACCCACTAAGTAATACCCCAACCTCAACCCCAACCCCAATCCCAATATCGAGAACTTAGTTTGGTTTGGTCGCGGGGTTTGAGCATAAGCGGGGTAAGTGCTGTGGGCGGCTTTGTGGGTGGCTGCTTGATTGCTCTCAGTTGGGCTTCAGTTGGCGCCTGGCAGCAGCAGCAGCAATATCAATGCTTCACTTGGCTTGATTTGGCTTTTATGATAAGATATACATACGTTATATAGTATGTGCATATGTATGTATGCAACCATGACATATATTCGTATGTAACTTGCTCGGGCATATTAGTTTTGTTTGCAAAATTCTGCAACTCGTAAGTTTTGGTAAATATTGAGTGCAGTATCTGTATTTTACCTTTTCTAATCAAAAGCTCGAAATTAAGAGCATATATTTGTTTTTCTTTTAAGTCGTTGTGAATTTTGGAAGAAAACGAAATCAAGGTGTAGCCAGTGTTGATAATCATCAACATACTCTATATTCTCTCTTTTTTGTGAATAAAAAGTTTTGTCACTTGATGGATCTCTTCTTTTTAATCAAAATTTTGATGACTGGAGTTGCTGTTGAATTCTGAATTCGGTCAACGGCTCAACGTGGGGCGTCCATTAAGGAGTTTTTTTCCACTCCTCATCTTCTTCCAACAATGTGATTTCAAATTAGAAAGATCCCGCTTAATCTAATTCTTTTAATGTTAGAAAAGTGTCATCATAAGTACTTTTTACAACCCAGATCGGGCCAGAACCGCCTAAAGATTTTGTCTTCAAAGATCACGGTCTTCGGCTGCTGTACTCCAGTTGCGAACTTCTATCTTCTAAGCGTACTCGTAGACTCCATCTATCCATCGTACTGCTATATCCTCGTGTTCCTTTTTCAATAGGTTCCGATCTAAGTACTCTCCTGAGAGGATTATCTTCGTCCCTTCAGAAAGTAGCCCCTCTTAAGCATGCTAATTTTATGAAGGAAACAAGGTCCGTATTATCGATAAATCCCCCTCAACAGCCGCTTTAAACATCTTTCCCCTTAGAGTTTCTTTCTCTATATATACAAAAGATCAAGAAGATGGCGCCACCACAGCATATTACTCCGCTTGTGCGTCACATAAAGAAGAAACCCTGTTGTATGTCTGAGCGCGTAGATCTTGGATACCATAGGAGCTAGAATAACCTAACTTAAAATTTAGACTGCTTATATGAGCTGGCCGGTCAAGCCAAGCTTTTCTTTTTGTCACGGTTTTTACTGCCAAACAAATAATTCCGAAGATCTATATAATATATTCTACAATTTTATAAATTGTTGCTTTAATCTGCATAAGTTAAACGTGAGAAATAAAAAATTCTTTCGTCTAATGTCAAGGACCATAACCATCGAACCATATGCATACATCGAAGATATTTACTTCATATTATTTTAGATGCAGAAGTTCGATTAGTAACAGTGACAATGGGGTCTAGGGACCAAGGTTTTAGGCTTAGTTGAGGCAATTTATTTTTTTTTAATTTTTTTGTTTTTTTTTCATTTGCTATGTGCTATTTGTATCAATATTATGTACATACGCAGAGAATATATTTCGTTGGAATTTTATGGTACAAGGTTTCTCAAAGAAGATCTTCTTAAAAATTTGCTTAACCTAAGTTTAGTTTCTTCATTACTTTCAGAAAAGCTTTTACTAGCCTTTAAATACAGACCCATATATTTTTATAAACTAGTTAATCTTGTCTTATTCTTTATATTTTTCTTGCATACTATTGCATCACCCCAAAAATAAATAAAGATTTTCAAAATTTTGTCTCGAAATCTTGAGCGAACATCTAGTAAAATGACCATATTCTCCCTTTTTCCTCTCAGCTTTACAGTCTTTGGTGGTCTATAGCTTCCGCAACAATTTCTATCCATTTGTCCTTCTCTACAAAGACGTCTCTCCAGTGTAGGATTCCTTTTTTCTGGGATCGGCTACAACATCATCCAACCACCGTTACCATAGGTGCCCTTTTCTTCTTCCTCCAATCGTTTTCAATACAAAAGGTCTTTCGAGCCATTTTTTTATTTTTAGCATATTTGTCATATTCGTCATATTTAAAAAACTCTCGATATCTTGAGCGAACCTCTAGTAAAATTTAAAATTTTTTCTTCTTCTTCTTTGCTATACAGTCTTTGGGGGTATATAGTTTCCGCAACAATCTGTCTCTTTTTGTTCCTCTCTACATAGACACCTCTTTAGTGTAGACTTCCTTTTTTTCTGGGATAGGCTTCTGCATCATCCAACCACCGTTACCTTAGGTGCTCTTTTCTTCTTCCTCCAATCGTTTTCAATACAAAAGATCTTTCGAACCATTCTTTATTTTTAGCATATTTGTCATATTCGTCATATTTACAAAACTCTTCTCTCCAGTTAAAAAAAAAAAAACGAATTGCATACATTTTATCTTAGAATTTTGCAAGAGCTAAATAAATATAATTTTCGTCATACTTGTCATATTCATCAAGCTTACAAACCTCTTCCCTCACTTAAAGAAATAAAAGAGTTAAAAATAATAAAAGGATTTTTTCTCAGAGTTTTGCTATAGCTTCTACTTGATTTGTATAATTTAAATATATATATATAAATTTAATTATCGTCATATTCGTCATATTTACGCTTCCCTCCTCTTAAAAAAAAAGCGCTGCATGGATTTTTCTCAGAATTTTGCCAGCGCTTCTACTTGATTTGCATAGCATTAATATATATAAATATAATTTACGTCATATCTGTCATAATCGTGTCAAATTTACAAATGTCTTCTCCGCACTCGAATAAAAGAGTTCCACCAATTTTTTCTCAGAATTTTCGCTAAAGCTTCTACTTGATTTGTAGCGCTCTCAACTTGTCTAATAAATCCAACAATCAAAAATTTTGTTCTTTCTTAGTACTATCCTGATTACAAGTTTTTCTACATCTTTTTTTTGTTGTTGTTGTTGTTGCTTCTTTTGTTGTCTTGTACTTCAATTTTTCCGCTTTCGGGTCTTGCTTTCTTTTTTTGCTTCTGCAACTAAATCGACTTTGGCTTTGTTACGCATTGTATACTTCTCTAGCTACAATACATACGGCAATTCTATAAGCTGCAGATAAATATATATGTATATACACTTATACATATGCGCACACGCGCTATACCCAAAGCTCACACACACACACACACACACACACAGATACACTTACACGATTTCAATTTGTGCGCTTTAATAATTCACAATTCAATAAATGCTAACAAATTGACATTGTCCAAAAAATTCTATAGATTTTTTTTTCCCCATCCTGGCAAGCAACCCCATAATCATATGTGCGTCTGGGTTTGGGGTTTAGTTAGTATGTTGAATGTTGCCGAGGTTGCCGAGGGGGTTTGGGGCAAAACAAGATACCCAAGAGCTAAGGCTGAAGCAGTGCTGCCAACCACCTACCAATTACATTGCCAAGGAATTAACTTGAGCGACTTTTATGTCAATTCAATACATTTCATTTACTTGACTCCCAGGGAGTGTGTGTGTGTGTGTGTGGGAGTGGCAGCTTATGCTTGTATGTGTGTGCTTGTATGTATTTGTGTTGGCATATTTTCGACATAAGTTTTTGCGCAAATTTTCGCAAAATTAATTTGTAATTTTAGTGAGCTAAAGAAATTGACTTACACGTCGTTCTTTCTCTTTACCAATTGCTTTGGCCTTTCTCTCTCTCTCTTCTCTCTTGGCGGCGGCTCTCTTAATGTTCTGACTGCTGTCGTTGTCAACATTTTCGTTGCATATCCTGCGGCGCTGACAAATTATGTGCAAATAAATTGCTTTTTGTTAAGTGGCTTTGCATAAGAAGTTAGATTTTGCGGTTCTTTTGCTGCTTCTCCTTCTGTTTCGCCCTTCTTTACCCGCTGCTTCGTCTTAGCTTGTACTTGTTATTACATACAATAAATATATGCGAATAAGTAGTTAGTAAATAAGTATCTAAGGGTCTGCGTAACAGTATCTAGGCATGATTTGATGGCACATGAATATTTAACTTGTTATATACTTAGGCGGTATGTACTTAGTTATACATATGTGCTATATTCAATTTATGTATATTAATAGTCATGTGCTTGCATTTTGTATGCTTTTTATTGAGTATTTCGCTTATACATTAACCATGATGTGGCTGCAAAATGTATCTTGTGGTTAGCTGTCCCACTTTAACTATACATATGTACTATATAAGCTGATTGCTTTTGCAGGATAATATGTATATATTAAATGGCATTTAAATGATTTAGTTGAAGTACGCCTCTTAGAACTTTTCCTGCATATTCTTTTCCACTGTCTTAGAGCCGAGTTAATTAAACTTGAGTGCAAATAAGGCCTAAATACAAAAGCCAAATCAATTGTATGTTAATGGCACTGTAAAAACTTTTTATGGCTTGTTATCTGGCTAATTGTAAGAAATCTTCAAGTTATAAGTATAACTGCCTGAAGTGTTGGCCATAAATGTAAATTAATGTTATACTGCAAATGTTTAATGAAAATTGCTTTGATTGCATTATATATTACATTCAATTAATTCGATAATTGCCGGAAAAGTGTGAGAAACAATTTTGAAAACAATTTTATGCGTTATTTATAATTGTTTTGCAAATTATTGGAGTCAAAGTATTTAATTGAAGAGGCCAAAAAAAAGCAGGTAATTTAATTAATTTGCTGCATGGATTTAATTTAATTCATTGTGAGTTTTTTTTTTTGCAAATTTTTTAAGCATTGAAATTATTAAATGAAATTATAACAAATATACAAAAAAATCAAATAATAAAATGCATACTAAAATTAATATTTTTAATTGAGCTTAAATTTTATTAGCAGGAAAAAAAATTCAAAAAATGTATTAAAAAAGTTGCATGATAAAAATGAAATTTTTATAAAAACGTGTTTTAGTACATTAAAGAAGATTAGAATTATGATTAATTAAAAAATATATTTATATTTTATCTTTTTTTTTAACAAGTATTTTTGAGAATATATTTTTGTAAAGATTGAAAAGCAATAAAAACGAATTAAATATCAAATTAATAATAGAAAATAAATATAAAAAAAAATTAACAAATAACTAAATAAAAAATTAAATAAATGAATTATAAATGAATAAATATATAAAAATAAATAAATACATAAATAAACTCAAAATTCAAAATTTTATAGTAAATTCACATAACAGAAGTGAGAAATTTACAAAAAAAAGTTTATTAGTATATTAAATAAGATTAGAATTATCATTAAATAAAAAAAAAAAACTGTATATATTTAATCTAACATTTTTACTTGCATTTTTGAGCAAAGATTAAAAATAAAAAAATTAATAAATAATAAAAAAAAAATTTTATAAAATTAATATGGAAATAAATAAATAACTAAATGAAAAAATAAATAGATAAACGAGTTAATAAATATATAAAAATAAATGTGTAAAAACATAAATAAACTTAAGTAAAGTAGAATGAAAAAAATAGTTTTGCTTAAAAAAAATCTCATAAATTTAATCTTGAAATTAAAAATCTTGAACATTTTAAAATAATAAATTTGCTTAAAATAGAAAATTTGCATAAATTTAATTTTAAAATTAAAAATCTTGATATATTTCATCTTACATTTTTAGCTTACACTTTTGAGCTTTTGATTTGAAAGACACAAAAAACGAATAAAAATATTTAAAAAAATTAATAAATAAATACTAAAAAATAAACTTTAAAAAAATTGAACAAATCAAATTACTAAATATATAAAAATAAATAATTAATCAAGTGTGTTAGTAAATTAAACTGTTTGATAAAAAAGCTCAGAATATAAATTACAATTTTTTTATACATTTAGACGAAAATTTTTAACCTATTTTGTCTTAAAACCGAAAATATAGCTTTTTTCCGAAAAATGGTTCTTCACAGAGAGGAGAGGAGAGAGCAGAAGTCTTTTGTACCATACCCTTAAATTAAAGCAAACGACTCTCCGCAGTTGGTCTTTTGTTGCTATTGAACTAAGATGGAAGGGATTAATCCGTTCCTTTCGCATGTGACAGGCTCTGTCCCACATCACAGACAATATATGAATATATCTGGTGGTTTCATCGTCTCCTAGACAGAGCCAGAAGAGTCCGATAGGCCAAGTTTCTGTAGATGGTATCTAACAGTGTGGTGGCCAGATAGGTAAGCTACTAGGAGCTTTAGGTCCGCTCTGCCAAGACCTTTTGTCTTGATCGCATCCAGAGGTTTGACAAGCACTTTTGCTTGACGAAGCCCTGGAAGGGAGAACCAGTATCTCCTATGTTCTCCTGCAGCCCATTTGTCTATTATGGTTTTGATTGTGGGCCAACCAATACCACAAAACGGCGCAGGTGATGTAGTCAGGGTGAAGGCACCCTGTCGTGCTAGATCGTCAGCGATCGTGTCACCATCCACTCCCGAGTGTCCAGGGCGGACAGCGCTTGGAGGTAGTTATGGCAATCTTTAACCATCCTGGAGGAGATGCTTCAGAAAGACAATGCACCAATAGCAGCTTGGCTATCTGGAAAAATACATATGGTTGCTCCCCTAGTTCCTTTGAGAAGGATACTAAGGGCGCAGATTTCTATGGCATGAATCTCCGCTTGAAAGACGCTGGGCCAGATGCCCATTGCGGTGGAGATTTTGGTGTTGGGTCCAACTCCTACACCCTGCTTAGTTTTGGGCCCATTCGTGAATCATTGTTGCCACCGGAGGTCTCCACAGGGGCTGCCATCAACCCAAGGGAGAAGAGATCTAAATTTCTTATTATGAAAAAGTTCAGTGATCATAATATCTGATCTATAGCAGATCGATATGTCAGGAAGGGAATATATAAGTGCTACATGATCAGTGTCACTTGCTAAGAGTCCATATGTTATATGGATACGTAGAAGACACTGCATAATAGAAAAAATAGCTTATAATATATACATTTTTTTTATGGATGCTGGAGATTTGTGCGTGGAAACGATCCTCAGTTAGCCAATATAAAATGACATAAAAATTCTTTTAAAAGATACACAATTTCTTTACTGTAGATTAATCAGCATGTGATTTTAGAACGTTTCGGCCAGTTAAAGCTTCTAATTGGCCATTTAAAAGCAACTTTTAGCGTCATAAATTGATTTTCACATAAAAATACCATTTTCCAAATTGGTATAAAATCAGTTTTACTAGCTATCTATAAAATATTTTTTTTTTATAAGCATTTTATATTTCTTAGCTACTAAAAATATTTAATTATTTATTTAATTTTCCCAAAACATGTTCCAAGCTGTGTCCGCTGAGTGCGTTCTTAACAAGTCTTAAATATGTTTAAACAAAAAGAACAAATATAAACAGTTTAACTCATTAAAAATTCTACGGAAAGTATATAGTATATAAGTTATATATATAGCACTAAAAATTACGAGTTCTGTTGCGTCTGTTGCCATATATAATTAATTATTGACAGGCGTTACATGGACAGCAACTGAAGTAGCCAAGAAAAAAAGCCAAGTTTACTTTAAGAGAGTGCAATGAACGATGTGGAACCAGGCTTGATTACCAGAATAAAATAAAGCCAAAAACAATAAGCTATAAAGACCAAGTCAAGACAATCTCGGTTAGGGGTCTACGGACGACTGAGCGGCCCGTCATCAATGGGTTAATGTTCAACTTGCCGCCGCGTTCCAAGTCATTTATATTAATTTTAATAACATTGTTAAACCTGAACATGGCTTAAACTTTGAAACTCTGGGGTGTTAACGACCAAACACTTTTCGCTCTATGAATTTTTGAACAGCTAATGAAGCAAGCCAAGCTAAATATCTATAGTATCTATGTGTATCTATAGTATCTGTGTGTATCTATGAGTATCTTTCTGTGTATGTGCGCATATTAAAAACAAATTAGCGTTTTGTATACAATCTTTAACTGCACTTTAAGCTAGTCAAATCTACATTTTGTACGTAACTGGGTTTGGCTCGTTTTCTTTTGGCCTGGCCCAAACCAAGTTTCCAACTCTCACCAAATGTATTTTTAAGTGCATTGGCATTTTAGGCTTTTTTTGTGCTCTTATATATACATATATATTGTATAATATGCAAACTAATACAGTTTATGTTATGTTATAATTTATGTACTTTTCAAAAAATTAATTTAATGCCTTTACATATTGGTAATTAGCGTGAAAATGGTTTTTAATTGACACATATTGTGGTCAGTTGGGTTTTGGCCTGTTGGAGTTCATACATAAGAGCCGGTTAGTTAGCCGCCTGCATTTGATTAAGCCAAATTGTTCGATTGATCGGCGCTATACATTTCCCAGATGATGCGGATGATGATGACGTTGATAAATTGAACATTTATGATTTGTAGTTTATTTTTTGTTGTTTGTTTTGGTTTTTTTTATTAGATTTCATAATTTTGTTGGCCAATTTTTAGCTTTGGCATTGAAAGTGTTTATTGTAACTATCAAAAATATAATAAAATGTTGCTCATTATTTTTGCGCATTTTGGCCATTTGCTTTAATTAAGTGATTGATTAGTTGAATACTCTTTTGGCCATACATGCTGAAAACAGCATTTTGATGGTTGGTCAAATGAGGTTAAGCTGCAGCAGCAATTGGTATATATCTGCAAAAAAAAGACTGTTGAAAGCCGATGGAAGTAAATAAAAAAATAATCTATAGGAGCGTGGCAAAGCTAAAAGACGCTCCCAATCTCATTGATCTTCAAAGAATACCGAAACGGTAGGTTGGACTGTCCTAGGCTTCAATAATCCACTTCGAGCACACCGGCATGGCTGACCCTACCAGCGTCTCTCAAAGGTTCCTTACAGCCACTAAGTAAGCTCACTCAATCGCCTTGATCTCTGAGTGCTGAGCAATTTCAGCTATGGGATGGATCTTCGAAGAATAGTTTTTCTAAAATGAGTTTCAAACACCAAGTATTGGATACTGTCTGTCTTCTTCTCAGCTCTGAATCTACCACAGAAGTCGTGATGATTCGTTGTATACCTAACCGGTAGGTTGCACTTGACTTCGCTTCAATGATCTCCTTCTCCGGCGTCGCTCTAAGGTTCCATATACCTACTAACTAAGCGCTCTAAATCTCCTTGATCTCTCTCTGTGCTGAGCCATTTCCGCTATGGGATGAATCTTCGAATAATAGTTTTCCTAAGGTGTGTTTCAAACACCAATTATTGTCCACTTTCTGTCTCTTTCTCATCTCTGAGATGCTACAGAAGTCGTGATTATCCGTTTTATATCTTAGCGGTAGGTTTAACTGCTTTTGGCTGCAATGATCTCATTGGCATTACCGGCATGGGTGACCCTTCCGGTATCGCTATGAGTTTCCTTACACCTACTTGGCAGGCGCTCTCAATCTCCTTGATCAATCTCTGTGCTTAGCCATTTCCCTGCTTTCCTCATCTGTGAATCTTACCGGCATGGGTGATCCTATTGTCGTACTCTAAGGGTCTTTTAAGGCTCTCTTCCCACTGTAACAGAGTTGCAATCCAGGTGGAGTAAAAATCATGTTGTGGATAATGCTGCTCTCATATCCTAACTATAAATTATGCTCTATTCTAGCCTTAGATCTTCTCAGCCAGTTTAATTTACGAATCAAATTTCTTTCTTAAAAATGGTTCAAGGTTTCGTAGGGCCTATCACACGGTTATAGGGTTTAGTACCAACAAAGAAGACGACACACGTACACGACAAGAGGCCGCAGGGCCAATGCTAGTTTCAATGAGTTGTGACGTCACAGCGCTACTCTTACAAACGCAAGCTAAAATGTCGGCGAATTTCATGTTTGTCATCTTTTATCGAGATTCTATATTCCCAAGCTGAAGCGTTACGCTTAGTATGCAGGCGTAGAATGAAGTCCTGTTGAAGTTCTGAGTCGCTTTTCTTCTTTTTTACACAAATTTGTGGCATAGTTTGCATTGTTTTAAGAGAATGATGTCTCACTGATGACCAGGTTTAAGGCATACTAGATCTCATCAGAACACACGAGACACAAAAATGAAATCCTAGAAATTTCTAGCTTACTAAATTGTTGGTTATCTGCTTCTTCTTATCAAAAATTCGTGCGGTCCAATTATGTCAATAAAAATTAAGTCGTAAAGAAAAAAAAGCTTTTATTTATTCAGCTCCGATAACATGCTTATTACATTAATTCAACTACTACGCCCGCGATTTCTCCCGCTTGAAATTTGCGGTATCTTAATTTACCCTCACATTGGCTTAACCTCATTTTAATGACCCCCTCTCGAGAAACAACAAAAAAAACACCAAAGTAGAGTACACTGCACTGATGCTGACAACGACAGCGATTTCGGGCAACGGCATATATTAATTACTTTTGTTTTTTTTTTTTTTGTCTGTTCGAGGCGTCAAACCCAATTGGTCAACCCAGACCAAAAAGAACCACAGTTTGAGACTATTAGCACAGATACAGATATAGCGCGCGGGTCGTCAACATCTCATAGCAGTTGTGATAATGACTAAGCCCAGCCCACAGCCCGACGGGAGTGAAAGGCAGCCTGCTGGCCCAAACTGCCACTGGCCCCCAACTACTACTTGGCACTTTCCAAAAAAAAAAAAAAAATCGTACAAGAACCAAAAAGAGCTCTAGAAAAAAGAAAAACCAGCATGTTAGAAGAACTACTCTTGCAGCTTCCTTTTGGTAATTAATCATCATTACATTTTCGTAAACGAAGCGGATTTTAAGTGGGATTTGCGAGCAGACACAGCCGCAGCTCAAAGTTGACGTTGACGTCGACGTCGCTGCCTACGTTGGCGTTGACGTAAACGGCAGCGCATCTTCAGTTTGAGTTCATCCCCTACAAAAGTAAAGTGGAGTGGAGTGGGACAAGGCAACGAAAAAAAAAAAGCTAAACCTAACCAAACCAAACCAAACCGTCTAACATGCTCATTTAGTAATGATATTTCTTTTGTCCCTGGTTTGAGCAGCACTTGAAGCTCTCGCCGGAAATATATCTAGAACAGCTTTCATTCACTCAGTCAGCCATTCCATTCATTGTATGTTGGTTCTTGGGTCTTGGCATTGCATTGACAGCTCGGTCTGCTTATCTGTCCTGCATTTGACATTTAGCATTAAAAACGCTTTAATAATAACGCAATAATAATGCTGCTTGTAACAATTTTTGGCCAAGACAGCGCCAGACCAGCAGACCACGACATAAGAGCACTATGTTCATATAGATATTTATCATTTCATCAATCAAAAGCTGTAACAGACTGCGGAGCGTTTTTTTTTGGCATGGGATAAGACTTTGGTTCTAACAAAAACTTTTCATCATTTAATTTCTGGATGCTGCTACAATTACGCAAAAAGGCGAGCAAGTTGCTCAAAGCATCATCAATCTCTTTTAGCGTGTGAGCCGAGCGAATGAGAGCGACTAGAGAACTTATCAATTACAATGGCCGCCATTTTGTTGAGACGCTAACACACACACACATACGCACAATCACACACATTAATGCATGTCATATTTAGTTTCAGTTTTATGCCCAAAGCCAAAAACCACGTTAAACGTGACGTCCTTGACTTGACTCTCTCTCTCTCTCTCTATATGTATTTGCTTAGTATATAAGAATATGCTATATCTATTACATAGTTGGTTTAGTTTTTAGCCGACAACAGCTTTCATTGGATTTTTTCTATTTTTTTTCGCTCTTTGCCATTGTTGTAATAAGCGCTAGTCATTGTTGTTGTTGTTGTCATCATATATACTCGCTCCGCCTTTGAGTTATGACTTAAGCTGACATTTCATTAGTGCGCATTAAGAGTTCCTGTGAATAAGTTTAACCATGCTCTAGCATTTTACTGTTAACTAGCTTGACTGCTTGACCGAGTTGGGTATTAAGTACCAGAACACCGACAGACGGAGAGACGAAAAGACGGCAAGACAGATGGTCTAGTCCACAGACAGAACTTGGTAGTAGCTTTAAAGCTTAAGTTTGCTTTTAATTAGTATTTGCAGCACAGTTTTAGTTTTTATAATAACTAAATAATTCAGATTGGTTAATGCTTAATAAGATAAGCAAAAATATGAAATGGGATTTAAGAGCATTAACATTTTATTATAAATCTTGCGCTTAATTCAATGAGATTTTATGATGTAAAAGCTTATGAGAATATTAAATTTAAAGTTTTGATGAAAAAAAATGGTTTAATTTTAGTCAATATCAGTTGTAGCTGTTAAAGTTCTAAAATTATAAGAGTGCTGCAAAAGAACGCACTTTCGCGGAATACATTTTGCAAAGAGAGTTTTGGTAACTCTTCTTGTGACGTCATGGGGGAAAGATTGTTCCCAATCCACTTTTTAGCGGTTGAGTAAAGTCTTAACTTAAAGTGAAACAGATAAGTTAACGAAACTTATTTTGAATAAAGTGTAGTACTTTATTTATATCATAAATAGTATATGTTAAACATCGGCTGAAAATTCCATAGGAAAACTCATAAAAACTAATTTTTTTGTTTTTTTTGGTAGGACGATTTGTTTTTTTGATTTAAGGGGCCTCGCCTTAAAATAGATGGTTTTTCTTGCATCACTCTGTTATTCGAGATAGATCTCTCTACAGAGAGCATTTTTTTGAGGTTTTCCAAAATTAACTTAATTTTACAAATAATTTAATTCGAGATGCGATGCCGATCCAATATTTTGTATATCGAGATAATTGAAGTTGATACTGAATATTCGATACCAACATTTTGGGTTTCGATCAATCGTCGATCCAACACGCATTTGTTTGGTATCGCTATCGAGACAAATTTCGTTCTACATTTGGTGCTTACAATTTATTTGCCAAAAAATCTCCTTAAGGCCCATGGGATGCTCTGGTCTACGTGGTGCCACTCCCAAAAAATTATAGAAAAAAAATGAAAAAACTTATATCATTCAAAGTTTTAATTTAATTTATTACAAACATGAGAAAATTTTGTTTTCTTTTTTAAGAAAACGATTCCATTTTGTTTAATTCGTCTTTAAAAGCCCGTCAAAAAGTCGATACCGACACCGAATATATTCATGTCTTTTTTGGGAGAATCGAATCGGATTGTGTATTTTGAAATGCGAATTAAAGATAACATTCAAATACCTTCTTGGCAGACCGATTTGTTAAGATCCTCGGGTAACTTAATTTTTCTGACATCACTTTTTTGTAAGAGACAGATTTTTCTTTAGAGAGTAGTTCTATTAAATTATAGATGTCTTCAGAATGTCAGCTTAATCCTACAACTTATCATTTAGGTTACTTAAAACGATTTTGTGGGCTTTTTGTTGTTTTCCGTTGGAATCATCAATTTTGGGCGCTAAGGCTTGCTTGTCAAAAAACCACTTCTCCATAATTTGACTCAATGGATAAGATTCCGAATAAAATATTATACTTTGGACCAATGAAAATGTTGGTTCAGTTACGTTTTTCCACATAATTTGACGCAATAGAGAAAATACCTTTTCACTAATGAGTATATTGATTCAGTTAGTTTCTGGTAATAAGCTATTTTGACTACTGAAATTCAAGTAAAATGTAATCAAACTGAAATCCATATATCGAAAAATGCCAATTAAGGAAACGTCCATAACTCTATATATTATAATTTTGAGCTCACGGCGATAAGCTCTTGAAATATCAATTGCACACACAAGTTTTAAATGACCTAATTTCAATGAAAATTTTCTGCTCTTGACTCGGTTTTCATTTTTACCTCCTGCTCCTACCTGCAGAGGCTAAATGCACTTTGCTGTTAATTAAATATTATTTAATAAGACCGCAGGCTACAAATTACTGTTATAGTAGTTGTTGTTGTTGTTGTTACTGCTGTTGTTGTTGTAATTGAAATTCTTGCTGTTTTTGTGGCTATTTCGATGTAGGAGCAAATATTTTACGTGGTTTTAAATCTAAAGTTTAAAGGGTTATATAAAGCTAGTAAAAAGTATAAATTGCCAGTTAAATATAGAAGAAAACTATTAAGAATCTACAAAGTCAAATTCGAATCTTTCTCCGAATGTGGAAAGCGAAGCCAATCCTTATCCTTATTAGTCTGTCCAGGCTGCCTGTTTTTCGAAGAATACATAGTATTGCGTATCATTGGGCTTCCTTTCCCCATTTATAGAGTCTCTCAATTTACCACCACTTTTTTATAAGCAAAATACAGCACATTGTAAACTTTCATCATCATCATCATCAATTCCTTTATCTCCGGTTGGAGCATAAGGCCTCAATAAAGCACTTCCACCTAGTTCGATTTTTGGCTAGCAATTTTAGCTCGTACCATGATTTTCCGCATTCATCGACCTCTTTTTGTAGCGACCTCCTCCATGTTGTCTTAAGGCGGCCCCTTTTGTGGCATCCTTGGGGCGTCCAATCAAGAGCTTGACGGCAAACTTCCTTCGCATCTTTCCGCAGTGTGTGGAAGGATATCTATCTCCATTTCCTTAGCTTGATAGTGTTGGCCATGGGTTCCAGGTTGCACTTTGTATATAGGTCGTCCGATTGTAAACTTTGGAAGTCATATATAGTCTGTCTCAAAGTTAATAGAAGCCCCTACTCTTTTTACTTTTTTGGCAAACCATTCCCCAGATTCCGGCACTGTCCATCTTCAAATCTTTTTAGATAGACTGTCGATATGGACATGACTGTATTTTTCTCTTAGTGCCTGCATAAGCGCCTAGATCTCAGGGATGGTAAGAACTAGATAAACCAAAGTGTTGAATTAGATTCATTATGTCGCAACAAAAGAATTTTGTCGTATTTTTTCGGCATTATCCTTATATTAAATAGCTCCGAAGAGTTATATGTAGGCAAGTTGAATAAAATTAAAAATTTTAAGCTCAGAAGAGCATCTCAAAGTCGTACGCAACTGACCCTTAAAGTTCGCCATTTTTATTTTGTTTTAATTATTATTTTTATTTTGTTTCGCTATGTTTGCCAACATATAATTAATAATCGAGTAACATGCAAAATAAATGAAGCCGCCAAATAAGCGAATAATTTGTTTATCGTTATTTTCATGCGCAGTTTTTACGTGTAATTTATTTTATTTGTTTTGCAAACCACGTTGGCCAATTTAATTTTCAACGTTGCAGCTTATTAAATTTTAATTTATAAAAAAGCAAAATAAAACTAACAATAGTGCAAAAAATAAAAATAAAAAGCAAATTTAATAAACGTACCAGGCTGGTAACGCAGCGAAGCTCTCTTAACTCTCGAGCTCTTAACCACTCGAGGAGCGGAGCAACCACAGCGCCACTTGAGTGCAAGCCATAGAAATTTTGAATGGAAACTGGCCCCGAGTTAACTTACTGAATGTCTGAATGACGGATTGACGCAATGACTGACTTGAATGAGTGAGCAACTGAGCAAACGATTTGCATGCATACAAAACATTTGCAGCGGGGCAAAAAAAAAAAGATTGGACAAGCCCAAGAACTTAACTACTTGTACACATAAGTAGAGCAGACCCAGCTGGAGCAGAGCTCCGTTCCAAACGGAGTAACCTGCAGGTCAATTAATTAAGGGTAAATTAAGTGCAGTAAGTTGTGCTGCCAAAGCAGCTGCAGTCATTCAGTCAGGCTACTTGGCGATTTGAGTGGCAAGATTATGCGGCACGACTATGTGGCATAAATCCTGACCATATACAAGCGAGTCATACGGAAACGGTTTAGTGTAGTCCGGAAGTTGGGGAAAAAAAATTACTAGCAGCTCTAAAACTGGCAAATAAACAGCCAATCTCTGACTGCTTGCCTGACTGTCCGGGGCATTAGCCTCGACCCAGTTGATGTACGGCCCGTACAACTGGCCAAATGTGGCGTGTGGCGGCCATGTTCTGATAATTTTACCATGCATTTGTATGTGTCGACTTGGCATTCGCTCGGCATTACTTTTAGTCCTGTATGTACATACATACTTGATATCGGCAAATAAATGAACTTTCAAATTGACAAAGAAACATGGCGGCCGAAACAGGAAATGCAACAAACGGCAAGCCAAGTATATAAACTATGTACAAACAAGTTGCACAAAAAGTATTTAGAACACTTGAGAAAAAAGAAATGAGGAAGAAATAGTAGCAAAAGAAGTGGCAATAAATTGTAGGCTGATAATGGAATCACACGGAAAAATAAAACTGGCTGTAAATTATGATCTGACCCAAAAGTGTGGTTTAAGATTGGGAAGCACTGAAAATTACATAAAATACGGTCACATTATTTTAAATGATGGAATCAAAGGAAAGAATAAAACTGGCTGAAAAATAATGATCTGATAAGAGTGAGAAAAATTTAAAAATTCGAAAAAATACGGTCATTTTATTTCAATTAAGCGATTTTGCGGATCGTTGAACTTGTGAATATAAAAGTGAATATATGGTTTTGAAAGAAATAGGGCCTATGAAAGATGACTATAAAGAATGTAAAATTTTTAAACAAGAAAGATGTACTTATCTTAATTTTGGTATATATTTTCCATTACTGGTCATCTTCTTAAAATTTACTTAAAACAATAACAGAAAAAATAACACATTTTTGGCATTTTTGTAAACGTAAACTGAGGTCTCCTTGTAAACATTCAGTGCCAAGAAATTACACACAAAATGTGAAAACGGTTCAACGATTGATTCTCCAAAAAATTTGTGATTCATCTGCGAAACTTCTGCCAAAAACTTGTGTTTCTCAACTGAAATGAGGTCTTGTATATACCTTAAGTACCAAGAAATTATACACAAAATGTGAAAACGGTTAAACGATTGATTCTTCAAAAAATTTGTGATTCTTCTGCGAAACTTCTGCCAAAAAATTGTGTTTCTTAACTGAAATGAGGTCTTGTTATATACCTTAAGTACCAAGAAATTATTCACAAAACTTGAAAACTGTTTAACAATTGATTCTTCCAATAGCTTGTGAATCTTCCGCAAATCTTCTGCTAAAAGATGGTTCTTCTCAACTAATATGAGTTCTTCTTACATACGTTGAGTATACAGAAACTCTATACAAAACGTAAAAACGGTTCAGCGATTGATTTTTCAAATAATTTGTGATTCTTCTGTAACTCTTCTGCTAAAAGAATGAGTTCCTCAACTAAACTGAGATTTTATTATATACATTGAGTACCAAAACAATATACACATAACCTGAAAACGGTTGAACTATTGATTCTCCAAATCTTCTGCGAATCTTCTCCGAATCTTCTGCTAAAAGAATGAGTTCCTCAACTAAAATGATTACTTCTTACATACGTTGAGTATCCAGAAATTATATAAAAAACGTAAAAACGGTTCAGCGATTGATTTTTCAAATAATTTTTGATTCTTCTGCGAATCCTCTGCTAAGAGATTGTGTTTCTCAATTGTACACAAACGTAAGTCATCTTAAATCCTCTTGGAATCTCTGTCTGCATATAAGCCTAAAATACCCCCCAAGTGCTAGAAATTTTATTTAAACAGCCGCTAAAATACTTAAAATGTTATTTTACCTCTCAAGTGCTAGAATTTTTATTTAAATTTAAAAAGCCTCTAAAATACTTGAAACATTATTATTATTTTTAATATCTCTATGCTCGTTTAGTTAGTCATGCTATTTAGTTTCCACGCATCAGAACTGAGCTCGTCCATCCGACACTTTAAAGCCGTACGTTATAAGCAGTAAAAATCAATTGAAAGTGCTCATAAATCTTAACAAAAGATAGAGTTATTCCGCCAGCACGAGTCCCGAGTCTTTTCCAGAGTTCTTTCTTTCTTTTTTTTATAATATGCCTCAAGTTTTGCCCTTGCAGACCAAGCACAATAAACTTGAATGGACAGACAGTGAACACATTAAATTAGCACACAAAAAGATGCGCATACAATTGCTATGACTATCTGGTCTACCTATCTACCCAGCTGGGGCTACCTCTATGGGATTGGGAGCGCAATAATAAAAATAATGATAACCAGGAGCGGGCTACAAGAACAGCAACAACAATGACAACGACAGCAATAATAAGCTCAATGAGCAAATAAAGTAGCCGCGCAAAGGATTGAATGAATGGGCAGAGGACAGAGGGACAGGCGGAGCTAAAGAATGACAGAGCTGTGGAGGAGCAAGTCATACCATAAAGCAGAACGACGGCATCATATTTGCATGCGTTCTCAAGAAGAGCAAAATTGCAAGTGGCACGATACGAGTTGGGATGGAACGACTTTAAAATACTCTAAGAATGTTAAGAGAGTAAGGCGGGGAACTATATGGAGCAGTTGCCAAAAATTGGGAAGGAAAACGAAGTTGTATATATTAGTGCATATATAAGCAGTTTCCCTGAAGCTACAGAATCTCACAAAGCCAGTGGTGGATCAACCTGGATGATTTTCGAGGCATCCGACTCTCCCCAAAAAAGTTCGAAAAATGGGTTGAAAGTCTTTTGCTAGGTCAGATATACATACTCTTCGTAGTCTCATTCACTTTAAGACCAAATCCTATATCCGCACCTGCACAAAGCTCTGTATGGTATTCCAAATGCTGGACCTCTAGAGCTTTTGAACTTCAAGAAACAACCATAAGCCATCAAATATCTTTGAAAAGATTCCACTTATTTGTTCCACATGGTAGTACCCCTAACCATTTGATTACAGTGTATTTAAAACCAACGAACATAAAGTAGTTCCGACCTCAACTGCGCTTACTGGACAGCGCACAATTGACTTGCCCCGTGGCATTGCGGGGTCGTTCCATTGTAGGTGTATCACACAATAGTCTCTTATATGTATATATATGTGGCAGAGAGATGCCCGTAAAATGTTTACTCCGATAAATTAAGGCGCACTAACTAACCAACTGTAAGATAATGGCAAATGAAGCCGTAGGAGTTGCAGTTACATATGCAATTTCCAGTGCCAGTTGGAGTTGTATAAGAGTAGGAGTAGCATCCGAACCACACCACACCAAAAAAAAAAGAGCACAGACGAAAAAAAAACCCATGGCAACATGTTGCGCATTCAAATTTTAGTGAATGCCACTAAGATGAGGCAACCAACAACAAGTTGGCAAGTTCAGGAACCCACACACGCTGCCAGGAGCGTGCATATCCCATTGAAATTGCTTGTCTGGAGCTCCTCCATTGTTATGACTTTAGCTGCCGCTGCGCCTGCGCAGTAATTTATTTCATTTTTTTTTTATTTCTTTTATTTTTATTTGCAATTTTTTTTATTTTTTATATTACGCGTTGCATGCGCCAGCTCTGTCTCTCACATATGCTGGCTTTGTTGCAAGTTACGTTTACTCTTCGTCTTGGCGGCTTTGGTTATTTGGCTCTGAGCCAAAAGTCATTAACTTTTGGTATTCACTGTTTATGTTTGGACATGTGCTTGCGGCTACTGTACACAAGAACTGTCTTGTCGTTTATGTTTTCGATTGCCTACGCAAAAATAAATAGCCATTAAAAAAAAAGAGAGATGTTTTGCAAAAAAAAATTTGAAATAAAAAAATAAAAACTAACGATTTTATGCGCCATGAACCTGTAGCATAAACTAAATTTTTGCGCTAACGAAGCTTGATATGTGCAACAGTTGGCAACACTGATTGGGATTCTTTTGGCAGTTAGAAATAAAAAATAATAAAACTGGCTTAAATGTCATGCCACTAATTTTGAATCACGTTATGGCTAAGTGCTTAAAAAATTGAAGCGAAAATATTTTAAAGCGTTTAACATTTTTTACTACACTGTTGTAAAGCTTAAATAGAAAATAAAACAATTTTAGAAAATATTTATTGCTGAATTTTTTATTGAAATACACATTTTTTTCTTGATTATAATAAATTGGTATAAGTTTTGGAAACTTGTGGGTCCCATAAATATAGAGCAGTCCACACAACTCAAAATTTCTCCGAAGCAGTGCTGCATTTATGTTTTGTGCAACAAATATGCAATTTACGCAAGATGGCGCCAGCAATTGCGCTAGATGGCGCCAGCAGTAACAGCTTTTTCCCTTTGGCAGCATTAGCAAGACTTATGTGGAGCAACTTGTTTCGAAATGAAAAAAATATTGCGATTTCAAATATAAAATGATGGCTTAATATTTAATACAGGGTGGGCCAAGTGCTTGCTTGGTTGTTAAACACTCATATTTCGGAGCATAGACATGCAAAGAGGATGCTCTTTCAAAGTTTTCTATTTAAAAAAATATTGCGTTTTCAAAGGTTAAAACATGGCCAACTGTTGACTTGGTTGTTAAATACTCATATTTCGTGTGTTTAATAGTTTTCTAGTTCACTATCCAATTTTAGTCACTTATGAATGGGAGATGAGGCAGATGAGTTTCCGTCAAACAAACGAACCAGTAGAACCAGCTGAGACACCCATTTGGGCTATAATACTCAAATAAGTAATTTCAAACTTGCATTTTGTAGGGCAGAGTGGCGCTAAATGCGTCACTTTTGATATTATTCCATTTTTGAGGCAGCCAAAGGGCTAAGAGGATCTTAAGTAGGCATTATGTTGTAGCCCATATATGTGGCTAAAACTTAGCCTCAAGCAACTTTCAATTGTAGCTGCTTTAAGGGGCTCGAATATTGAGTTTCATAAAAAACTATTTTTGGCGCATTTTACCCCACCCCTATATACATTGTTTTTTTACTATTAATTTGAAAATATACGATTAAAATGTAATTAACAAACTAACCAACAGATGGATCGGCCTTTAAAAATGTATTATTTGCTTTGAAATAAATAAATACGCATAAACTTAGTAATCCCTTAAGATATTTGGGAACCTCTGAAAAAATCACGCTTTATATAGACTTTTCCTGCATCACATTATTTTCTTATTCAAAATATGCACAATTTTTTATATTATTATATTGCAACAGATGAACAACCCTATATAAATTTATTATTTGCTTAGAAATAAGCATATCACTGCAAAATCTGACATCATTCTGTTATAGGCATGAAATTAATAAGCTCCTAAACTTAAAATATTTGTGATGCTCTGAAAAAAACACGCTTTATAAAGAGTTTTCCTGCAACACTTTATTTCCTTTTTCCAAAATTTTAGGGCGATGTAAAATTTATATTTTCACTTTTATTTTATTTACGCTTCAAAAGTTGACCATTTTTAAACCAAAACAAGCTGATTTATTTTAACGAACATAATTTAGATAAATTGCACATTTTGATGCTAAGGTCACACTGTTCACTCAGCTAGTCTTTGTTTGCATGCATTTTGCTTGTTTGCGTAGGTACAAAAATGCTTAGAAAATAATATTTAGTATATATTTAGTATATATATCATATATCTAAAACAAAAAATATGCGTGGCTAAACATAAATCAATGTCCAATTGGCTACAACATAAATCTAACTAAATGCATTTCAAATTGTTGTTTATATATCACTAAATCAATTTCTATTTAGGAGAAAAAAATATTTCCAGCTGCCAAAAATAATAAAAATGGAAAATTATGCAGCACTGTCTGTCATATGCATTTTCCATAAAAATTTCTCTTCGTACATGCAATCCAAAATTTGCATATCAAGCTCAAATCATTTCACAGTTTCCAAAAAAAATATCAAACCCAAAAACAAAGTATTTAGATAATATAGAAAATGTATCTGCAAGTGTCATTTTACATGACATTTGACATTTTATGCGGTTAATATGCAAACGAAAATGAAAACAGAAAATTTTGAGGCTAATTTTTGGTCAGCAAATGGTTATATAAGTAGAGTTACCTGCTTTTGTCATTTGGATTTGATATTCCATAATTTACATGACAATGCACGAAAAGAAAAGTTTTTAACAAGAAAAAAATCCAACTATCAAAAGCTGTAGACATTCATTAGGAAAACATTTAAATTAATTTTTATTTTTATTATGACGCCTCTTCTTTTTTTTATATCATTTTAATGTGGAAATATTTTTCTTGGTAACTTTTAGAAACAACCTTTGTTAATTTATGCCGTCTTTAAAAGCCAGTTGTAAAAATATTTATCAAAGTTTTCTAAAAATTAACAAGCTTGGTAAATTTGTTTAAATTAGAATTTTAACTCGTTTAATTTTATGCCCATTTTTTATCTACTAAATTAAAGCTGCATTTATTTTATACTAAAACCATTTTAAATACAATTTTTTCTTTCTATTGCATAAAACAATTTATGTATCTTTTGTCATAAGCAAATTGTATCTGAAAATGAAAATTTGCTGCCAAAAACAGAACAAAAACAACATTGCCGGAAAATTGCTGCAACTGACATTGACAGAGCCACAAAAAACCCATTTACAAGGTAGAAAAAAAATAAAGGAAAATTATGCCTCATGTGGTTTGCCACAAAATGTGTTAAATTCAATTAAATGTTGTAAAAATGCATAAAAAGTTGACATAATCATAATGTGTTATAAAATAAAGTAATGCCGCTTAATGCAATTTTAATTTTAGTTAGTTTTTTTTTAAGGCATACATGGTCATACTAATTAAAGTCTATTTTAGCAATAAATTTTAATTTAAGCAAACAAAACATTTGTAGTTTTTTGCTAAATAGTGTATTAAAATTATGCAATTTATTTTCGTAGTTTTAGAATATGAATTTAATGAGTGACACAGATGTGTTTAGGATTAACATTCTAACTATTTTTCTTAATAAAGGAAAGAAAAAAAATTGCAGATCTAATTTTATCAAAAATAGTTTATTTCGGTCTAAAATTTATGAATATTTTTCTTTCCTTCTTTTATTCTTAAATAAATAATAAAGTACCCTCAATCCCAACAATAGGAATCAAGTTCTTTGAACAGATCTTGGTAAACCACAGATTATTAATAATATTCATAATTTATAAGACAATTTACTTATCATAATTTTTTCATATTTCATTATTCCTACAAAAAAAAACACTTGAAATAAGAATGCTAGTCATATACTTATTTATTTAAAACGTTTTTTTTCTCAGTGTAAAATAACTTAGAATTTTTTCGTATTTCATAATAAATCAAAAAATATCTTGAATTAAGAACTCTTCTCATATACTTTGTTATTTTTATCGCAAAACGGGCGTTAATGAAACTGAAACTTGCTTTTTTTCTCAGTGTATAATAATTTCGAATTTTCTCAAATTTCATAATTTATATACAAAATAAAAAACGATCTTGATATAAGAATTCTCGTCTATTATCTTTTTATACCCTGTACCGTATGGTACCAAGGGTATATTAAGTTTGTGCAAGCCGAAAATGTATGTAACATATAGAAGGAGACGTCGGAGACACCCCAAAGTTACCTAAAATATGATCAGGGTGAATAGAGAAGTCGATATACCCATGTCCGTCTGTCCGTCCGTGTGAACGCCTAGACCTCAGAGATGGTCAGAGCTAGAGTTACCAAACTTTCACATTAGATCCCATATTATTCCATTGGAGGCAAGTTTATTTTATTTTTTTGATATCGGGCATAAATTATATAGCTCCCATGGGGGAAAGTTTTTTATAGTTCCCAATCACTGTACCAAATTTGATCGAAATCGGTTGACTATATCATATAGCTCCCATAGGACCGATCGGCCAAAATAACTTTTTTAAAGAAAAATTCGCTATATTTCTTTTTTAATAAAGATATCGTAGCCAGATTTGGCGTTTGGAAATTTTTTAGACCACTTAAGCAATGTGCCAAATTTGAACAAAATCGGTTGACTATATCATATAGCTCCCATAGGTCCGATCTTCCAAAAAATCGATTTTTTAACTAAATTTGTTGTGTTTCGTTTGTTTGTTAAGATATTGGGACCAAATTTGACAATCGTGAGTATTTTATAGTTCTTAAGCACTGTACTAAATTTAATCCAAATCGTTTGACTAAATCATATAGTTCCCATAGGACCAATCGGTCCAAAAACACGTTTTTTATACAAAATTCGATGTGTTTTGTTTGTTTGTAAAGATATTTGAAATAAATTTGGCATTCAGATCTTTTTTAAGGTATTTAAGCACTGTGTCAAATTTTATTGAAATCGGTTGACTATATCATATAGCTCCCATAGGAATGATCGGTCAAAAAAAAATTTTTGCTTAAAAATTCTTCTGTTTTTGGTTTTTTGTGAAGAAATCGGACTTTATTACAAGCTAGTGGTACAGGGTATCCTAAAGTCGTCCGCGCCCGACTTTACGACCGCCATTTTTTAATTATATCGTAAATCGGACGCTACTGAAAATAAAACTTTTACTTATTTTTCGCAGTGTATTTTTTTTTTGTATTCTTCGTTTTAAGTTATCTGTATCAGGAGTAGTATAAAATTTGTGAAAATTAAAAATATATGGATAAAATTAACTTAGAAAAAAAAGATTTTTCTTTATACTTTCCATGTTAAGAAGCTGCAAAAACCTGAGATAATTTTTTTAAAATTAAGTTACTATATTATCTGAGAAAAAGTCAATGGTGAATGAGCATGAAAAAGTATTTGATATTTACTATACCTACGCTTAAATTTTTTATTATTATTTGGGAAATTTACTTAATGTCTAATAAAAGCAGATTGTAAATAAAATATATAGCAAAAATATTTATATATTTTTAAAAATAATTTCAATAATATTTATTTCCGACTAAATCTAATCAAAATTTTTAAATTTTTTTTCATTCCAGGTATGTTTCCACAATATATTTATACAAACGAAAAACTGATACAAAGTAAACGTAAGTTAAAAAAAAAACATTTTTATATTCGATTTCGAAAACTACGGCTTGAAAAAAATAAGCTTTATGACTTTAAGGATAAAGATAACAGAACATATGGACCAAATAATTTAAAAAAAAAAGTTTAATTTCGTAGAGGTTTGAACCTTCAAAGCACCCTTCTGGCTACACCCATTTGACAGAATATCAAGTAGTCGAAAAATCTTCTATGCTTTTTTCTTATATTTAATAGTTGCTCCCTTTACAAAAGAAAAAGCTTAAAATCTTATCCAATTTTCTAAAATATTGTTAGTGCATACAAAAATTTAAGTTAACCTCTTTACATAGTTCTTATGTACAGCTTAAATGAGTTAACAGCTACAAAGCTGGCTAAATCACAAGCTACAAGCTCGGCCAAATGGTCAAAACAATTTTTAAACAAGATACAAACACCAATTTACTCACTTACAAGCACTCACCCGCACAATCTCTTATATACACACACACACACACACAGGCGTGTAAACATGTAAAGAATAGTTTTAATAAAAGCTAACTAACAACAACAACAACAGCAGTAGCAACAACAACTTTGTAGCACTACAATTGTGGCAGCTCTCTGTTACTACACGTGTAGATAGTTTCGTAGCCGCAACAGTTGCCTGCCCCGCAGCCTCTGCTTTGCCCCCCAGCTTTATTGTTATTATTTATGCCAGCCAAACAGCAGCTTCCGGTTGTGCCACATGCGCTGCAACAACACAACAACAACAATCATGTAACAGTAGCAACAACAATAAAAACATGAAAAGGAAGCAACATTTAAAAAAATGCACGCAGCGAGGCCTTGACTGCAATATGTTGCCTAACAGCAGGCGCTGTAGCGCTTACATTTTTATAGATTTTTTCCTTTTTTTTTTACTACTAGCAGGTCAGCCAGAGAGCCTTTGGCTTTAAGTGTGTATGAGTGTATCTGTGTTTTCGCTTGTTATACACTTTTTTAACAATTTATTTAATCATGGGTTAGGGCACATTTTCATTTTTCGTAGCATACTTTTAGACGTTGCCGCAAAAATGCAAAAGCCAAATGCAGCAAGCAAACTAACACAAACATACACCCTACTTGTGCATGTGCAGGCACTAATACAGCCACATGTACGCACGCATACATATATATGTTATATAGTCGCTCTATCTTGCTCTAACCTTCTGACACACATTTTGCATGCCATTAAAAGTCATATGTTTCTACGCCTCAAGTTATGCTTTAGTTACTTGTTTGTATACACTTTAGTGAGTGGCTAAGAAGTGGAGTATATGAAGTTTGATGGAAGGTTTGTAACAGCGAGCAGCAGACTGTTTGCAGCCTAAAAGATTAGTTTGGAAGGGCTTGAAAGAGCATCATATGAGCTTAATAATAGTAAAGGCTTACAAAATTTTTATAGCAATTAGCTTTTTGTCTCCTTAGCTTGAAAAAAATTCTGCTTGTAGCTGGGTAATTGTCAATTTGCTCGAGAGTGTTAAAGCAAGCAGCTTTGCCTTAGACATTTTTTAGAGTTTTAAGTGTGCCAAGAATATTTGTTATAACTAGAAGGGTTAAGGATCTAAGGATCAGAGAAAATTTATTTAAGCTTACAAAATATGTGTTGATCCTTATGAAGAGTATTTTTAAAGCCGTTTTTTGTCTTAACTTAACTTTAATTAATATTTTTTCATTATAAGGTGAAATTTATACATCGGTTTGGCTGTAGTTGTTTTAAAGACTGCGAGCAGCTTTTATATTATAGTATATTTCTTTATTTAGAAAATTACATTTTTCAATGTTCATTTTTTTATCAAGTTATCGCTAAGGTTTTTGCCCAGCCGGCTTGTGAATCTGACTAGACGCTCATTATATCAGCGTACGTGCTCATTTATTTAAAGGTCCATGCTCTCCAGATTAATGGTCATGGTCGTCCGGGTCCCCAGTACCCCAGTACCTAACGGAGTTGATTGAGTTATAGTGGACGCGGTTAAGAGCTATCACTTTGTTACGGATAAGTTTGGTTTTCAATGGTTTGCCGATGAAAGGAGCCGAGATGGCAGCCTGGCTGTTAGACAGGAAGTAGTATTACATACCTTGCATCTTCCGTTCAATGATATAATATTCAAGCATTCCTATTATCTCTTGGGGATGTCGCCCATATAGAGGTGTCTTGATGTGCAACAGACTGCATGGTATTTTGGTGGTGCTCCCTAGTTACCAGATCGTTTTTGAACGTAAGGAGCGACTCGGAGAGGCATTGGTACAGGATGTTTAAAAGCTCGAGGTAGCCATGACTGTAGCATACGTTGAACACTGAGGAAACTTAGGGTGTCTGCAAGCGATGTCCTAGTTGCGCATGTGTTGATCCGTGCCAATATGGGACACAGCCGTTGGTAGGAAGCTGCGCATCGCGAAGTGTGCAGGCGGCGGAGTCCCCACCATTTAAAGAAATCTTCTGTAGAAGCTGTGACGATGACTAGTGAGCGCTTTTGCCCGCAGAAGGTGGAAAAGCTACCTTACTTTCTGAACACTACCGCAGAATTTCTTTGTTTGGAAAATTACATTTTTCAATGTTCATTTTTTTTATCAAGTTATTAATAAGAAGATTCCTAGCCAGCCTGCTTATGTATCTGACTAAATGATCATTATCTCAGCCTCCGTGAACAGTTAGTCCAAAGTCCATGCTCTTCAGATTAAGGTTCATTCAGAGCAGACGGTCATGGCTTCCTCAACGTACTTAGATACGGGTACCTATACAAGTGGAGCAATGTGGCGACCTTAGCCCAGATCTGGATGCGGTAAATCACAAAGTAGCCAATCCATTAGCCTGAAGTGAGTAAATGGGACGTCAGTCCCATTACGTAAACCGCCACATAAGCCTTATACAAATTTGAGTCTATATCTATATCTATGCTAAAGACGCCTCATATAAGCCTAATGAGCAACAACCTTTCCCCCCAGTTGCTGCTAGAGAGTATCTTAGTGTCGAGTTATAAACATATCGTAGTTGCTCCTTCTCGACTTTAGTGAGTTTCTTTTTTGTGTTGCATGCCGCACTATATTTTAATTGCTTTACATAATTCAAAGCTGGCTAACGCTTTATTTTTAATGTGCAACCGTTTGTGGCAGTTGTTGTTGTTGTTGCTGCATTGCAGCACAGTTTAATATTAGTTTTAATTGGTAGTACGCCTGTATGTAGGCACTAAAATGTTGTTAAAACCAACATTGCACGCACTGCAGCATAACCTTGCCAGGAGCAAGCACATGGGGTCGAGCTTTTGCTCATTATTAAGCTAGGGTTGCATTTTGTGGCTGGCAATTAACTGACTTTAATTGGACAAATTAAGCAAAGTTTTGTAGCAAGCTAAAGATGCTACTGAAATATAGTAGAAATCAAAGTCCAAGGCAGCAATGCAAAACTGCAAAAGTTTTTAATTAAATGCAAAAATTTTGTGGCCAGAGGGTGGCTAGGGTAGATGATGGAATAGATATAATATATAGAAGGTTTTTAGCAGCTTCAAGACTAGTCTAAGTAGCTGCAGCTAGTTCTTAAAGTGCAGCCCTGAAACTTAGGCTGAGTTCATCAAAATTTTGTTTGCCTTAGTTTTTGTTTTTTAAGCTATTTTGTGGAATGCTTAAAAATAAAGTTTTGTTGCATGCGCCGCATAATTAACGCTAAAGTTTTCTTGTTTCACCAAAAAAGCAACTTGCAGCAAAAGCAACAACAAACTGAAGAGTTCAAAGTTTTTTCAACGCTGCTTAACGAAGCTCAAAACCATTTCGAAAAAAACATAAATAAGAAGCCCAAAAATAAAAATATGTATAAAAAACTTTATTTTCTTTTCAATTTTGCGCCCCCCTTTTTAAGACGCTGTGGCAGGGTCAGCCAACAGCCCTTATAAAAATTAAAAGTAAAAAAGGAACACACTACAACTTACTTTTACGACTCTCCAAAGTACTACTAACAGCAACTTGAAAAGAGCAGTCGAAAAAATTAAATTATATTAATACAAATGTGAGGAGGGTTCCTCGAACGAAGTACTTTTGGCCATTACAGCACATCATAAATAAACAAAGAGACAAAGCAACCAAAAAATTCAATACCACAAACAGCAAAGAAATGCTTCAAGTTCATTTGAAGTAGCTCAAAAACTCTGTAAAATCTAAAACTTTAAGTTTAAGTACATAAAAAGACATAGAATATCTTCTAGCTATGTAAGACGAAACCTGAAATGTATATGCCACAAAAAAAAAATAAGAGAAAGCGCGCTTCAAACTTTACTTTGAGTCTTAAATCTACATATGTACACATCAGACATATATATACATATATATACATGCATTTAATGATGATTATTTTGATATAATGTTTAACGGTTTGCATAGCAACTTTTGTAAAGTAAATGCGTATTACAAATTGGATGTGGTTCACTTGAGTTGACTGTACTTGGGCTTGATTTGATGTTTGGCAAAGCAAAAAGTTAATAAAAAGCATTCATATATTATATATATAACAAAATTCCAATTAGAGCTAAAATAAAAAGTTCTGACTTAGTTTGCTTTGAGTGATGATGGCAAAGAATTTAATTTTTGTGCATAAAAAAATTGGAAAAAACATTATTTGACAAAGAGATGAAAAACGTTGTATTTAAGACAGAAAATGCAGCTTTAAAGTTGATAGACAGAATAGCCTTCACTCTTAGTAAAGCCTATATTGTTTATTTACTAAATTAAGAAATTTCTACATTTAAGTGATCAACCAAGTTCTATTGCGTTTAATTTAAAATTTACAAAGTTCACAAAGAAGAAACACAAACTTAACAACTCAACTCACAAACTAACAAAATGGGCGTTCACGCCTTAAACAGTTTATTTTCTGTGCAACTTTGCAACAGCTCAACTTAAATTTCATAAAGTCCTCTACCAAAATCTAACGTTTTAAATTTAAAATTTACAAAAATAGCTAAAGAATCACAAACTAGCAAAAAAAAAGGTATTCACGCGTTAGCTAATTAAATTTTTGTGCAACTTTCCAACACTTCAACAAAAACTTAATTAAGTGGACAGCCAAACTCTAACACGTTGAATTTAAAATTTACAAAATTAGCAAAGAAGCAAAATCTCAACAACTGAACTTATAAAATAAAAATAAATAAGTCCCTGTTAGACCCCTTGGAGGAGGGGCATAGGGGATCTCTATTAATAACTGTGTATCTGTGGTGTCTTTAATTAATAGAGACTTTCATGGCAAATAGCATCTTTGAGCTAGCGATGTCAGTGCTAGGCAAATGCACCGATCCACCGACCTTCGGCTTTAGAGGCGAGTACGCTACCACTTACGCCACCGACGGCCACAACTGAACTTATTAACTGACAAAAAGGGCATTCACGACTTAGCCAGTTAAGTTGTTGTGCAACTTTGCGACATTTCAACTTAATCTTCATTAAGTGGTTAACCAAAATCCAACACGCTGAATTTAAAATTTACAAAATTAGCAAAGAAGAAGCAAAAACTCAACAACTGAACTCATTAACTGACAAAAAGGGCATTCACGCCTTAGCCAGTTAAGTTGTTGTGCAACTTTGCAACATTTCAACTTTAGCTTCATTAAGTATTTAAACAAAATCCAGCACGCTGAATTTAAAATTTAAAAACTATCAAAGAAAAAGCAAAAACTCAACCACTCAATACATAAACTGACAAAAAGGGCGTTCACGCTTTAGCCAGTTGAGCTGTTGAGCAACTTTGCAACACCTGAACTGAAACTTTATTTAATGTGTTTATCGCTCTTTAAATACGAATGCAATTATTCAAAAGTTTATAATACGCATTTTTATAATCAGGCATAATTTTAATAAATAAAATTTTTTTTTCGCCGCTTTAACTTACTCAAAGCTTTTAGCTGCTTTAAAAAAAGCATTGCATACTTTCAGGCAAGCTTTACAAGTTGGTCTCTTCTTGTCTTTCTTACTGCAAAAAAACTGTTAGAAAGCATCCAGTGGTTACAAACACATACATACACATACATAAAACGCCTACGGTATTAGACACGTACTGGGGCAAGTCACTGGGCCGTCTTGCTAAATAGCTAGGTTAGGTTAAGTTCGGTTGAGTTGAGGTTATGTTGTCGGCTTGTTGCACTTGGCCTAAGGCTCATTAATAGAGCGATTATTTTTATGTTTTTTTTCTTTTGCTTTTTGCACTTAACAGAAGCCACACCAAACAACAGATGCACAGATACATAACACACACATAGATATACACACACACAGATATACACACACATAGATTTACACACATACAACCAAAGAACAAAGCAAAACCAAGAGCGACATGTGACACTTGACTTGTGTATGAGTGTTGCACGTCGAGGCGCTTGTTGACACTCATTGAGACAAAAGTACTTAACTGCTGCACTTTTACAACACTGAAAAACTACGACTATTTTTTACGACTTTTTTTTAGTACGAGCACACACACACACACACACAAGCAACCACAACTTGAGCTTTTATTTTCTGCTTTTGTACGCTTAATTTGTTTGTCAGCTGAGTAAGTTTCTGGGCTTTTGTGTTGTAGACGCCTCAACAGACGTTGGTGTTAGTGAGCATATGCTTGTTGAGTGCACAGAGAGAAAAAGTTGATTATTGTACTCAAAATGAGCAGAAATAAGCTAAGTTGCTTTATTTTTTATAAAATTCTAAATATATCAAGCTGGTTTTAGTCTTGATTTTTTATTAATTGCTTTCTCATAGCATTCTTAGAGGATTCCCACTGCTTGAGCTGAAATTTTGCCACATAAAATATTTGGTGAACTCACAATTTTCTCTCAGTGTACTCGCACTTTGTGTATAAAACAGAGCGCTCAAAAATGTGAGGCAGCTTGACATTACAACACGTACGCGGCCAGAGACAATGCAGATCCCAAAAGCAAAAGAAGAAGCAGCTTAAGCATGCTTGACACGCTGTAAATTATGGCCAACACACACTCACACACACACTTACATAAACAGTTAACGCCTGTTGGTATGCAATGTCAAAGGTTTAGACTATTAGATTTTTGGTTGCCTAGTTATATGAGTCAGCTGTAAATATTAATCATACGCACGCATACACAGAACTTTTGGACTTTGGCCATAAATTCCATGACTGTTCAGCTATTATATAAAGTTTTTGCATTATGCCACAATTGCTTACAATTCATGCCAAATACAGAGAGAAATGCCGCCATGCTGCTATTCATGCCACTTCAGCACTGACAATTTCATGCCAAATAAGTCAAAAAATAAAAAGCATTGCCTACTTTTGCGCGCAACCTTATAATTTCTGGCACTGCCAACTCGTCACACTAATTTGTGTAATTTCATGCGAATTGAGTGCAATTCGAGTGTGCAAGCCACTTGCTTTGACTGCTGCTGCCGCCTCCCTACGCCCCCTCCCCCCCCCCCCTTTTTAACTGACCTACTTTATAACTTTTGCCAGAGTTGCGCCAAGTTGTATGCCACACTCAAAGCTGACGACGACGAACCAACACATTGAAAAATGTGTCAAATAAAGCATTAAATTAGATTTCATTTCTTTGGCGCAAGTTTTTTGCTTTTGTTTTTTGGCACACAAAATATCACAGCGCAAAAGTTTTGACTGCATGAAAAGTTTGAATAGTTGCTAGGAACATAGTATATAGTAGTTTCAGCTAAGTTTCTAGGTGCAAGAGTTGTCACGGCGGCATAAATGAAATCGTCAGAAAGTTGCAATCGCAGACATTATTATTATTATTTTTTTAGACGTTTATTACTTGGCAGTAAAATAAAAAAAATGGCGTTAGTTATATGCATATTTTATATACTACACGCAGCCACACATATAAAAGAAATATTTACGGCAATTAAGCTTTAAGGCATGCATTGCTACCAGCGTTTATTTACCTTTTGCCTCCAAAAGTAGCAGCTCCAAAGCAACCGCAAAGTATGCACTCTTTACGCCGTCTAATAGGATTACAAGCGGTGCATTGCACTTGCCCCATAAAGTAGGCAACAAACAAGCAGCGGGAGCAGCTGCAGCAGCAGCAACAGCGGCAACTAACTCAAATCTGGCTGACAGACAGGCTTGTGGTTTAGTTGCCAGCTGCATGTTATAAGGTCTATGGTACGTTGCATGCCACAAAATCAATTAAGCTGCAACGCCAAATGACGCTGATGAGGCAGCAGTCTGTTTCCGTCTCTGAGCAGCTATTATAAGCTGTCAAAGTTGAGGTTTTGACAGCTATGCGAAGGTTGTGCTGGAAATCGCTGAACAACTAGTTTTAAAATAAATTAAATTTGGTGATGTGGCTGCCAGAAAATTAAATGAAATGTTTCAAAATTATGGTTTGCTTTTGTTTTTTAAAAGCTTTTGTTTGCATAAAAATATGCTGATAAAATTCTTTGTATACAATCTATAATCTTTTTTCCGAAAATTGCTTTTGTATAAAAGCAACCCCTGGAGATTTGGAGCACAACACTGTGCAGTTTAATTTTTTGTGCCCTTTTTTTGTTAGCTCATTAAACTGGGTCAGTGCTTCAATCTGATTAACTGCGCTAAAAAGTATGCAGCATTTTTTGTTTTTGCTTGGATAGTTGCAACTAACGAGCTGCAATGCTAATTTGTTGTGGAAAAACGCTTTAAAGTACTAAATGTTAGGCAGATTCTCGATTTCGATAGCTGAATTATGCAATCTGAACTAATTTCGAAAAAGATTTGGGTAAATTCAAAGCAGTTTTGAACAAAAAAATATATTAGTTGTACAAACTTTTCTAAGCCATTGCCAAAAAAAAATTTAGGTAAACTGAAACCAGTTTTGGGCAATAAAATATCTCAAAAACGAAATTTTACAGAAATTAAATATTAGATAGCATATCAAATTCATGTCATATATATATTGATCAGGGATTTTTAAGTGCAGTCTATGCTGTACATTATCTTTTGATGCTACTTTAGCTATTGGCACTTGATGTTGAGACTTTTTGGATTTATGCGGCTTAGTTGGCTGGGCAACAAATTGCAACTCTAATACAATACCAAAGGGATCAAAAACAACAACAACAACAAGTGCTATAGCAACAAGAATCAAAAGTGCAACAAAAGATTACCAAACGGCAGGTGCAGGGACAAGCAACAGTGGCACTATAATGCGTATACGCAATGTGGGTCTTGCACTATTTCTAAGCACCCATTTTGTTGCTGCCATTTTGTTGTTAAACATCCGCAGCTGTAAACACATACACATGCAAGCTAAGGTCCTTACAAACTTATGCTTTTGTTAAGCAGCAAACTATGTAAATGGCTGTACACTGAAAGAAATAGGGGAGAGAGTTGTATCTGTCAATATGATCAAAAATTTCTCACATGATTTTTTTCAGTGTACATCAACTGACAGTTAACTGCAGCTAACTACAGCTGTTGTTCTTATGCTTGTGTCTGTATATATGTACACAGTATGTTTGTGTCAGTATTTGTGTAGTCACTGCTCCCCTGGCAACCATAATGCGGGCCATCTATATGCGTCTACGCGTGCCTCATTGTTTATATTTGCGCTGTTACAAGTGCATACATGTTGCTATCTATATGTGTGTATGGGTTTGATGTGCGTGCTTGGTTTTGACATTAGGTACATAACTATACACACACTATATACACCATATACCTATGTACATACATGCATAGCTAAATAATGCGAAAGTTTTCAAACTTTTGCCATAGGCATAAAATTCTGGTCAAGCTCTCAGATACAGATACCCCTATACCCTACTTTTACTTGATATTTGCTTAGGCAAGCTTTTCCAACCGATGTATGTCAGAGTAAAGTTTATTAAATTCAGCTTGTTGTTAGTTGTGTTTGTCGCCAACTATTTATGTTGGCTGTCATGTAAGCCACCATGACGCGTCCCTCGCTGCATACCACAAAAGTTGTCTTACCTGCCACGCTTAGCTTACAACATATTGTATTTATTTATCAGACTTTGTTATATGTTTGTCCAAGTTTGCTCGTGCCATTGTGTTGCTTGGATTTATTTAGTGCAGCCGAAAAAACTTGGATTTAGTTCCAACACAATTGTCAGCTTAGTCACGTTTCATGTTTCATGTGCCTTTGGCGACTGGGATTCGCTCCACACACACACACACAAGCTCAGCAGGAAAACCTCAGAGGCGCTCCTTGTAATACCAAATACGTTATAAAGGTATAAGGAAAAATAAAATAAAAGCTAAAAACACGCGTTGCGCATATTTTAATACAAAAAGTTGACGAACGCTTTTTCAGGATTTTCTTTGCTGTGCTCTTCTCTTGTTAAGCTTTTGCGTAATTTTTGTTTTTCTTAGCTACACTTTTTTGCATTAAATAGTTACGACACGTGTATATGTATACTAAGTTAAGGATATCAGGTATAGGAGTGTATAGAAATAGATATATCAGCTTTATTTGCTGTAGCTCTTAAATTTTGGGAACTAGTTTAGTTCCAGGCAAAACTATGTTTGAATTTAAAGGAATCATCGTAGAACAGCTCCTAAAAATCAAATGGAATTTTTTGATAAGCTTTATGGTGTTCCCTATATTCCAAGTATAAATTTAATGAATTAAATACATATAGGGTGGGCCATTTGCTGGATTGGCTGTTAAAGTCTCATAATTCAGAATATACAAGCTTTTCGACAGTTTGGAGTTCTAGGGATACAAGTTAAGGATACCAGGTAGAACTCTGTATATGTCTAGATTGCAACTTTATTTGCTGCATCTCTTAAATTTGGAACTAGTTCAGTTTGGGGTATACTGCTTGGTTTGATTATTAAAGGAATCATTATAACTCATCGCCAAAAAATATAAAAAGGATTCTTTAGAGTGGGCCCTATATTTCTTGTATGAATTTACTGGATTAAATTTATATAGAGGGTGGGCCAACTGCCGAATCGGTTGTTTGATACTTATAATTTGGAACATACCCGTCAAAATGCTCTTCGACATGTATCTAGTTCAAAACTACTCAATTCCTACTCATGGATCAAAGTGGTAAAGGCGTATTATGAAAATTCTCTGCGAAAAAACATAGTTAGGGTCAGTGTCGATGAGTCGCCAAGAACATCCTTCCATCGTTCCCAAGAGTGACACCTTGCTAGGACGAGAGTCAAACGATGTAACTATTGAAGCCAATGGATCATACTCCATTCCTTCTCATGGATCAATGTGGTAAAGGCGTATTATGAAAATTCTCTGCGAAAAAACATAGTTAAGGTCAGTGTCGATGAGTCGCCAAGAACATCATTCCATCGTTCCCAAGAGTGACACCTAAGACATGAGTCAAACGATGCAACAATTGAAGGCCACGGATCATACTCTGCTTAGCTCATTTGTTCCATTGTTGGGAGAAAAACCAGATAAGTTTTCATTAAAAAAGTCATCAAAAATAACAATATTCGCAAACGGGCGTAGAGAAGCAGCCTCCATGGCCATTTGGGCAATATTATTTTTCATATATAAATGAATAGTTATAAAGTTGCATTTGGTACACAGATTTTGCCATTTCCTTTGGTTTGAAAATTTACAAATAAAATGCAATTAACAAAAAAACCAACAGATGGCCAACCCTATATAATTAAAAATTAAGAATATAAGTTGCCAAAAAATACCTTAGCATAGTCTAAATCAAACTTTAGGAGCTGGTGCATGTTATAATTAAAATTCATGTAACAAAAGGAAAGAACAGAAGGCCCACCCTATATAATTAAAAGGTTAAAAGAAAAATTAGCCATATTTAAACAACAACTACCTAAGCATAGTCCAAGAACTGCTGCCTGTTATTAGCCTTGCATTTGTGGCAAATTATTTTGCTATCAAGTGTGCAAAAAGTTAAGCTAAGTAAAAGCTAAAAATGACGGCAATGTAAAAACCAGCCAAAGGCAGCCAGGACATTTGCATACACAAGCGATAACATTTAAATGCACATAAGCAGACGAGGACGAGCAGCTAAAGAAAACATTTGAGAGCAAAAACTGGAGACAGGGTTGCCATTAGTTTATTTAATATAAAACGAAAAAGTTTGCACAAAATGTCAATTGTTGCAGATACAGATACACACAGACATTGGCATTAGTTTCAGCTTTAGCTTTGGCTACATGGGTCCATTGTCTGTTTGAATGGCTGCTAAAATGGCAAAAGCGGCAGTTAAGTTGGCCAGAGCTGTGCTGTGGGGTGGGCTAACCAGGGCTAACTAGCATTAAGTCAAAGGCAACAAACACAGCAACAAGAACGATGACAATAGATGCCAAGGCACACTGGTCGAGGCGAGGCTGTTACTCCAAACAAAACTAAGTAGCTGCAAGAGTAGTGCCGCTCTGTGGCTGTATCTGTATCTGTTTCTTACTCCCATACACACACACATACACATACACAGCAGTAATGCGCACTTTAAGCGCAGCAACAAGAACAACAACGGATAGTACTACTACAGCAATAACAACAACAAGAAAATGGCTGCCAGCAATGGCGCTGATAAGCAGCTTATCTTCATTGCTACAACCCCAAATGCGTATGTGTGTGTGTGGGAGAGAGTGTATGTATTCCTGCATGCTCTGTTTGTTTGTTTTGTTTGCGTTGTTCTTGTTGTTGTTATTATTGTCAGTGTCATTTGAATGTGAATTGTCGTAGTTGTTGTTGTTGTCGTTTTTGCTTTTGGTACGCAAAATGTGTAATGGCATTTCGTCAGACGAAGCATGAAAAAGCTCAAGAGGAAATAAGAGCAAAGTGTGAGTGTAAGTTTGCATGTGTGTGAGAGCTGCATGAATGCGTCTGTGTGTGTGATTGTGCTTGTAGTTGTGCGTGACAAAACGAATTTGCTCAGCTGATTTTACTTCTTTCTTACTTATTTATATATCAGCTTTTATTGTGAATGCACATTGTGGCATCAGCTTTGTTTTTCGCTCTTTTTCTCTAGTTTTTTGCGGAAGGTGAAGGGTAAATGGTGGAAGCTTTTTTAATGTTTGCAACAAAAAGTGTCTGAGCTTTAGTTAGAATACAAATTTTAGAAATACAGCAGCAGACAGTGGAAATTTAAAAGTACTCAATTCTTGATAAATGTATTCCAAAATACATAAATATATATAAAAAAATTATGCAAATATTTAAAATAATCACAATATTAAAAATCAAGCAAATGGTAATAAATATTAATAAATAAAAGTCTACCAAATTAAAATAAATACAAAAGAGCAAAGCGAAAGTGTAAATAAATGAAATTTACAACAAAAGTTAATTAGCTTTATATAAATTTAAATGTGGAATAAATGAACCGCAATATTTATATATTATAATAAAATATATAGCAAAATAATTCAAAGCCATGTCATGGCAAATATTAGTTTATGAATACTCTTTCATAAAAGAAAATAAATAACAAAAATTTAATTACAAAAATGGCGGACGTAAAGTCGGGCGCGGACGACTTTAGGACACCCTGTACCACTAGCTTGTAATAAAGTCCGATTTCTTCACAAAAAACCAAAAACAGAAGAATTTTTAAGCAAAAAATTTTTTTTGACCGATCGTTCCTATGGGAGCTATATGATATAGTCAACCGATTTCAACAAAATTTGACACAGTGCTTAATTACCTTAAAAAAGATATGAATGCCAAATTTATTTCAAATACATATCTTTACAAACAAACAAAACACATCGAATTTTGTATAAAAATCGTGTTTTTGGACCGATTGGTCCTATGGGAGCTATATGATCTAGTCAAACGATTTGGATTAAATTTAGTACAGTGCTTAGGAACTATAAAATACTCACGAATGCCAAATTTGGTCCCAATATCTTAACAAACAAACGAAACACAACAAATTTTGTTAAAAAATCGATTTTTTGGAAGATCGGACCCATGGGAGCTATATGATATAGTCAACCGATTTTGTTCAAATTTGGCATATTGCTTAAGTGGTCTAAAAAAATTCCAAACGCCAAATCTGGTTACGATATCTTTATTAAAAAACGAAATATAGGGAATTTTTATTTGACAAAGTTATTTTGGCCGATCGGTCCTATGGGAGCTATATGATATAGTTAACCGATTTTGATGAAATTTGGTACAGTACTTGGGAACCATAAAAAACTTTTAAATACCAAATACAAATCCATCTAAAACCTTTTTTTTGTCGAGGTCGCCTCAAACACCCATATGGGAGTTACATAATTTATCCCCGATATCAAAAAAATAAAATAAACTTGTCTCCTATGGAATATTATGGGATCTAATGTGAAAGTTTGGTAACTCTAGCTCTTTCCATCTCTGAGATCTATGCGTTCATACGGACAGACGGAGTTGGGTATATTGACTTCTCTATTCACCCTGATCATATTTTAGGCAACTTTGGGGTGTCTCCGACGACTCCTTCTATATGTTACATACATTTTCGGCTTGCACAAACTAAATATACCCTTTGTACCATACGGTAAAGGGTATAATAAATATTACAAAAAAAATTAAATAATCTATACCAACAATGAAATACAAAGTTCTATTAGTTAGAAACAGATTTTCAAGAACTGCTAATATTTCTAAAAATTTTAAGTATGCTCTTTTAAAGCAAAAAAAAAACAGGCAAAAAATTATATTAAATTCTAACTACATTTTAAAAATTAATATCGAAAATAAAATACGAAATTCTACAAAATTTTTTTAATTTATACCAAAAACAAAAATAGAAATTCTACAAATTAGAAACAAATTTCTCAGAACTGCTAGTTTACATTTTTTTAAATTCTAATATTCCTAAAATGAGTCCTTTTGCTTGTTCAAAGGCTAAAGCTACAGCAGCCAAGTTGCTTAAAGCATTCATTAAACTTGGAAATGCTCATAATGCACTAATGACGTCACGCACAAGACGAATTTTCAAGCAAACTCCGTTTTAATAGAGATTTCGATATGCAAGCATCCACAACATCTTCCAATTAACTACGCAATAACTAGAGTTTCAAAATTCTTCAGTTTTTGGCCAAATCTAAAGTTTCCTAACTAACTGGCAACTCCTTGCTACAGCTGTTTATTATAGCATTTGAAGCTTAAATTAATAAACATTTCCACAGTACCTTGCCTTAAATTGTACATTTCAACAGCATTTAATTGAAACATTTGCCCCAATAAGCAAGCCAAATGACAGGCAAACAGAAAATATGTTAATTAAATTAAAAGCACGTGGAAGAAACACTTTGATGAGGCGTGCCAAGAAAAGGAGACACCAGCTGCTTGTGGCATGCCCGCAATGGGAATGCAAATGAAAATGAGACACTGACTGGCTGCAGGGAGAGAATGAGTCATGCCAACACCTCCAGAGAAGCTGGAAATACTTGCAGCCAGCCAAGAGCTGTGTATCCACAGCCACAGTCAGAGCTCAACAGTGGGGCACCTTTTGTGGATGGATGCCAGTTTTACAGTGAGCCAGCCGCTCGGGCGGCGTTGACGAGAAATGTAAAGCACTTTTGGTATGACAGCTGAAATGTCAGTTAAGCATGAATTGCTCTTCGCCTCGCCTCGCCGTGCCAGAGAAATGAAAATCAGCCGGAGATGCCTCAACGCAGGTGGCACACAAAACGGCACAAAGAGTCCGTCCACTGCTCAGTTGGGTTGGCAAGTAGGAGACAGACAAACAGGCATACAGCTGGACAGATGGACAGCTGGACAGCGACTACCGAATGGCAGGCAAAACTGAGGTGTTCCAACAAGCTTGTTATTGTTATGTATGCTCAGCTTAACCCACTCTGCGCTCTTTTCAATTTTCTTGTACTCGCATTACGGTGGGTTAAATGCTGTTAAATGAAAGATGAAAAAGGAACCGATATAAGGATGAAAACAAAAAGTGTTTTTTGGACTTGTATACAGTTTATAAATGTCAAGTTTGGATGGTTGGTTATGCAGTTTTTGTTGACTTTTTGCTTGAGAAATGTGTTGGATGAATTGCAGTTGAAAATAGTCGAGATGAAAGTGGTAGAAATGAGTTTAAGGATGATGCAAAATGTTCAATTTTTCTTAAGCCAGGTTGAGTTCGATATTTTTGGCTTCTTTTTTGGGCTAGGTTTGTACTTTTTAGATCACGTAGTAGCAATTTTCTGAGCTTTACAAGAAAAAAATCAATAATCATGTATATATATTATGAGTTTGTTTTAAGAATAATATCATTTAAAAAGTCTTTAACCCCTTAAGACATCAGTAGAATTTTGTTTTATTATACAACTAGCTCCGAACTTTAGGCAAAACAAGGTCTCAGGGCTTTGGAAAAGGCCTCTGCCTATAGATTCATTCTAGGAACAAAATGTTACAAAGACTCGTCCAATATCTTTGATAGTTACCTTCCTAACCGTTCCTATTTCGAACGAAGTATTGCTCCGTCACCAGACAAAATTCTCAGAGTGTTGGAAATAGTTCCAGCCTGACAAAATTCTCAGAGTGTTGGAAATGATTGCTGCCTAGAGGTTCAATGGCCCCTGCCTATAGGTTCAAATTAGGCACAAAAAGTTGAGAAGTCTGTTTCAATATTTTTGATAGTAACCGTCTAACCGTTTCTATTTCGAACGATGCATGAGTCAATGATGTCACCTGATGAAAGTTTAAGGCCGTTGGAAATGCCTTCTGCCTATACGTTAAATTTGGACCCAAAAAGTTACCAAGTCTGGTTCAGTATCTTTGATAGTTTCCATTTTATTCATTCTTATTTTGAACAATGCTTAACTCAGTGACGTCACGTGACTAGAGTCAACATCAAAAAGTTGATCGATAGGCATGTAATGAAGACTCTTCTTTTAACTGAGAACAACTCTGTCAAATATAAAACCGTTTAACCTCAAACGTGCCGAATCCCTTAGGTAGTTTGTTCTATAAGCAATTTTACGAAAATTTGGTCAATGACGTCACTTGACTAAAGTCGACACCAAATATTTGATATATAGGCATCTAATGAAAACTACAGCTTTAACTAAAAACTACTCTGTCAAATTTGAAGCCTCTTATAGCCCAATCCCTGAGGAAGTTTGTTTTATACAAATTTTGTGGAAAATTTCAGAATTTATTAAATTAAATATACCCAACGAAGAGACATAGAATTCACTGCAAAGAACACTTTCAACCTACCCAAATTCAGCCATAAAGCTGCAACTAGGCGAAATCCCAATCCTTCTGGCCTATCTACTTTTATGTGGAAAGCAAATGAAATTATAATCTTGCCTAACCAGCGACCTATGCAAAAACTATAGCCTACTTTTTTGCGCTACACATATGCATACTATCATCATCAGCCAACTAATTTGCATTTTCCATTGCCATTTTCATTTTGACTGACTTCTAAGCGCCTTAAATCCAAAACATAATTATGCGCTACAGGAACAAAAGTTTCCCAAAAATGCTGCACACAGACCCACTCCCGCCCCCGACAAAATCCATGCACAAAAGTTTTTAATCACAGCTGACTGGCCGTGCGTGTCGTCTGCTGCTCTTTCAGTGCTTTCTATCTTCCATATCTAGAAGCTATGCCAATTTTAATTTTTTGGTCACCCAAAAGAAAAAACAACAAAATAAAACAGGAATGAAATTTCACTTTGCTGTTCCTGCTGCTGATGCTGCTCCTGCTCCTGCTGCTGTGTTTAACCGCGTGAAATAATCTTTGCTGGCAGCAGTCATTTGGTCGTTGTCATTGTTGTTGTTGCTGTTGTTGTTGTTGTTGTTGTTGTGGTTGCTGTTGTTATTGCAGCCACTCAGGCGCGTTTCATTATAACGAAAATCCGCTGCCTGCGGCCAACCAACCATCCAGCTTGGTGTCATATTTTCCGCAGCTTAAATTTCCAACAACAGAAAGTAGCATCGTCGTACTCCACTGACTACTGCGGCTGGCCACTTGTATGGCTCTTCTCTTTGGTATTTGCCAGTTTGTAGCAGCCTTTTAGGCGCTGTTGACCAAACCACACCAAAAGCATCTTAGCCAAACGGAATGCGATTAGAACTGTACAGTAGAAGTAGGGGGGTGAGTGGGATCTTGCCAACTCACTAAGTAACCCGGGACAACACAATCGCAAGCGGCCAAGCTGTAGCTATATATAAATATACATTTTAATCTGGGGTTTTTTTAGGCATTTATTGCGAAATCGAGTATTATAAGTTTGTATCTGGAAAATATGTAATAATAATATTTACTTTGGTCACTCAAATTTTTTTTTATGCTTTACTTTTGATGATACTTAATAGATGTATTATATTAAGCTATAGTATTACATTTGTAATAAGTTCCTGTTCATGGCCATTGGGTAAGCAACACCAAAAAATAAGTCAAATAAACTCAAACTAAAGCTCTCTTACCTAGACTCAAGTTATAGAAAGTACAGTAAAATTCGTTAAATTCAATGATACCAAAATATAATGGAACTTTAACTTTTCCTAACTTCAGATACCTAAGCCTCAGATACCAGTACTTCGGCATTTCTTAAGTATTAGACTAGCCAAACTTAAAACTAAAACTAAAATAAAATTCCAAATTTTCAGAATGTTCGGAACATTTTTTCCAAATTTTTGAAATATTTTTTTTTTATTTTTTATAATTTTTTTCCCCTTCTGTTAATTTTGTAACATGCAGTATGAAAGTAACTTTGCTTATTTTTTCGAGTATTATTACCTGTATACCTCTTTGTTGCGGTTGCTGACGTCATTGCTGAGGCATTCTTGCCTTTATGTATTTATGCCTCATAAAGTGCAGATCCCAAATGGTATCAAAAATAACTAAGATAGCTTTAAATCAATAGAATTAAAGGGAGAGCAAGAATGAGCTCTAAATTAGGCTTCCAATCGTCGCTATACTACACTACACCAAATAATTATCCAATTTTTTTTTCTTTGGTCATTCTTGCCTTTATGCACTTGTGCCTGACCTAGTGAACACCCCAAATGGTATCAAAAATGACTTAGATAGCGGCAAACTAATAGAATTGAAGGGATGGTTAGATTCCGAATCGACAATACACAACATACAGGGTGCGCCATTTGAATGTGGTCGATGGAAATATTGAAGCAGACACCGGCCCAAACAGTCACATTCTGATCATGCAGTGGAATTTGATGGATAGCATGAGGATTTTCTTTCCCCCAAATGCGACAGTTTTGTTTATTTACAGTGCCAGATAGCGTGAAATGGGCCTCATCAGTCATTAAAATTCGCTCCCAAAAATCGGGCAATTACATTTAATGAACATTGTCACTATTTCTGCGCGTTCTTTGGGCGTGAATCGATTCATGGTTAAAATTGTAATTCAATAACCTTTCCAAAATGTGTTCGACGACGTCAATCGGTTGAAATCTATCAAAGTTATTCAATATTTCCATCGACCATATTCAAATGGCGCACCCTGTAGTTATGGAAAACAATTTTTCTTAACGATATATTCTATATTTTTTATAATACATACATGAAAAAGTATTTTCAATTAATTAAAAAAAAAATATATTATTTATGTTTTCAACTGAAACATTATCAAACCTTAAAAAAATGAACCAAATATGATTTAGAAAATTCTGCATCCTCTAAGTAAGCCAGTGCTCCTAAATATAGAATATGTTCTGAATTTATATGCCCACCATATAATAAAAAATAAAATTCCTAAAATATCCTGCTTTATATGCTAAAAATAACTTTTCGAATATATCACCAACTCAAATCACGATTTAGACTGCCGCATAAACTTTGTTGAACAACAAAATGGCGGCAGCTTATAGAGGCGCGCTTTTAGGCGTAGGGGCTTTATGTGTATAATTTTCGCGCCAAGTAAATCTCAACAAATTTTTGCTGTCGCCCTTTGGCGCTTCCGTTCCATGTAGCTGTTATATTATTTTATTTTTTTTTTCTTTTTATTATTTTTTATTTTTTATTATTTTGTCATTTTTGCTTTTGGCGTTTGAAATCCTGAACAGCGGCATCCTGTTTCTATAGCACGCGCTACACAAACAAACGCACACGCAATAGAGACAGACAATCACAGATACACACACCCACACACACACACATAGACACACAGATACTTCCGCCCAATGCTGTAAGCCTATAAATGAGCTTAAAATTTTCTATGCGAATGAATGCGAATGCTTTTGAAATTTATTATAGAGCACAGTCGGGGGTGGCAGGAACGGAACCAGGAGCCAGGAGCCAAGAGCCAGCATCCAGTCAGCCATCCAGAGTGTTAGCTTGGCATTGGACGCCAACACTCACTCATACATACACATAGTTCTAAAACTGTGTGTGTGTGTGTGAGAAATGGTTTTCGTCTATATCAAAGGCATTTTGTTGCTGACTCAACGGCGTTGAAATTTTTTAGCAAAGCAAATTGAATTTCATTTCGATTTTTTTTTTTTGCTTTATTTTTTGTTGTTGCTTTCTACTCTACTTTATTATTTTCTTTATTTTTGTGCTTGTGCTTCTAACTTTTATTTTATTTTAAATTTCCTTTTGCTGGGTAATTTTTATTTTATAGTCGCAGGCCGCTCTAAAGCTCTGCAGCTAAACAAACACAAAAAATCGAATATATTTTATATTTTTAAACATAATTTTATTTTTGTGTTTATTTTTATGCCTGATTTTGAGCACTGTTTTTTAGCTTTTCTTTATGCCTAAATGCCAACAGCACATATACATATATATATTTAAAAAGTTTTTAAAAATTCATTGCTCACTTTTATGGGCCAAAAATACAGTGATTCATTTTTTTATTTATTTTAATTGTTTTTATGCAAACACTTTTATTTTGCTTGATTTTCTTGTTTATTAGCAAAATTGTTTCAAATGAATTTTTTATTATGACCATTTTTGACAAAAAGCAATTGAAAATTTAGTTTCATATATTGATAGTGACTTTTTGCAGTCAGTGTTTGTACGTGTTTAATAAGTTTTTTAATTGGTCTTTAGATTGGCGTGTTTAGATATATGTACGAGATATAGATATATTAATATATATTAATAAGAGTATCAATTTTGTTCCGCTTAAAAACTCTTACTGATTTTGATTCTTTGGGTTATTCTAAGAAATTTCGCCCAAGAATCTATGTGTCTTAAGTGAATTTCAAGTCTCACAATTTTTCAAAACAGTTTTTATACCCTGTACCGTATGGTACCAAGGGTATATTAAGTTTGTGCAAGCCGAAAATGTATGTAACATATAGAAGGAGACGTCGGAGACACCCCAAAGTTACCTAAAATATGATCAGGGTGAATAGAGAAGTCGATATACCCATGTCCGTCTGTCCGTCTGTCCGTGTGAACGCCTAGATCTCAGAGACTAAATTGTACTAAATTTAATCCAAATCGTTTGACTAGATCATATAGCTCCCATAGGACCAATCGGTCCAAAAACACGTTTTTTATACAAAATTCGATGTGTTTTGTTTGTTTGTAAAGATATTCGAAATAAATTTGGCATTCATATCTTTTTTAAGGTATTTAAGCACTTTGTCAAATTTTATTGAAATCGGTTGACTATATCATATAGCTCCCATAGGAACGATCGGTCAAAAAAAATTGTTTGCTTAAAAATTCTTCTGTTTTTGGTTTTTTGTGAAGAAATCGGACTTTATTACAAGCTAGTGGTACAGGGTATCCTAAAGTCGTCCGCGCCCGACTTTACGTCCGCCATTTTTTAAATAATATTTTATATTTCACTAGCGAGCCCTGCTGACGTCATCCTGCCGAAGCTTTTTAAATACTCTTAAAGGGTAAAAACATCGTAAGATTCTCATGCCCCAGAGAAACTACATTTCAACCTCTTTGCGACTTCACTTCTGTCTCCACTTAATGTCCAATACCCGGTGTTGAACAATTTTCTACTATGCTATATTCACAATAGTCACAAAAATGCGTATATTTTACGAACCAATATACATCACAATAGGCTTAAAACCTCCGTATTGACAACCTCTAACACTCGCAAACATCAGATTTCAAATTCATCGACGCATTCATGTGAACACCCGTAACACGTAAAACATAACTTTCTTTTATATATAAGTACCTATTTGAAATTGCAATCGTATAAGCTATGAGCTCTTAATAAAATAAACAAAAGTATTTTCCTCTACTTCAACTTCTCTGGTTACCCCAAGGCGTAGTTTTTTCCTTAATTTTTTGGCCTTGGAATTTTTCTATAAAACTCTAAGAAAAATCGATAACATGCCTAGACTTACTTTAACATTCATTAGCAACTAAAAAAAAACCCAAGTCGCTCAAATTAAGTCACAAAATAATATACTTATAACTAATAATAACACTTAACATATTTAGCTACTGAATAAAACATATACCCAGCTGGTTCTAAAAATATTTTGTTAACTTCTTACTCCAACTCCTTATCCAACTTGTTCAGCTTACAACTTTATTAGCTGCCTGTACTTGCAATAACTTCTCCTTTTTATTATTATTATTACATATACTATATGATTTTTTTTGCTTTTATTTTGCAGGCTTTCTCCTTGAAGGAGTCACGCCAGCGGCACCACCGGATGTACCACCACGCAATCCGACAATGAGTCGCATGAATAATGGTCGTTTAATTGCCGGAGCTGTTGGTAGCAACAATCCAAATGATTTGGGTGTTGATTTTGAACCATCTTGTTTGGTGCGAACCCCATCGGGCAACGTTTACATTCCTAGTGGTAATCTAAGTGAGTATACACAACTTTTAAATTAAACACATAACTAAATCGAAATATATCTAAAAAATAAAAGCCCCATCCATTTGGCTAAAAGCAAAACTCAAAAGCAACTGGCTAAAAGCCTGGCCTAAAAGCAAGCAGTTAGGCATATTGTTTTTTCGTGTCCAGGGCCAGTTGCATGCTAAAAGCTCACCAAAACCCTTAGGCCAAAAACCGCGCTAAAGCCGACCCAATGAAACCACTTGACTCATTTAAATGTTTAGCGCTTGTGCGAAAAATTCCATTTACCATATTGCTATAAAAATGTAGAAAAAAAAACACACACTCCGTGCCCCTGCAGCACTCTTTGAAAGTTTTTAGTCCTTTTGTTTTAGAATTGTGCGCAGAGCGCCTAAAATGCTGCTATATGTTTGCCATTTATTGTTTTTCCAACAAAAATATTTTTTGTTTTTCCATACTCCTTTTTTTGTTAGTATTATAGTATGTGTGTGTTTTGCTTGTGTTTCTGTTTCTGTTTGTATTTGTGTATGCATATCCGCAAGCAAGCTTTAGGGATAAAAACATTGAATGTGGAGTGAAAATAGTCGGCAACGAATAATAAAAAACAAAAAAGGGAAAAAACCAAAACCGCCAAACTGCCAAAGGGTCTTTGACAGACTGCGTTACAGACACCATAAGACCAACAACAACAACAATCAAAACAATAACAAATACTAGTCAACATTCAAACAAATATGGAGCAACAAAAAAATTTTGCACCATTTTCGAAGCTCCGGTGTAAAAACGAAAGCTCTGGTGTTGCCTGTAACTAGGCGGCATTTAACTCTTTTATGTTGCATACTTTTGGGCAGCTGTGCTTGTAAAACGGAAAAAATCACTGAAATTTAATTTTGGGCTGCCAATTTTTCGTATTGCTTGTATGGATTGTTTTAAATTCAGGCTTTTGATGTTTTATGCTATGTTTACACTGACTCGTATTGTGATGACGTCACAAGTAACTAGCTGTGACAATCGTGTCACAAAAAGTTTTGTTAGAAGTCTAGATTTGTACAAAAATTTAACAAGAAACTAGTTCGTTGAGAGGCGAAGAAAAAAATCGAAATTATGTCTTAATACTTTGCACAATTTGGGATAAATTGATATTCAAAATGAAATTGTTTAGTAAATTCTTTTGAAGCAGTTCGTGAGCAAACTTAAAAAGTAAAATAAAATCAGAAAGAACTTGGCAAGCATTGATAATATTCAAAATCTAATCTTAAAATTTCATAGTAGTCTTTTTGACCAGTTTTTAACAAAAACCCAAAATGAACCAGTTTGTGAACCAGCAATATTATTAAAAAACTTAAATAAATTTAATTAAAAAAGAAATAAAAAAACAATGCAACAAATGACCATATTCGATTCCCAAGAAAAAATTGTATCCACATTTTGAAAAAACTTAAAACGAACTAGTTCGTGAGCAATCATTAAAATCTGAATAAAGTTTAAAAAAGCTTTGCAATAAATGACCATAGACGGTGTTTAAGAAATTATTGTATTAAAGCTTCGTCTTGTCCAGAATTTCTCAAAAAACTTAAGGTAAACTAGTTCACCTTAAGTAACAATAATAATGAGCAGGTAATAAAAGCAGAATAAAGTCTATAATAACTTTGCAGTAATAGACCATATGCAATGTTTAAGAACTAATTGAGTTAAAGCTTTTTTTTGTCCAGAATTAATGAATTAGTTCATAAGCAAGCAATAAAAGCTCAGTAAAGTGTAAAAGAACTACGCAACAAATGACGATATTCAATGTCTGCAAAAAAATTGTATGCAAATTTTTACAAATGATCCAGTTTGTGACAAGCAATTTGGTCTTAATAAAGTCTTAAAGAACTTTGCAGTAAGTAACCAAAATTGATATTTAAGATATAATTGTGAAAACCTTTTCTTGTCCAGATCTTCTTTTAAATTAACTAGTTCGTGAGGCATCACATAAAAAACCTTAAAGTCCAAAACACCCTTTCAATTACTCATGCCAAATAAAAAATTATGGGACAGGTTTTTTTCCAGTATTTTTAAAACATTTTTTTAAATGAACTAGTTCATGAACAAATTAAAAAAAGGAAATTTATTTTAAGAAATGTTTGTTCGACATGGCTAATTTCGATGTATTAATAAAAAAATTGCATGGTAGCTTCTTCTTGTGCAGATTTGACAAATATATAAAAATGAACTAGTTCATGAGCAAGCAAAATAAAAGCCAATAATATTCAATATCTGAAAAAAATTTAATGGTAGCTTCTAAAATTAAATGGCGGGCTCTGAAACAATTTGACATAATTTGACCCATGTACAAGTTCCACCAACTGACGTTTCGCCACTTTTCAAAAAAGCTATAATTTTTTAATGCAAATCAAGCCCATCAACCAAAACAGTCGCGGTGATTCAATAGGTCTCCATTTTTGGTAGTATTTAATTGATCCGTCGTCTTTCTTTAGCAGATTTGCGGCGAACCGATAATTTTTTAAGGCCCTTCACACTAACAAAAGTTTCCCTAAATAAATGTTGATGGTATTTGTGATAACCAAACATGCGCCTTGAATATTTCCTTTCAGCAGCAAACATTAGGCTTGCAAGTCGAAGGCATTTGTTGCATTTAATTCATTTGCTTGTCAAAGAGAAAAATTTTACATTTTAACAAGCTTAATAATACAGCTGTTAACCCTGTGACGTCACACAGCTGTGCCAATTAATTTGCTTTTTGCACTCAACAGTTCAACTCAATTGTGGCGTGACAGTGTAAACCCAGCATAAGTTTAACAAGCTTCAATATGTGTCTTCTACCATATTTGCTATATATGTCAGTATATATGCACGCTATATACAACATTTACATATTAACATTTACATATACCGAACAGTGTTCAAAAAAAAAGAACTAATAATAATATTGATGTGCTCATTTGCGTAGAAACTGTATGGATTTCATTGACAAAAATTTCCAAAACTTTACAGTGTGCCAGAAAATGAAAAAATTTCAACTCAAATCATATACACATACATATACAGCTGCACATATACACATTTATTATATGTTTGTATATATGAGTTTTTACTGAAATATCAACAAATACGCAGCAACTAACAAAACGAAAACAAGACGAAAAAAAAAAACAAACAGGCAAGAAAATAAATAAAAGGCAAAGAGAAAACAAAACAGAAGCAAGCTGAGCTGAGTAACGGCATGCATTGTTGTTGTTGTTTTTGTTACTTCTTTGTGTATGTGCTTCTTGTACATATGTAACTATGTATAGCATACATTTGAGCGTGTGGCTATGCCTGTGTGTGTGTGTGTGCTAGAGTATTTGTTTTATGCGTCTGTTGTTTACAGTTTTTTCTTCGTTTTTGCATTATACAAGCACATACGCACATGTGCGTGTGTGTGTGTGTATGTGTATGTGCTGTGCAAGCTTTGTCTTGATTTGGTTGCGTTCCTTTTTTGCCTTTCTTTTGTGCTTTGTTTTTTTTTCTCTCTCGGCTTTTGTGCTCGTTTTTTAGCATTCATTTTCAAGACATTTTCTTTTTGCTAGCGACGCAGCTGTGTTGATTGTTTTGTATGCTTTTTGGGTTTCCACTCTTTTTCTACGTCAGCTACTTGTGCCAGTTTGTCTAAGCGTGTGCTAAATTTTTGTTGCCTACTTTGCAGCGCAACTGGAAACTGAAATTTAATTGTAAGTGGTGTGTGTATGCGCTACCTTTAGTTGGGTTCTTGTAGTAAATACATATTGGAAGAGAAAAGGTGGCTCATTTCGATAAAAATAAGAAATCCTTTTATGAAAATGATTTTAGAAGCGTCAAGCATAGCTTTGAGGTAGCAAAAAAGTTGATTAAATCGAGGTTTAAAAAAAAATATATCTATAAGTTTATTTAATGCACTGAGAATTTAAAAAAAAAAAATTGTTTATTTTTATGATTACTGTTCTCTAGTTAGGAAACATCTTCAATACAAATCAGGCAGTTGGAGAAATATGTCACATATCAAAGAAAAATCTTATATCAAGACTGAGTGTTAAATGAAATAAATATAAAAGTTATTCTTTCCATTTTTTATTGTATACGAACATTGTTCATTGTAAAATGACACAATTTATAAATGAGTTGATAAAAATGTTTATCGATTAATTAATATTTTGAACATTTTAGATGATTATGTAAGGTTTTACTAAAATAAAATCGTACTAACCTTTAATATTAATTATGATTTCCTTACACAAAATATATATATATAATTCCCTGTTAGACCCCTTGGAGGAGGGGCTTAGGGGATCTCTATTAATAACTGTTCGAACAGAACAGGGACCAACAGTTTATAGCCGAATCCGAACGGCGGTGTCTTTAATTAATAGAGACTTTCATGGCAAATAGCGTCTTTGAGCTAGCGATGCCAGTGCTAGGCAAATGCACCAGTGCTACTGCGGGGAATCGAACCACCGACCTTCGGTTTTAGAGGCGAGTACGCTACCACTTAAGCCACCGACGGCCACACAAAATACTATAGCATTATATATAGTAAAACGATTTTCTAATATATACGTATATTATTTTAATATATAATAATAACTAATGGGCCCGGCAGACGTTGTCCTACTAACATAATCGTTAATAGTAACATCGTTAGATTCTCTAGTTAGCTTTTCTGGAAAAATATAAGATTTTTAGATTAGTTTGCAGATCGATTCAAACTTGCAAACTATTAGTCGAATGTCGCGCTTTACGGGTCTGTCTTGACTGAATTCTTTCACGTTCATTGCGATCTTCGCGTTCCTGCGCAGTAAGATTAGATTGATAATTAATTTGATTCGTTTCATTTATTCCAAAAAACCTCCGTATTGACAACCTCTAACACACGCAAAAATCAGATTTGAAATTCACCGATGCGTTCATGAGAACACCCGCAACACGTGAAACATAATTTTATTTTTTATGACAAAAACAATTAACTAAAAAAAATTAGATGTTGACCGATTCTCAGACCTACCCAATAGGCAAACAAAATTTCATTAGAATCGGTCCAGCCGTTTCGGAAGAGTATGGCATTGTGACACGAGAATTTTATATATAAGATGTATATTTATTTTAACCACTCTGTCCTAGATTTATTGCATTTCTTATCTTTATCAATGTTTATGCTGACTCCGCAATAGCCACAAAAAATGTTATTGTAAATATTTTGTTTAAGCTAACTGGTTGGCGCTTAGCCATTTATGCATATATTAATATACTAAAATAGCCAAGCAATATTTGCATATTGCATATCATCATTTGGCCTAGGTTCGGTAGTTCAATTAAATAACCATTTATAAAATTCTATTTACATATATGCATTTTATATGCATAAATCGCTCAATATAACTAAATGAAAAATAAACTGTGCTGCAAAGTATGCAACAAAAAACTACAATGCACACAATCACACACACACACAAGCTTAACTTATTGATTAAGTTTTTGTGAAAATTGAGATTTTGTGCACATTTATAGATGCACATGGTGTGCATGTGTTCATACAAATACCAGGGCTGCAGGCCAAGTTTAAAATGAGTCAGCTGGCCTCGGAGTTTTTTTCAGTAGTTCAAATGAAATCTTAAACTGAAGCCGTTGCTGCCAAAAATAATCAAGCTTGGTTTGAAGCAAAACTTTGAATAAGTTATCTTCTGAAGCCGTTTCTACAATCTTCACTTAGTCGCATCATTTTTGTAGGCTTTTAAGCTCGGTTAAAAGTTGTCGCACATGAACCCAAGCCCTATATCTGCTCTGAAACCACAAACCAACCACAAACCGCACCTTAAAAGAGTTGTCTAAGTTTTGCAGCCCTGCTGCATATGTACATACCCCAAATATTATATATTTATTTATATTTACTTTTCAGCTCGCTGTGCTTTTAAGCCCGGCGCGCTCTATATATGCTGCATATATTTTCATTTCAATGGTTGCCGCACTTTGCGCCGATTTTTATGCAAAAATATTGTTTGCTGACTTTTGTAGCATGCGTCCGCTGCAGTTGCAGCCAAAAACGAAGCCTACGTTAATGTTTACGTCATTTTTTTGCGGTTTTATTTTCAACAGTTTTCAAGCAAAAACCAAAAATTAAAACAATAGCAAAACATAAAATAAATAAAGCCAGCGCACAGATAGAGCAAAACATAAAAAATACAAAAAATAAATACCAAAAAACTTTGGCCATATTATGCCATAGTTTTTAAAAATTTTGCGCCGGCAGCCAAGCAACATGTTCTCTTCCACTTTTGCGCCATATGCAAATACTCTATATGCAAACAACTCTATATACATGCATATATCGTAGATATATATGTATAAATGGGCATTGTGCACGATTGGATCGGTTCCTGATGTGGCGCTGCTCTTCGACTCATGTGAGTTATCATAAAGCGAAACAAAAGTTTGCCAAAAGTTAAAAAATTGCATAAATTGCCGCAGTGTTGCATGAAACGCAAGCAACAAAAAAAAAAAAAGCAAAAAAAATGAGCAAGATAACAAACCGTGGCAGCAACAACAACAGGAACAGCACTAAAAACAACAATCTCTACAAAAGTCGACATATTGATGTGCAACTGCAGCTGCTGTTGTTGTTGTGGTTGTTGCTGCTGTGATTCTGCGCCATTTTGTTGCTTCAGCTGGCAGCACTTGGAGTCGACACTAAAGCAAATGTGTTGCATACTTTGCTGCTGCATGCCCAGCTGCATCTGCTGTGCGTGATGTGGTATCATTTAAAGTTGACTGCAAAGCTCAGTTTAAGTTGAGTGAAGGGCTTTTAAAGTAACTCAAAGTGAAAAAAATTAATCATTAGATATTTTTTTAGTACAGACTGTATTGTAGCTTTTTAGCTATCCAAAAGCACAGATACAAATCTTTAAGATGTATTTTATTAGTCCATTCTCAAAGTAGAATTCAAAATCTATGGTATTGAATTTTAAAGAGAGTATTTCAACGTAATATAATTTTTAATGCCCTCCACTTTTAATCACATTCCCTATTCATAGCCTGCTTCAAACATATAAACTACTTAATTTAATTAAGAAACTTACCATCCGCTCTTTTTTTTGGCATAGAACAAACAAAGTATTCAATAATTCATTAACAAACAAATTTTTTAAAGCCCTTAACTGGGTTTTCATAAATGCATAGCATGCTTTTAGGCGCCAACAAAAACTCTGCGCTGACATATGTTGCCACAAACACCTGTGCGCAGCTTTTGTGCAACTTTTCACTGTCCTTAGCATACTTTTAGGCGCATTAATTAAAAATTACACAAAGCGCATTGCAAAGAAAGCCCAACGCAGTGCATAACTTTAAAATTTTAATGACTCATGCGCAGAATTTTTAGTGGCACTGTGCTGTGCCTTGCTGTTGTTGCCCCATACTGTGGCGCTTGCAGGCTTTTTGCCGCTAGGGCTTGGCCATGCCGCGCCCTTTTGGCACTCAAAAAGACCGCACAGACATTGCACTTGAAATACAACTGGCAAACTGGACGCTGGACATGCAAATTGCAGCAGGTCGGTCGAGTGGCAACAACAAAAATGCAAAAATACAAATACTTTTGGAAGGAACTAAACAGAAAGAACTATACTTAGTCAGTTTTTAACTGCGCCAAGTTTTATGCAACGTTTTCATTATAATAACAGCACGTTGCGGCATTTTTATGCGGCAACTTCTTTGTCTTCACTCTCACTCAGGCGCCTCAGTCGCTGAGTCTCTCTCTCAGTCGCTGTCTCTTTTAATTTTTTATCGTTTCGAGGTTAGTTTGCAAAAACTTTTGCTGTCATTGACCGGCTGGCCGACCACAAAACCAAGACGACCTGAGGCCAGACACACAGTTAGACATCCATACTATATATAGTATATATATATATGTATAGAGAGAGCCAGCTACAGCTACGCCCCACTGTCTAGCTAGGCAAAGCAACTAGGAACCACTCGTCGTCGTCGGCTCGGACCGTGTCCTTCAACTAACTTTGGCGCGCATACAGGTCTCGACATGAACTGGCCTGACTGGCCCTGACTAGCCTGTCTATATTGGCCTGGCCTGTCCATTGCTGGCTAGTTGCGGCGGGTTGACGGGCTGCCGCTCGTCGCCTTTATTGCTTTCGACTGGTTTCGTTTGGTTTATCGCAGCAGTTGAAATAAATTTTGAAGCACCCTAATGCTCAGCCCACTCAAAGTGCTTTAAATTTGTATAAATAGTGAGCACGTTTTGGTTTTTGTTGCCACTTTTTCTCTGACTGCTTCTTTTGCTGCTGTTGCTGCTACTAAATTCATTCATAATGGGTTTTTCACTCTCGGCAGCCCCCATTCATAGTGTATATAAATTTTGCGTTTTTACGCAAACTGAAATTTATTGTTGCGCATCGTAGTAATTTATATTTTATGCCTGCTAAGTACCAGCAGCAGGAGCAACAGCTACAGTAGCATAACCAGAATTTAACCAGAACATAACACTCACAGACACAGCCCGGAACCTAGACCATAGACTATTGAACCAGAGAGAGAGAGAGAGAGTCCAGCTACGTTTTTATTATTATCAGACTGCAAGCAACTCGCAATGAATGTGCAGCCAGGATGTATGCAATGCTATCAAAGCAGATTTTATTTTTATTTCCCGTTAAAACTTATTTTGTGCAAAGTCAATGCCATAGCTCCAAAAAAAAAAATAGCTAAGAACTGCTGAATGCTCTTTAAAATTTAATTACAATTTTTTGAGCGGCTGAGCAACACTGATGGGCTGTAAAATTTAAGCGTCAAAGCTGCGAGCTATAATAGTAATAGTTTCATCTAAATGTTATTAACAGTGTTAACACTGCTTTAAATGCACAGCTACTTTTTTTTGTGATATACAGTTGAAGGCAGCAGCTGTTAAATTGTCTTGACAAAGCTGCTTGTTACAAGACTTAAACTTGCCTGTTAATTCTGATCTTTAGAGCAACACTGCTGCAAATGCACAGCTATTTTGTAATGATATACAGTTAAAGAGCTGCAGCTATGGAACAGCCTTGACAAAGCTGCTTGCTACACAACTTAAGTTTGCTTACTGCTTTAAATGCGCAGTTATTTCGTAATGATATGCAGCTGAAGAGCTGCAGCTGTAAAGTAGCCTTGACAAAGCTGCTTGCTATACAATAGAGGCTATTTTGTTAATTCTGATCTTTACAGCAACACTGCTTCAAATTCACTGTTATTTAACAGCAACATACAGTTGAAGAGCTGAAGCAGTAAAACAGCCTTGACAAAGCTGCTTGCTACAAAGCTTAAGCTTGCTTGTTAGTTTTGATCGTTACAGTGTGTGGTAACAGTAGAGCGAGGGAGCAATTAACAGCGGTCAGCTCTGTTGAATTACATTCTAACTTAACATGCTTATGTAAATTAAATGTAAGCTTACATTTTCTACAATTTCAACAGTTTTATAAGAAATAAATAGATAAATGAAATATATTTTTTTAAATTCTATAATGCAATTAGTCAAAAATTCAATTATTTTTCTGAATCGCAGCTTTCAAATTATTGAACGCCAAATCAGCCTGCTTAACAAGAGCTATATCCAACACACTAAACACACTTTTATAGTGTATTCAATATTCATAATAAAATTCATTGTTATGCTGCACTTCGAGGATTCATTTATTTTTCTACCCATTTTCAGCGCTACAAATTGTATCTTTTTATATATGTGTATATGCACTTAACTGCTCGAGCCTTGTCTGTATATCGTCTACACTTGTATAGGTAGCTCTTTATAACGTGCACATATACTATTATATATGTATCTCTATATAAATGAATATGCTATGGTATTTGTATGTATTGCATTTATAGCTGGCAATAACCATTTGGCAACTAGAAATTGGCATTTTATGTTCGTTCGGTGTATCTGCGTGAGCGCCTTTTGATTTTTGAGTTCAGATTGTATGAGATTTATTGATATTGAGTGGAGGCGCACCCATGTGGTCATAGTTGTGCCACACATAGGTGGTAGACTTGTATGCATATATATAACCAGAAAGCATGCATATGCATATATTTGCTGTATTTGTAATATTTGTAGATAAAGATTGAATGGATTTTATTAAGTAAATGTTTTACTTTGTGCATATGGTATATTAAAGCAGATAAACAATGGAACAAAATTGAGCTTAGCTTTAAGCTGCTTTATAGCTACTATTACTTACGCATTTGCCAAATGTTGTCTGCTGAAACAAAGCCTGTAAGTCTCTCAACTTTTACAACTTTATGCTTTTGTAAAAACTTAAAATTACAGCCAAGCAAAAAAATATACCTTTCATAATAAACTGCAGAAAGTATGCCATCAAATGAAATAGCGCACATTTCTAGACACTTTGGCCATAAACATTTTTATGCAAATAACTGACGCATTTTAATGCTCAAGACTTCATTAAATGTCAGTTGCCAAGTTTTTTGAAGCATCTCTGCCTAAAACGTGTATAAAGTGAAATTTCTTAAAGCATACTTTTAGGTGCGCACATGAAATGAAAGCTCTACCTTTTGGTTGGCGCTCTGCTTACCCTAAGCCAAAGCCTTTTTCACAACAGCAACAACCCCTAAGTGTGCAACAGCGGCATGTAAAATATTAACAAAACAATTTTTCGTCGTCGCCATCTTGTCGTTCTTGCAACAGTTGTGGCATTTTTATGCTGCATAATTATGCGGGTTGGCATTTCTCCATAGTCCTTCAAAATGAAGATCTTTGTGTTGTGCAATGTGCGCGTAAATAAAGCTGAGCCTGTGCCTGAGCCTGAGCCTTTGCTTTTTTTCCACATAGCTCTTTTATATAGCAATTTTTGCTTATGTACAAGTATGTACATGCCTGCATAATTTATATGCTTTTAATGATTTTGATTTTGTTATTTCAATGTCGCTTTGTCTAAAGTAATTTTAATGATTTCATATGCAGCATTCTTTGTTAGACTTCCTATACAGAGTCAGAGCCTTGTCTATATGCAGTAATTAAAATTGCAATACAGACACACATGTGTGTATGTGTATATATGTGAGTACATACAAGTGCACACGTTGCAGAATTGTCATTGTTGCTTTTGTTGCTGTTGTTTGCTGTTTGCTTTACAGCAGCCTCCCTATAAATATGTTAATTAAAATAATGTTACCTCAGCGTAAGCATGAAGACGGCATAAAAAAGAAAGTACATCTCGTTTACAACGAAGTTGGAATGCTCTTTCATGAGCTTTTGATTATGAGCATTCTGGAATTGTCTTTTCATAGTCTGCAGCAACTTGGTCATCTGAACTTAATATTTTTGGGAGAAATAATATAAAGAGTTTTTCAAAAAGCTCCGACATCTTTAATAAAATTAAAATGCCTAAATTCAGCAACTCAGATAAAACTTTATGCTTAACAGAATCTCGATTTATTAAGTATACGCGCTGTCAGCATTAAAATTATAAAAAGCAAAAAAAGAAAAAATGTTGCATAACTTTGGCTTCCGCTTTTTAAAGTTTATGAGAGCAATACAGTCAAAAACGGAGAAAGTGAAAACTATCACCTTTGAACTATTCTCAGGCCTTCTTCTTCTTTATTTTATGTGGCCATAACAACCTGATTACCGGATTACGGCCTGCCTTAAAACATCTCTCCTGGTGCCTCTGCATTGCGCGCGCCTTCTCCAGTTGGTCACACCGAGCGAAGACAGGGCCCCTTCCACTTGGTCTTTCCAACGCAAACACGGTCGACCTCTGCGCCAATGGCCGCTGACTACCGCATCGAACACACGTCTAGCTGGAGCATCCTCGTCCATCCTAACGACATGCCCGAGCCAGCGAAGCCGCTGGATGTTGATACGCTGAGCAACGTCCATGTCGTTGAAGAGCTCATACAGCTCCTGGTTGGTACGGATGCGGTAGTCATCGCCAACTCGAATAGGACCAAACATCTTGCGCAGTACCTTCCTCTCGAAAACTCCCAAGGCAGCTGCATCAGTAAGCGACACGGTCCAGGCTTCCGCGCCGTAAAGAAGCACTGAAAGAATGAAGGATGGATTGCCTATTGAGATCGAAATAGCACCCGTTGGCAAGAGTGATTCTGCGCTTGATTTCAAGGCAGACATCGTTGTCGGTGGTAACGGCGTTGCCAAGGTAGATGAATTCCTTGACAACATCGAAAGTATAGCTGTCGGCCGTAATCTGGGACCCAAGCCGCCGCACGTCCCAACTTGTTGACAGCATTAACTTCATTTTGCCCTAATTTTTGCAGCCAGACCAATTTTCGCAGACTCCCGTTCGATAGCACTGAAGGTGACATCTCGCTTGGTACGCCCAATGATGTCGATGTCGTCGGCGTACGCAAGGAGCTGGACACTCTTGTAGAGAGTTCCCGGGTCTACCAAATACTTTTTTATCGTCTTCAAATTGTACAGGCGCTATATACAGATAAAAAGCGAACTTTTTTAGGGAATAAGGTTATTCAAATCATAAGACGTTAGAAATATGGTCAACCTAGTGTGTTCCCACTTTTCCACAATCTGCTAGATACTTCCTCAAAGAGTATTCGCTGGCAAACAAATGGCTTAGAATAGCTGCACACTCACAAACACTCTTGCACAGAGCTGAACTCCAATGCACACAGCATTCCCTTAAGGTGTGCATTGTCACCATTTTATAAATATACTTATACACACAAACCTTTATAAACGTATATATATATATAGTATGTATATATTTATTTTCTTTCACCCAAGCTCAACGCCTTTTCACAGCAGCCAGCAAGTTGGCTGGTTGCCTCATTACGTTACTTTACTTTACATTGCATTACGTTACGTATACGCAACAATGAAAGGGAAAACTCTGAAGCAAACGTAAACAAGCATAAGTATAAAGACTTCCGTTGTGGGAAATGCCGGCTGACAGCTTTTGTTGCTGCATAAAGTAAATTAAAAAAAAAAAATACAAAAAAATTGTTGCACATGCAACTTGCCCCAAGTCCGTATATGCATAATTATGAACTTGAAAATGGCTGGCAAGCAAAAGCAAACCACTTGGATGGTCTCTAAGCGGTGCCAGCATATTGAGGTTGTGTGTGTGTGTAGAGCGCGCATAGAAAGTAATGTAGAAGATTGCATAATTTTTTAAATAAGTTTCAAGATGGCGACACACACACACACACAGACGTACGCATTGCCACACACTTGTGGCACTTTCTCCTGCCAAGACGACAACTTGAGACTTGTCGAGTGTAGTTGCTGTTGTTGATGTTGTCGTTGTTGTTGTTGCTGCTGTATATTGCATGTTGCTTTGGGATTTATATTTTTCGTTGAGTATGCAAAAACCATATCATATGCGTTTTTAATTAAAATTGTTTTGCATAAGCTTAGGCGCACGGTAATGCGTGCAATTTAATTTATGTCAAAATTTTACGCTAAAAACTTGGCTTAGCAAACTGTTTGGGGGCATGTTAGATAAAAGCTCGCAACAATCTTGGTAAACAATTTTTAATATCACTTTTCAAGACTTAAAGTTTGAACCCTTCTCAACTGCATTGCATTTTTTTTTTTTGTTGTTTGTTATTCTTTCTTTCACTTCTTGCTACATTTTCTTCTTCAACATTTTTGTTGTTACCCGAGGTCATTGCAATTTTGTGTTGCGACACAAAACTGTCTAGCTGCAGGCACGTACACACACACACAGTCACACACACGTACGTAGGGTGACTCACCGTCATGTCAACGTGCTCATCGCATACATATGAAAATTCATTTCAATTAGTGAAATGGTTTTGGGATTTGTATTGCAAGGCAAGCAACCAAACACAAGCATCCAATGTGGCATGCAACGAAAGCAAACAAGTTACCAAGGATGTGCACCTGTATGTGAGTGTGTGTATGTGTGTGTGTGCGTTGAGCTTGTTGCAACTTTATTTACCTTTATGCGGCGCATAAATTGTAAATAGATATACACATACTACATATATGCGTGTGTTTGCTTGCAACTTGTATATACAATATTATGACTAAGCATAACTTTGCAGAGGGTAAAAGCAAGCTTCAGTAGCTTCTTGGAGTTCCTTGTTTGGTCTCCAAGGATGGTTGACTAAGGGCTTTGAACTGTGACTGTGCTTACTTGGATAGTAATTGCGCAAGTTCGATTTGGTAACTTAAAACTTAGTTGAAAGTCAATGCTTATAGCTAATTCTTGGTGCACTAAATTTTTATCAATTTCTAACATATTCTACTAATAGGGCTTACTACCATTTCCTAACTGATATATTGGTGTATTTTGCATGCCTTTAAGCCATTTAAAGAAATTCGTTGCCTTACATAAACTTAGAGCTTGAAAAAAATGTTATTTATAGCCCTTCCATAAAAAACTTTTGAGAAATGGTGCCATGCTTTAAATTTATTTTAAATTTTGTAGATACCTCAAAAACCAAATATTAACAATTGTCAATCTGTTTAATGGCCTAAGTGTAACTTTTCTCTTTTTTTTTTCAATCCAATATGTACGCAATCCAAAAGAGATGTATCGTTACGTCTTGAGCACATCTTGATATAGAACTATAAAAATATGCCGACTGAAATTGTTTCAAAACGAACTTTCCCTCTGATCGATTCCAAGCTACAATCTCTGGAAGAAGCTAGTAGACAAAATGCTAATTAGAATCCTTTTTTTCCCCATTTTCATAACTCCTCTTGGGAGCTTCGGGTCTCTACAAGAGTCTATTTCTCTGGTGTCGGTTTGAGTAATCCATTTGATTTTTATTTGATCTGATGATTGGCCAGATGCAATGGTAAGGCTGCCAGCTAGCGTCCCTTGGTTATGGGGCTTCTATCCAATTTCCAAGAGAAAGTAGCTTATCTTCTGGATTAGCACTCTTTTTGCTGTCAGCTTCATATGTGACGGGAAACAGCGCCATCTATTGCCGAAGATGAAAACTAAGATCTGAGTCTTCGCTGATCGTAAAGATTATCGAGCTTTCTGAGCTTTTTTAACAGCATCAGTTTCAATTCTTCTTTGGAAAGAACGCTTACCATAACCATTTAGGTGGAGTTGTATAGGGTAGAAAATATTGAAAAAGTAGAAATAATTGGGTTATGGGAGTTTTAGCGCTTTACGGTATATTGGCTCGAACCAGAGACCTCTGGGATGGGAGTGCAACCATTGGTGCTCCGAGGCCCCTAGAATCCTCTTGTAGGCTCAGGTTAATCTTGCGGTTACCCTTCAGTCCACATAGACCTTAATAGATTTTAAAAAAGTCTTCTTTGAATACTTTTTAGCTGATATACTCGTACTAAACATTGTGTACTAAAAAGACTCTCGGATATTATAATAAAAAATAAAAACTAAAATCCCTTCAACCACTTCAAGTACCGAGTTACTTTGAAAATCGTACTGGCCATTAAGGTTTTTTTAAGCCAATATAGGACTCAAGTGCAGTACAGTATAAAATATTACATAGGGTGGGCCAGATGTTGGTTTGTTTGTTAATGTTCTCTTATTAATATACTTTGCAATAAAGTAAATCATGCAAAAAATGGCGTTAAAACGCAGTACACCACCAAAAACATTACATAGGGTGGGCCAGCAGCTTGTTAATATCCTTTTATTCATGTACTTTTCAACAAAGTAATTCTTGCGAATGTTGGCGCATCGATGTTCCTAGTGACACGTCGACGAAAAGATACTTATGTTGAAGATCAAGTCTAACATATGACCCACCCTATACATTATTTCATATTCACTCCAAAATTCCATGACCTTAAGCGCAAAAACAACTTTGCAAAATTTTAAAATTTCTTCATAAAAAACTTTTGTGACTAAGCTCTTTTGGGCCCTGGCGTTAAATCTAAATTCCCTTACCACTTTTGCGCAGTTACTTAAATCCGCTTTAAACGTCAGCCTAAAAGCAGGCAACGCTTTATTTGAATTTCATGTTGCTCCTCCGTTCATTTATCAACTGTCTTTCATTATTTCATATATATGTGTGTGTGTTTGTATATATGCTGCTGTTTAACATAAGATATATGCATATATATATGTATATATTTGACGCTACGTATTTACTCATTTATAATGCTTAAATATATTTTGCATTTTAAAGCAAACTTCTTGCAACTTGAAAACAAGCCACATTTGTCTTCTGCCTCATCAAAAAAAAAAAAAAGCGAAGAACTTTATATAAATGTATATTTAAAACTTTTTAGCCCGCTTGTGTTGCTCTTGTATCTGTATCTGTGTGTGTTTGCTTATATGTATATCTTTACTTATGTATGTATGTGCACATTTTTGTAGCATATTTAGCGGCGCGTCGAGTTTGGCTTAAGTTGCTCCCCTGACGACACTTTTTTGACGCTGTTTTATCAAGCCAAACGACAACAACAAGAACAACAACGAAAAATTTATGCAACTAAAAAAATTTGTTTTGTTTTTTGGAATCCTTTTTTTTTGTGTCTCTTTGCGCGCTGCATTTTTATCGCCCTAAACGTTTACCAAAAATAACAGCGCCCTCTTTTGGGCGCACAATGTGCAAAAGTATGCCAAATAGCTACAGTTTAGTTGTGTTTGTTGTTTTTGCTGCCTGACTGGTTGCATATATATATATATCTGTGTGTATGTGTGTGTGTGTGTGTGTGTGTGCAGCCGCTGGGGGAATTTCCAAACATAGTTTTTTGCTCTTGCATTGTGCGGGCCAAAAAAAAGAAAAAAAATCCATGTGCACTTTTAGGCGCTGCAGCAATAAAAATGTAGTTGGCCGAAAGAGTAATCGCTGGGGTCTTAAGATATATATGTATGCGTTTTTTTGTCTGTGTGCCTGTATGTGTGTTGCTTGTGGCATATAAAAGTTACAAGTGGCAGCTAAATTTGCATTTACTGTTAACGTTTAAGCGCCAATTTTAAAGAGTTGACGCTCTTTAAGCCCTAACCAAGTTTTCTTGGTCAGGCGTGACAAGCTAACAAATTCAGAGCTAACAATATACCAATAAGCCCCCGCATACACCTTGTGCCCTTGTAAAATCTTAAGCTCTTTAAGTGCAAATTCAGTAACCAAGTTTTGTGGTTAAACCTAGGCACATTACATATGTACGTACTGCCAGTTTTAAGATCCCAAGCACTTTGGAGCTCCCAGTTGACGCACAGCCATCGGCAAAGCAATAATAGTAAATTTTAACCCCAGCAACCTCAAACTAAGCACAGCCAGGACTAGCTGCTGTCAGAGATTTCGATGCTACGTGGAGTTTCTGGGAGGGGCCTACCCGACTCAGACCCAAAATTTTCACATGACTCGTTAAACTTTTTGCCATTGTAATAGTTCTGCTTCGTTGGTTTCTCTTTCTTTTGCGGCTATATACTCAACTTAATACATATACAATGCTGTGTGTATATGTGTGTCTTTGTGTGTGTTTGTGTAAGTTTTACATGCTTGGAACGCTCTTTGCCCTCTCTTGGTTATGCGCATAATTTATAGAGTGCGACAATATGTTGCTGTCTGGTATAAAAGCTGAGGCAAAACTTTTTCACTCTCGCCAATCTTACTCAAGAAAGTAAGATTTCTTTTCCAAGCTGCTCCTTCAGGCTATTGTATTGGTATGCTGCATATGTGTATGTGTGTGTGAGAGTATCTGTGTGTGGACTACTTTTTGGGGGTCAACGCATAACATTTAATAACGTTTTGTATTGTGGCATTTTGTTGCGTCAATGTGAGTCGAAAGTCAAGGCTATTAGCATGCATTGCCACATGGTAAACGGAACGGAAATGGCGTAATGGTCATATACAGGATACGGTTGGAACTCGTTTACATTTAAAGCGCGCATTAAATTTAACTATGGCTGCCTAAAAGCAGCACATAAAGTTATTTCTCTGTGTGGGTTTAATGAAAGCCAAGTTGAATAGACCACAAAAAATAAAAAAGCTGGGGGCGTAGGTTCAAAGAAGAGATCGGCGGTTGAAGCTAGTGATTACTGGATGACTCTGCATATGGTTCTTCGGAGGTCCTAAAAACTTGAATTACACAGAAATAAAGAAAATAATGCGAAGCCTTGGCGCAGGTTCTTGAGCACGTAGAATCCGCTGAGACGATGAACATTCCAATTAGAAAGATGAAGCGAGAGGGAGTGAATTGGAGGAAGATTGTTGATTAAGCTGTGATCCACCCCGGACTGTGAAGTTAGAAAGAAGAGAAGAGTCCGCTGAAACCTTCAAAACCATCTTTGCTGCAGTTTTTGTACCCAAGATTCGGAAGTACAGCGACCTCAAAAAAAATTAAGTAAATGGCATACATCGTCGGATAGCCGGACTCGAATAAAATTGTTTATGGGTGGCTTTTAAGGTTATGTCTTTACGCAGCTACACCAAAAACAGAAATTCGGGTTATGAGTTGAGCTCGTATCGCTGAGTTTGAATCTTAGATCCAAATGGAATCTAAAAATAATGTTATGGCGTTTTTTGAAGTTTAAGCAGAACCCTGATATGGATGTGAGATTTGTGAACTATTGAATTCAGATTAAGGTTTTTTTTAAGGTTATGTCTACAAAAACAGAAGATCGGGCTCTGAATTCAGATCATATCGACCTGAATGTGAATCTAAGATCCAAATGTGCTGGTGTTCTTTCGACTATCAAACACATGGAATCGAAAAAAATTATAATGACGTTTTTTGAGCTTAAAGGAGAGCCCACAAATGCGGAGAGATTTTCGAACCATCGGATTCATATTTAGGCGATCCTTAATAAATAATAAATAAACATCTTCCAATAAATTGACTCAAAAAAAATAATTGAATTTTCGTTTTGAGGCTATGTTACACAGCTGCATATAAAAAAATAGATTTTCTTAGGTTGCACCATATTTATTTTTATTTTTTAATATACAAATAACTTTTGAAATATATAATATACATGGTCGGATAGCAAGATTCAAAAAAAATAATTTCTGAGTTTTTTTAAGGTTATGTTATAATAATAGATACGCTAAAAATGAGATTTTCTAAGGTTGGACCATGTTCAATTTACGTTTTTCCGATTGCTGCGACCCCAAATAAAAGTAATGTAGTTGTCAGACCCTGATGTAATGTGAGATTTGTCAATATTTGTATTCAGATTTAGGGAGCCCAAATAAATAAAGAATATACATCAAATTTCAATAAATTGGCTCGAAAAAATTTGACATTAAAAAAAAATTGTTGACGTTGGACCATATTTATTTTAGATATTTCAGATTGCTGCGAACTCAAATAAATATATAAATTATATAGTCGGGTACCTAGAATTAAATAACAAGTTTCTACATTTTTTTTAAAGTTAAGTTATATAAAAAAAGAGATTTTTTTTTGGTTTGTTTATTTTACGTTTTTTGGATAGCTGAAGCCGAGTCCATGGATCTCTTAATAAACATCGACAGGCATTAGGAAACGAAGAACTTTAATGTCAGGACCCACTAAGCACGAAAATCTATTTAGTTTTGGGTATCTGTGTAATTTAAATCTAAATCAAAATTTTTTTTTTAATAAAAGCTGTTTTTATAAAATATTTTTCCGAAATGTTTCGAGCTCAAATAAAACACTTTCTAACTCCTCGGTACCAAGTTCTAAGCCGATAATTGTTATTCTGTTTTTACTTTTATTATTTAAAAATTTTTTTTTTGCTATATTATGGCTTCCAATTGAAATATGAGCTCCATATTGTTTTTAATCATTGCGTGAAATATTTTTTGGGCAACTTTTTGTTAAAAATAGTTGCAAAAATAAAATTTATTGAAAAATTTTCAATAGAAAAACCAAAAGAATTTGGTTTCAAAGCCAGTTTTCGCTACAAATTGTTATCTTCTATATTTTGCAGGCCATAATTAGATAAATTTTTTAAATTACCAACAAAATTCAATGCAGCTCAAAATTGTTAAAATATTTTTAACGGTGTGTTGGTATATTTTAAACCAAAATAAACACAAATTGTTAGTTAAATTTGGTGGTTAAAGCTTGGTCATTAATTTGATTAGTAATGCTGCTTTGGCAAATTATCGAATATCGAAGCAACAGTAAACAAACAAACATCAGACATGGCTCTAGCATTTGATTGATAAATGAGATTTAGTTGCGGATGCAGCTAATTGTATGCTCGGGTCTAACATAATGCCAACATACTCTAATAATCACAAACATAATGACAGCAGTTATATGCATTATGTACAAATTAGTGTACATAGTTGGTTGGTTGGCTGTTTGGCATATGAAACCTGATCGTTAGAAAGGTTGTAGATAATTGCGTTAATTATACAATATAGACCATAATGCAAAGATGGTTGCTAAACCAGGTTAGGCAATGTGCACAATGACTTTGAGCTCTATTGACAACTGAGTGAAAATGAGCCTAGCATTGATTCTTTTTTTCCAAAGAATTCCAAGCTCAAGAGCTTAATTAGCTTAGTAAAGTATACGCAGTGTAATCTAAGCCTAGTCTTTTTAGCATAAGCTTAAGCACAATTGTCATTTGGCTATCAATTTGTGGGCATTTAATTAGATTTTCAAAGAAAACCAAACCAGTCATAAAGAATACAGAGCACACGTGCCTGAACGGAGTGTGTATTGAAGGTACAGTGGAGACTGTAAGTGACAAACACAGACAATGGTAGGAAAGTGACCTGTAAAATTTGCCTAAGAACTTGTATAAAGCTTGTTTGGTTTGACAGCTGAATAAAAAATAGTAGAGTCTACTTTAAGGGGTTGAGCTGAAGGATTGACTCTGTGTTTGCAGACTACCCTTATTAAACATTAAATCAATGATGAGATGGTGTTGATGATGTACAGGCTATATAAAAGCCTACAGCTGGCTCTCTTAAATTTGCATTTCCGTGCTTGAAATTGGGTTGTCCATATTCTCAGTGAGAGATTACTTAAAATTTAACTTGCCTCATTGCTTTTGCTTTTGATGTTCAATGGTTTGTAAGGGCCTGGAAGCCCAAGCTGTTTGAAATTTCTTCAATAAAATATTTAGTTATGCTTCAAAAATTTAAGCGCTTAACTTGAGATTTGTTTTATGCAAAATAAAAATTGTTTATTTCTTACGTATACGCAATTTTATGCAAGCTATTGAGTTACCAATTAATTTGCTGCAAGTTCTAACGAACTTTGGTTGCAAAAAGCGCTATATCGAATGTCAAAAAAAAAAGAATTTCTTCTTAAATGTATTATACGAGGTGTGTTCAAAAAGTAAGGTAAGTAATTTTGCGGGCAAAGTATTTTCGATTATCGATTTTTTTGTTTTGTTGTTTGGTTCACTCTTTCCGAACATCTGTACCTAATTTCAAGTGAATGGCATTTTTTGTTTGGTTGTAAGAGGCATAAAGGTTATAAGTGTTTTGCGTGCTCGGCGATTTTTTGCTATCGAAAAATATGGATCAACGGATTTGCATCAAATTTTGTGTAAAAAAAAAATTAAGTCAAATTGAAATGTTGACAGTAGCATACGGTGAAACTGTTCTGAGTAAAAAAAATGTTTACAAGTGGTACAAACTCTTCCAAGATGGCCGGGAAGATGCCAATGATGAGCCTCGCTCTGGACGCCCAACTGATGAAAACGTTCAAGCAGTGAAGAAAATTGTTTTGGAAAATCGTTGAATCACTATCAGAGAAGTTGCTGAGGATGTCGGTATATCGCTTGGCTCGTGCCATGAAATTTTTTCTAACGTTTTGGGCATGAGACGTGTGTCAGCGAAGTTTGTTCCGAAGTTGCTCAATTTTGACCAAAAGAACCGTCGCATGAGCTTCGCTCAAGAGCTGTTGAATGACGTCAACGTCAACCCAGATTTACTTAAAAGGGTCATAGCTGGTGATGAATCATGTGTTAATGGTTATGATATCGAAACCAAAGCCCAATCGTCCCAATGGAAGCGGCCAGAAGAGCCAAGACCGAAAAAAGCACGCCAAGTTCGATCAAATGTCAAAGTTTTGCTCACTGTTTTCTTCGATTACCATGGCGTGGTGCATCAGGAGTTTTTACCATATGGTCGTACGGTCAATAAACAGTATTATCTAGAAGTTATGCGCCGTTTGCTAGAAGCAATACGAAGAAAACGTCCAGAATTGTGGAAAAACAATTCATGGCTTTTGCATCAGGATAATGCCCCTGCTCACTCATCTTTGCTTGTGAGAGATTTTTTGGCCAAAAACAACACCACAATCATGCCTCAGCCACCATATTCACCGGATTTGGCCCCATGTGACTTTTTCTTGTTCCCAAAACTAAAGAGACCTATGAAAAGACGCAGATTTGCAACGATTGAAGAGATAAAGACTGCATCGCTGGAAGAGCTCAAGGCTATACCGAAAAGTGCTTATGAGAAGTGCTTTGAGGATTGGAAAAACCGTTGGCATAAGTATATTGTATCTGAGGGTGATAACTTTGTAGGGGACAACATAAATATTGATGAATATTTTCTAAAAAATACAAAGTCACCTTACTTTTTGAACACACCTCGTATGCTGCTAGATTATTGATTTTTTTTTTGCTATTATATGAACCACTGTATGCAGACTTTGTGAATATAAATTAGCGCACTGCTTTAAAGCAGTGCTATATAAAAGCCCCTTAATTTAAACCATTATATAAATATATATGTATGTTGGCATATGTGGTAGGTATATATTATATATATATATGAAATTCTTTGTGCATATTTGGCGCTCCACTCTTGTGGTATTTACGTTTAGTAGCATACTCTCTGGGGCATTTTGAAAAGCAGCGAAAACAAAGAAATAAAAAATTTCACGCACACACACACAAGCGGCCATCATAATCAGCGCTATGTAGGCATATGTGTATGTGTGTGTATCTGTGTGTATGCAACTGACAAACATATTAAGCGATTTATTATAAATTATTAAAATAGTATGCCAACAAAACCAAGTTCTACCCTTACCTCCGACCGTGCTGGCCTTGTTAACATTTTAATGTGCTGGCCGCAAGAGTAACAACAACAACAACAGCAATAAGAACCGCAGCAACTCATTATATATATTTTGTTATATATATACATATACATATGTGCTGCTATATACCATTAAATAGCTTAAAATTAAACACATTCGACAATTTGGTTTATGTATGCATCTAATTTAGTTTGCCAAAATTTCGTTATTGTTTTTGTGCACAATACATAAACACAAAATAGTGTACATGTGTGTGTGAGAATTTTGGTTTTTCAATAATTTATTTGTATACTGTTAGTAAGCCACATGGTTTCCAATTAGCCAAATGCTGGCTGGTATGAGCAACATCAATAAAAGTTTAATAGCAAAATTTTTGGCCAGCAAAACTTTAAGCATTGTATTAGACAGCTTTAAAAATTTTTTAAACACTTTTTTGGTATTGCGTTTATTTTGCACCCATGCCAAATTAATGCACATTTATTATACAAAAACCTGTGTCAAACTGCCAAAAATTATGCAACAGCATTGCTTTTGACAGAAATGTTTACAAAATACATATATACTATAGTACATATATGTACCAACCGACTATATCCGCCACAGCCATAGCAACTTATCTACAATACATATTTGTGCAAAATGTTAGCCAATAAACTTTTGACCTCATTTTGTCGAAGCTGCACAAAAGCACACACACACACACATGGACACCCACACAAATAATATCATAAACTATAAACACACACATACATATAAACATATATACCATATGGGCTAAGGATTCAAAGTTCTAGCAAAATATTTGTGCAGGCAACAAGCTGCTTGACTCACGGGCACCAGCTACATGGTCTAACCAAAGACCGAGTGCCTGGCGGGCTTTTATAAAGCTGCTGCACACGGCAGTTTTAACCAGCTGGACGAGAGCGGGTTAAAAAAAAAAGTAAAGAAAAAAAACTACGCCACTAAAGTCGACTGCTAGATGCGCTATTTAAGCCACATCACTGCTTCTAATGCATATTTGATGCCTAAATCCAAAATGCCCTTGAATAGGGTATACAACAGCAAAATATTTTGCGCTATTGAGCAGCAGCAGCCATGTTGTTGGCCAAAAGCAAAGATTATAAATTATAGCAGGCTCACACGGTTATTTATGTGGTGTCACTGGTGCCAAGTGGGCAAAACAGAACCTATAATAAAAATAAAGCAAAAAGCTAAGAAAAAATATATACAGCTCTCGAAGTCCATGGAAGGACACTGCTGTATATCAATACACGTGCTTAGTTGAGCGTAAAAAATGGTCAGCAAGAGGGAGAAAGCCACGCTTTAAATTTAAAAAATAAATAACTAATAATATATTGTAAAAGCTTGTGCTTTTGGTAACAACAACGACATTGAGCTTTTGATTTATTTGCTTGACGCGGCAGCGGCGGCGTCGGCAATCATTAATTTGTTTGGCAAAAAGCTTAGCATACTTTTGTGGCAGCCGCGCGCTGCTGTCAGCTTTTGTGGCAGAGCAACAACCACCAAAGGCAAAGCCAAAGCCAGAGCTGTAGCCAAAGCCGTTGCTTAAGCCAAGGCCCAAGAAAATGCACAGCAGCCAAACAAATTTAAATAAAACCAAACCAACAAAAATAAGCCGACACACGATGCTGCCAAATGATTGCCTTAACGCTCCAAAGCCCCCGACAGCAAATACATATATACAGCATACACACACACACACACTGACACAGTCGCACTAATCCCATGTGCAGTATCTTGCTACACACACATAGCTACGCATGTGTCATATATAAAACTGTGAAATCACTTCATTTTATTGCACACAGATCCAAAGCTGACACTTTTTTTTCCATGTATGTGTGGGAGAGAATGAGTGAGTGAATGCGCATGTGTGTGTGTGTGCGCTTTGAAGAATGTCAAGCAAAGGAAAAATGCGCAAAAAAGGCAATCATTAAATGAAATTCGAAGAGCTTAAATCAAATTGTCGCGGCAGCTTGTAAAATTGAAAGAAACGTGCATTGAAGAGAGAGCATAAGAGCGTAACTTTTAAAGAGAGTGCGAGCGTGAGAGCGACTTAGGAATTTAAAATGTGCATATTAACTAATGCGAAATCTCTTAGGCGGTTTTGTCTGAAGAAGCTCTCTTTGCAGCTGCTTGAGCTGCAAAAGCTTCTTAATAAATAAATATGGCTTAAGACTTTCTTCTAAGAGATTTTGGACCGAAATTGAATTCTGTTTAAAGAGCTAGTAGCTAGTTTCAGGTTGTAAGGCTTCTAAGGATACGTGGATTCATTTTGCATAAAATTAGCTGTGTGCCCAATTACTTTAAATAAAGCTGAATTTAATATATTTTTGAATTTTTTTAGTTAGAATCGTCCTATTTAAATTTTAAAGAAACGTTTTTTTTTAAATAAACTCTTTTTTGATAAAAAGATTTGCTTGAGCGTTGAAACTAGCTTTTATCTTCGAGTGCTGAATACTTTACAGCAATTTTGGTATATTTAAGTTGCCAGGAATAAGCTCACGATTAGTTGGGTTCCAGGGCACCATAACATTCCTGGAAATGAATTAGCAGACAAACTCGCAAGAACCGGTGCAACAACAACGCTAATCGGTCCGGAACCAACTAAGAATAGAGGAGAATAAAAAAGACTGCTTCACTGGGCGCAGATACCAGGGCTTAAACAGTCAAAAACCCTCCTCTCTAACTACAACCGTAAGAGGTTCAAAGTCATGATAACGCACGGGAAGAACACCGTCAAAATTATGACGGGACTTCTGACTTGACACTGTAGGCTTCGCAACCACCTCAACAAAATTGGCATAGTGGATAGTGGACTATGCCGCTTCTGTAGCATAGAGAAAGAAACTTCTTCGCACATGGCAATCGCCGGTAAAAGAAACAAACTCGAGGGCATGTACGTTCTCCCACCAGAGACCGTTGCTACTATAAGTCCGAATAAAATACTGCAATACATGCAGGCCTTAGGACCTTTGGGAGAGCTCTAAGCCATGAAAGGGGTACAATAGATCCACCTGGGTCGCAGTAAATTTATCCCAATAATAATAAAGTTGCCAGGACTATCGGATTCTTCAGAGTGCAGTCTTCGTTTCGAAGATGATGATACGACCAAACACAACTTGCTTGACAGTCCAGCAATAGTGTGGCACAGAGTCACATATTTAGAATACAAACGGATTCCCCAGTTTGGGTAAAAAGATTTTTAAAGCAGCTTTGTTTCAAACTTTTATTTTTATACTTTTTTTACCACAAAAATTTTAGTCAATTATTGAAAATTATGCGGCGTAGATACCATACTTATTTTTATACCATCACTTCCATTGCGGCTGGGGTGGTTTAATGGACCCAACCCATTCTTCCTTGACAGATTTTGCAACATGATAAATCATGGGGGTATGATCAGGCTTACCAAGCTTTTCACTGCCATCAACATTGTCATTACTATTTGAATAACTCTCAATCTTCGACTCCAATTCAGATTCGTCTTTAAGATATGGTTCATCATTAGCTTTTCTACTCACGTTCTTCATGCTAGACTCGCTTAACCAAATGTGGGGATCATTTGGCATACTTGGCTCAGCATTTCCTTTGGTCTCAAGTTTAGTGCGACTTTTTAGTTTTAGCGAACCCTTTTTTTCGGATTTACGACGTACCTTTAAAATTTACATTTAAGATTATTATAGGCGCCTTAAGTGTTAGCCAACTTACCCGTCGAAAGAATTGCTTATAGACCAACAGAATTGTGCCAACAGCAAGCAGGTTGTAAAGAAAGAATAGAAAAACATTCCATAGATCCAAGTTGGGACTGTCAACAACATGTTGTATATCCACCAATTTTACGGTAGACGGAGGATATAAAAATCGGCGAATTTTAAACGTAATGTTGGCAATTAGTGAATCAGGATAGGTTTCGATCTCATCTTGAAAATCAAGTTTAAATATTTGTAGTCCTTGCATGCCAAACATTTTTATTTAAATATATTTTAGTGTTTACCTCTAGAAATTTAAAAAATAATAAAAAACAATTCAATTTGTTTAGCTGAATGTTTTGCTTTGTTTGAATGTTAAAATTAAAATGTAGTCTGTACAAAAAATGTGACTTATATTTCAAGGTTTGCTTGTTAGTTTTTGAGCTTTTGTAATTCTGATATATATTTGTATAAGTCGTAAGTTGGGCAAATCCGAACTAGTAATTGGTTTTGTCTATAAAATCTTCTGTTGATATCGAATCAACTTGTCCGCTTCAAAACTAGCGCTATTTTTAAAGCTACTAATTTCTTCTGCCGATGTTTAATTTTAAAAATATGAACTTTTATCAAAAAACTAAATGTTTGTCATTGCTGGGGTAAACCCGACCGCCTGTGTTTTCGGCTGATTTAGCGCAGGTATAGTCTAAATTGAATGATTTTTCGATTATAAATTGAATTGTATTTTATTGTTGAACAAAATTGAATACATTTATTTAAAACAATCATTATTTTATAACTTATAAAACGAAATTAAAGTTTAATGAATGTTAAGAAAGGTTGAGTGTATTAAATAGCTAAGTAAGTAAGTTGAGTTATTCGACTAGCTGTCCAAATAGCTGAACGTCTTCTTGGCACCAACGTTTAGAGGTCGGATTTGCCCCACTTTCATTATACATCAACTAATACCATTATCTTGGCTAGTAATCCTACATTTATAATTTATAAGCCACTTACCCTTTACTCAAAAACAATAAAGTGTAATTAATTATTTAAAAAAATTAAATTGAAACTCTAAATGAAGACTGACAACTGTCAGGACTATTTTAATTAATCACTCTCTATGAGATCTCTCTCATAAGCACGCTCAGCATTGTCGTCTTGAAAAAAACAGTGGATAGTCGGTTTTACGCACGCTGTCGGGCTTGCCCCACCTTACCCTATATATATATGATAAAAAAAAGTGTTTTTTCCTCATCGTTTTGAAAGTGTAGAACATGTTTTGTATATAGCAGAAGATATTTGTTTCTCATGACTTTTTTCTCTCATGATTTAATAAAGTAACAAATTTAGCGAAATGGGTAGAAAGAAGTTGAATTTGACTGAAGAACAGTTGGGTAAAGCTTCAAAGAAGAGGTATGAGAAGAATAAAGAAGTAATTTAATTTCAAGTGGGCCTCCCTGAGCCGTTTGCGGCGATGGAGCTGTGGAGATAGGTAAACGAAGCGCGCAGACGCGAAACCCCCTAGCATAAATAAAAACTAAAATTTTTGCAAACTCACAAAAGTTGTTTTGTACTCAAAACAAAAAAAGCAATTAAGTTTACAAATCGCTTTCGAGCGTCTAGCAATCAATAAATCATTGCCTACTTTTAGGTGTCACATTTAAAAGTGTGGCCACAAACAAAAAAAAAAACGCGCCAATCAGCAACAAAAAAGCAACAACGTACACATGCAACTAACAACAAGGATGGCCTCAACAAGCTGCAACAAGCAGCACCAGTCATTGATTTATTACAGGCAAACTCTATTATAGCCTTAGTGGCCGTGAAGCATGGTATGCTTGAAAAACGAACCAAACCAAACCAAACCAGCACAAACCATACCTAACCGAACCAAAACCAAACCATCATCAGTCACCAGACAAACAAACATGCTGCAGTGTCATATACAAAAACGTGCATACATTACGCCACATTGGCAAAACTTGTAGAAAAAGGCAAAGAGCACTCACTACCCCGCCCCCTCACGCGCTCTCCGCTGAGTCCTGTCTAGCGTAGCGTCTGTCGAGACTGTCTGGCAACCTGCATGCGCCTAACTTGGCTAAGGCTGTAGCGTTGCCGTTGAGTGCGCGTGTTCTCAAGCAGAAACACGTACAAGAAATCATGAAATGTTGCCACCATCATACCGAAAATTGTATGGCAACGTGCAAGCAATCAAAGCATACATAAAGGCGGGCCAAGTCACGGTACAGCCACTGCCACTGCCACACGTCTGATTTTTACTATATGTATGTGTGACGACGTCAACTGCCTACTGCAGACAAAGCCAAGCAAGTCCTGGGCAGGCATACAGCCAACCAGCCAGTCAGCCAACCAGCCAGTCAGTCAGCCATCCATCCATCTAGACCAGCCAGCCAGCCAGCTAGGCCAGACATTGAGCAAACTTGAAGCACCAAAAATGTATAGCATAGTTGAGGGCATAAGCCCAGACGTGCCACACATGTGTGGAACGTTCAACTATGGCTGCTTTTTGCTGTTTAAGTAAGCATGCAAATGTCACATACAGTAAGTCAGGAGCAGCTTGGAGGAGCTAGCTACCATGTATTGTATGTAGTACCCGTCCCTTGCAGAGCAACCAAGCAGTGCTCGCTGATAAGCAGTTTCGGTTATCAAGCAAGTAGCTGCATAGTTTTGTGCGCGCTTTTTGTATAGGTGTGAGTGTGTTTCGGTGTATGCGTGTATATGAGTGTGTATGTGTGTGTGTGAGCTATACTTTTTATGCCTTGCAGCGTCTACATAAATTATTAGGCACATTGGTTTCAAGCACCTGGCACGTCTCAGGCTGCCGTCAAGAATTTTGTGATTTCCCCGAGCATGTGGCATAGTTTTTGGCGCACATTACTTATATATAGTAAGCATATACATAGTTTATATACTATATATGTATGATTTGTATATTGCCTGGTATGTTGCCTAAGTTTACTTTATGGTTATTGATTTGATATTTGTATTGCTGTCTGTGTGAAATTGAAATCATTTTGTTGCTGCTAAGTGATTTCAGTGCAGGTTTTTTCAAAATTAAATTAAAGCTTTATAGAAGCTTAGAAATCGCTGAGCCATTGGCGAAACTAGAGATTCAGCTAGGCTTAGGATTTTATTGCTTTCCAACACTTTCATCAGCAAAAGGAAAAGAGTCTAGAATAAAAAATATTTTGAGATTTTTTTAAATTTTGCAATAACGTTTACGAAGAAAAGTCACATTCTTATAATAAACTATATATACAAATTTTCGCAAATTTAAGAGAAAATCGGACATGATACATCATTTTGAATTGTAGAAAGTAAGGCAATAATGTAGGCATAAAAAAGCTGAATGCTACAATAATGATATATTTATATTGCTAATAATTAATATTTATATTGCTAATAATTAATATTTAGTATCAAAGCAATTTGGTCATCTTTCGATTGTATAAGGCTCAGCAACAGTTTGGTTTTAAGCAGAGATTTTTATTCCGGCCTGGCCTTTGGATTTATTTTCCTTTTTATTTTCCATAAATTCGTAAATATCCCTTGTTTTTATCGATAAATTCTCATGATGTGTTGACGCAAAATTATTTTTGCATGCTCCGAATTTCACATTTTTATACCCTGTACTAATAGGTACAAAGGGTATACTAGATTCGTGCAATGTATGTAACGGTCAGAAGGAGGCGTGGCGGACCCGAAGTCCTTTATACCAAAATGTTTATCATAATCTCGGTTAGCAATTGAGCCATGTCCGTCTGTCTGTCCGTCCGTCCGTCCGTATGAGTGCCTAGATCGCGTAGACTAGAAGAGCTAGAAACACCAAACTTTACCAGCTGGTGCGCATATTTCCTTTAAGATGAAGTTTGTTGAATCATGTCAATATCTTTTCCCGATCCCCTGCAGTAGATTTCGCTTCTTTAACGTAACTTTCGAGTCTAATCACAATCGGTAAAATTTTACGGAACTTATATCGAATTTCACCAAACAATAATGAACTCCCATAGGAAAGTTCTTAGTAGGAATATGTTGAAAATATGAACAGTTACTAAAGTATTCTATTTGTGAGATCCTGTGGGTGCTCGGTTATGGAATTAAAAACAGTAGACTTACAACAAAAAGCTATAAACTTCTACCTTTTTATTTGAATTTATTGCAACTTTATGTGGCATCAACAAAAGTCGAAACTCTCACTTGTCTTGAAAGCTGCACAAAAATAATGCATGTTCTTCGCCGCACTGCCAAATCTTTAATCTTAGCAGCTTTCAGCGTTCAGCGCTATAACTCACCTTGGAGCAAAGTGTATCTTTAGGATAAATTCGAAACACATCTATATACATTAGTTTTAGACCACACACACACACCCCAACCCCAACCCTCTGCACTACTCCATAACTCATATGTATGCCAGTGCAGTAGCAACCAACTTACCATGACCCACAATATTTCGCATATTAATATTGCACCTTGGAGAGCTTTAGACCTGCCAATAGCTGAGGGGCGCAACCCTCTTGATTTTACCTATATATATAGTATATATCATATGATGTGACCTCTTTTACTTGTCGTTTTTGCTTGTGCTCTCTGGCAAGCTTTTAGTGTCTATCAAAAATTCATGGCACACAACGAGAGGTGTCAATAACATGGCTACATTACTGACACATCCGTATCTGACTGCGCTGCTCAGCACTGCTCTGGATGTCTGATTGTAAGCCATTCACGAATCAAGTCAGGGGAATCCCCGCGCGTTTTGTCAAAAATCCAAAAAGAGCAAAAAAAGATTCCAACAGTGTGAAATGCCAAAATGTAATTTACAATTACTGCACGCACAAACAATTTATTTTCCAGTGCTAACAAATAAGCTAAACATTTTCGTGGTCGCCTGTTTATTGCTATTTGGCTGGTATTTCTGATGGTTTGGAGAGGGGGCAGGGGTGTTCCCAGGTGTATTGCAAATCAAAAAATCAGGCAACAAGCGTAGCACACGCACGCCCAGGCAATCAGTTAAATGTTTGCTGAACTCGCTGCAGGACGAAACGAAAACGTTGCCAATGCTCGTCCGTCTCCAAGGAGCAGCGCGTTTTTATTTTGTCGAAAATTGAGTTTACTGCTACGCTTAACCACAGCAAAAAAAATTGAAGAGCGAGCGCCATGTTGAAAAATCGCTTGTCGCAAAAGGAAGTTGAAGATGGCGCTGCTCTGCTCTCTACGCATAACCCAACTTCCGTGCGGACGTAGAGATTTGACTTGGATAAGAAACAGAGAGCGCGCCATAAAAACAGTAAATATATATAAAAATAAAAACTTTGACGCTAGCATGTAATGAAACTGACAATTTAACTGAAAGTTGTATTCCTGAGCAAGTTGAAAAATCGTGTTATCGATTTAATGCGTTGCGTTACGTTACCCAACACTTGGGTTGCTTTCTTCCTACAAAGGGGTTGGCTTTCTTCTGCTCATATGGCGCCTGAGTTTTTCACTCTGTGGTTTGCTTTTTATTTTGTATTTTTTTGTGTTGTTGTTTGGCTAGCATTTTCCTTAGCTTTTGCCTTTGCCAATGCTTTATCGCTGCTTGCTGCTTGTCTTTCTGACTGACTGACTGACTGACTGACATTTTCGTGTGCGCTTGCGATTTCCTGTTTGCCTTTAGCCTTTCGTCTTGCTTTTTATTTTATTTTTCTTTCTTTCCTTTTGCTGTTGTTGTTGGCTGCCTTCAAAGGCATTTGATTAATTTGCAGCAGTTTTCAATTTGAAATTGCTTTAGTGGGTTTCCTTTTTTTTCAAGTTTCCGCAAAGGTTTAAATGGGTTTGTTCCTACATGTGTGTGTGTGTGTCCGTTTGTAACTGAATTGACAGCACTTTGGTTGTCCAGTGTAAGCTCTTACCAAAAAACTTGCCAGCAATCAGTTGTGTGATGTTGAAAGCTGTTTATAGAATTTTAAGTGATTTTTTATTGGTATCTTTTTTTTTTGAAGTTACTCCAGCTAACACTTGAGTATAATAAGCATTTGGTTAAACTTTTTAAAAACAATTTAACTAATTTTCTACAATTTTTCTTCTCTTTTTAGGTACGTATACACAATTTTCTATAACCGATGAAAACAATCTTAAAAAAAAAGTTTGTAAGTTTACCTAGATATAAGGATCTTTTCAAATGAATAACTTTTTGCTGTAATATAGATTTTATAACCAACTAGGCTGAACTATACAAAATGGTTTTAAAAAATTGTACCATGATGTGACGTAGGCAGAAAGAATTTACTTTACATATTCTGAAAAGTTTCCCACTAAAACGAAAAACCCACAACTATAAGACTTATCTTTAGTATTTCTTGAAGTGCAACTTTATTGGAGCTCAAGAAAATTCTATGGGACTCCAGTTTGTGTTTTAGCTGATAGAAATATTATTATTATACGAAAATCTGTCTTAATCCCAGAGCTCGATACAAACATGTGTTGTATTCTCTATGTCTATTCTATGCAAGCAGGTTAAGGATGAAAGTCCAGTTGTTAAATTTGTCGCCAAAACTAAAATTACCGAACTATAGATAATGCTGAATTTAAGATTTACGATTTTCAGCAATATAAGTTGTGAGTTTCGCCTACTTCAGCACAGTACAGATAAATAAGTCCATAAAGACTCTAACTTATATTTTCCTTTTATTTTATGCTTTACAAATTCCATTATAAAATTAATATGCCCTGTTAGAGTACTCTATATAAATTTACACACAATTGCATATGCATAAGCTATTTGAACACAGTGCAGCCTGCACTCACACACGCACATGTACACGACCACTCGAAGGCAAATACAAATACATGCAAACAAAAGCGCATACCATTGCAACAACAACAAGATAATGAAGCTGATGATAATTGTGCTTATGCTGACGATGATGAAATTTAACGCGCTTTTTAAACCAAACAAAAGCAAATTGTAAATGCAATGCAGACAGACACACACACACGCACGTACGCTTTACACTTACTCAAACACTTACTCAAACTCTCACGCACACATAGACAAAGCCGGAGAGAAAGAGAGACACGCATACATGCATACTAATTATGACAATGCAACAAACGCGCATCGCACATTTAAGCAAATATAAACAAAATGTTAATGACGTGCCAAAGAGTACAATGAGAGAGGGAGAGTGAGCGCGACATTTAAGAGAGAGAGAAAGATCATAAACAACAAGACAAATGTAAATCGTAGCGAATGACGAACGAGTTGTTAAAGAAACGTTGCTAAAGTTGTTACATGCAATAAGGCATCGCACAGTGGGCTGAATAATTAGAAATGAGAGTTGAAATAAAGTAGATTAAAAATTTAACATTTTTTTGGATAAGTTATTATGTTGTAAAAAAACGTATTTTTAGTTGGTTTTTTTAACACCTGTGCTTCTCTTACGCATTCTTAGGCACTCAGTGCCTCATAGTGTATGTTGTATGGGAAAATATAAAAAAAAATGCAATTTAAAGTCCATTTGGAGCAGTCAGTGCCGCAAAAACAGGCCAAGGGTTAATTATTGTTATCAATTTAATTTAACAATTGTTTTATTTGCCGAAAATAATATAGAAATATAGCTTAAAGCTAGGTTACCATATTAAATCAGAATTTTGTATATATTGTCTCGAAAACTGAGAAATTATGAGATAAAGAATGGAGTTAGACTCGAATATCAAATGATAAGAAAAACAGTGGCAGGAAAAAAATCGTAATTATGATGGAAAAAAGGTAAACTTTATAGACTTATAAATTAAGCAGTTTTTTTATATTATTTTGTCGCATAAAAGAAGCGTCTATTAAATCAGTCAGTTTTAATTTTTTTCTCTGGGAAGTTTGAATATTTCGTAAATGACTTTTTTGAGTAAACATCATATTTTCCAAATTTAATTTAATCGTAATAATGATGGGAAATAAGGTAAAGCTTATAGACTTATAAATTAAGCAGGTTTTTAATATTAGTTTGTCGCATAAAAGAATCGTCTATTAAAAATCAGTTTTAATTTTTTTTCATGGGAAGTTTGAATATTTCGTAAATTACTTTTTTGAGTAAACATCATATTTTCCAAATTTAATGTATTCTGTTAACATTCTAAAACGTACAAATGTCCACTGATATTATTTTAAAGATGCATGATGTGGCTTTTTTAAACACTAGAAAAGCGTCAATATTTTGTAGACTAGTTACACTAGACACAAATTAACTTTTACTATGAAAACTATTTTGTTGCTTCAAATATCCTTACTAAGCGGCTTTGCGCTATCATTGTAGCATCCACTTGTATAGATGGATTAAGGTATTGACCTGCTTGCGTAACCAGGTTCATACTCTATGGTATCTGCATAATCGTATTACACAACGCCAACGGCATGCCTCGAACCGGCTTATAGCCGCTACATAGAACACATAAATTCCCACCGGAATGCACTTACCAATGATCTGGTAATATTTGCAACATAATCAGTCAATATATTTTTTAACTGGCAAGTAATGTGTCTCAAAATTGTGGTCAAAACATTTTTTTACAAAAATTGCATGCTACTACTTTCAAACTACAACTACTGAGAGAAGCAGCCAAAGCCACAGCGGCTTTCGGTTTTTTCCAAAAAAGAGCTTCTTAAAAATCAAGTCATTAATAGTGATTAAATCACAAAAAAAATTAAAGTGTTATTTTTCCATGTTTTTTAAAACAACTTTAAGCAGAATTTTCCAGAACATTACAACTGTTTTAATTCCCACAAAGAAACAGCTGTGAAAAACGTCTTCTGTACAATATTAAAAATTAACTTATTTCTGATTTTCTACAGAGCAACTATTTTGAATTATTTATTTATTTTATTTTAACAAAATTAAATCTAGTATTTAATACTAAACTTAATACAAATATTGGGGCTTTCGACATTTTTAATTAGTAAATCGATTTTCTTAACTTTTATGACATAAAACCGTACTATGAAAAAAAAACAAGTTTTTCGCAGCACATTTAGCGACAATTAGCCCACTGTGCGTCGTGCTATTGATGAGTTGAAAACAGTTTAGCTTTTTTTTAGTAAATAGATTTTTATTATTTTAAAGGCACACCAAACCGTTCTATAAAAGCAGGAATTCATTTTTGCCACACATTTGGAGTCAATTAGCCCACTGTGCGTCATACTGTTGAAGAGCTCCAAGCAGTTTACATTTTGTTAATAAATAAATTTTAATAATTTTTAAGACACACCAAAGTATGAAATATAAATTAATTTTTTGTCATTTACAGACAATAAGCCCACTGTGCGTCAGGCTGTTGATGAGCAGCAAACAGTTTTGTGGTTCATCTAATAGTATGCGGCAAGAAATGCATCTATATGCTTAATAATATCAATATTACATACAGTCTTGTTGTCTATGTATATGCTACATAATATTATTATGTATTATGTATTAAAATGCAAATGAGCAGAGCAAAAGTTGACAGCCAGTTGCAGTCATTCGTTATTATTAATATGTGCGGCATGTACACACACTGTAAGATTTACACACATACAAATACACACACTCTTACACACACATTGACATTAAGTAGGAGTAAAACATGCAAAATGCTTTAAGCAAATTTCAACAGCATTTATATGAAATGAGCGAATGAATGCAATTTACGTAAATGGCATAAGATGCAAACGTGCGCAATAATCATGGCGTATCACAGGGTTGCCAGACATACCATATATTGTCGACAACAAGGATGTTAAGAAAGGTTTTGTATATAGTATTTGCAAGCATCAGCAATAATTTCACAAATTGGCATTGGCATTTATGCGCTTACTGTGCACACTGTAAAGACAATAAGTACATACACATGCATATCCATCTATATACTTATAATGTGTGGGTGAGTGTGTGAGTGTGCCATTGTTCAAAATTTATCAGCATATTTCAGTTTCCTGCATTGTTTGTCAATCAATTTGTGCATAATTTTGTTGTCATTCAGTTGTGCCATTAACATAATTTCAATTTACATAAAATGGCGTTAAATATTGCATTTTGGACACAGTCAGGACCAACCAACTGACAGGAAGTAGAGTCCAGACAGAGTCCAGTTGGGTTAATCAAAAAAGGTGTGTGTACCAAGGCAAAATAAACTCGTTTGCAGAGGGTCACACCTGCTTCAGTGCCGCTCGAATTTTAAACTTGAATATGAAGTTGTTTAGTTACCCTAAAAACAACTCCCTAAACTCAAAATCTGGCTCAGTTAGAGAACCAGCTCAATTTAGAGATATCCTAAGCTGCACATCCTTATTTGCATGTGCTTAGAATTTTCACTTTTTGGCTCGCATTCAAAAGTCAAAAGCAGCTGCACCACTCTGCATATGCATATACATAGTATATATAAAGCATTAGTAGTAGTAGCTTTCCGTGCTATTATAACCCACATTCAAGTCAAGTTGCCAAGTTGGCAACACTGAACGCTAACTGCTTTTGATTTGGCAGCTCGTTTGGCAGCACAAAACGATAACTGGCAATTGCATCAGGCTTAGTGTGAAAATTTTGGCAGATGAAAAGCGTTGCTGCAGTGTTGGGCACATTTGCAAGTGATTTTATGCATATTTCATAGCATACTTTTGTGCGCTATTAAGAGCCTGAGCGCCTTGCCGCCTACGCCAGATACACAAACAGGCCAAATGTACCTAGCAACTTGAAACCACTTTTTGTGCGCTTTAATTTTGTCCTTTAAAGCACTCGCCCTGACTTGAAAGTATTTCAAAACTCGATTAACATAACTTGACTAAGAATCATAATCAAATTTAAACATTTGACACTAAACTTTCGTCTGTAGCCCGCACCCTTTTTATTCTAGCAGCCTTCCACAAACAGTTTTTGCTTGTTTTTCGTCCTTTCGTCTGGCAACATGGCCGCCATTTTCAGCAGCCACAAAAATGCGTCTTTTGACTTTGGCGCCGCAAAAACTTAAATAAACTCTACGCAAATGCTGCCAAGTCTGTACATTTTGGCCAACAAAATTCAATTACTCAATTAGAAATTTTGTGCCACATTTAATATGCCATCGAAATGTTGTGCCATAAATTTTACAATTTGTGGCTTTAGTTTTGTCAGCAGCAGCATTTTGAGCTGAGGCTTGCATGAAATTAATTTTGAAGTTTTTGATAGTCAGCTTGTAGCCTTGTAAATTGCTAGTAGCTGTCTGTCAATGGAAAATGGTTGACAAGTTTTATGCATAAACCTAAAAGCATGCTAAAATCTAAAATGTTTTGGCCCTAAGACAGCAGCAAAGTGGCAGATAGCTAACCATCTAGTCAGTCAGCCATAACCATAACCAAGTTAAAGCCGCAAGCCTTATGTCATGCTTACATGCTTTCAATGATATGGCAAAAATTGCTGGCTATCCCTTTTTTGGCTTTTTATACACAGACAAAACATTTGAAAGTTGCAGTACGTAGCGCTGGTCCATAGTACATAAATCATTAGCTAGTTTTTTTAGAGCAATAAATACTTATTGGATAAACCATAGATAATGTTTTCAACTTATGTGAGCCAAATGACACCAACTAAATCGCTTTGTGCATAGTGTGTTCATAGTGAGGGGTCAATCGACACCGTTGCGGCTCATACGCTTGACATTGCTATGGTCAATTGAAATTAAAGAGCCTAATTGTGATGTAATTTTAAATTATTAATAAATTATGTAAATTATGCGTGATTTTTAAAGCTCTCTTAGCTGGTTTTGACGGCTTAGGCGGTTTTAAAAACAAGGTTTTTCTAAAACGATCAGTCATGATGATTCTCACCGTTTTAATAATCCTCGTGCTTAACACACGAAGTTTGGCTTTAAATTATTATTAAATTATTATTAAATTATTATTAATTTTTGTTCTAATAAAAAAAAATGTCTTCCTAGATAGATTGTCTTCAATGATTGCAACGACTTGACATTATCAATATGCGACAAATGCATAAAATATATAATTTTGGAATGATCTAATTTTAATACAAAAAATATATATATCTTCAGCCAGCTACGGCTTTCTAAAGGTGATAATAATTCTTCAAAAATTATCCAATGACTTTACTGAATGAGCTCTTCACTTACTTTTGTTTATTCTGAATTTAGTAAAATTTAATTTCCGTCTCACCTTCATTTTTGAGTCTTTTCGGCAATCAACTAACGCACAGTTCTAGAAAATGTAAGACAGCAGTGGCAATTGACGCACAAACCGTGAGCATCGTTTACTTATTCTAATTATAATCTCTCCAGGATGCGTCACAGCTCAGTTAAAAAAATAATAAGAGACTTCGCTGAATTTTTGAATTTTTGGCAAATAACGCTAATTGCACTGAAGAAAATGTAAGACAGCGGTGGCAATTGACCCATAGACCGTGAGCATCGTTTACATATTCTAATTTTAATCTCTCTAGAATGCGTCACAGCTCAGTTAAAAATAAAATAACAAGAGATTTCGCTGAATTACCGTCTTACCTTCATTAGTGACATTTTTGGCAAAAAACGCTAAATGCACTGAAGAAAATGAAAGGCAGCGGTGGCAATTGAACCCCAGACCGTAAACACTCTTCCAGTTTTCTTATTCTACTGTCGCTTACATTTTTCACGACTCAGTTAACGCACTCAAGAGCAGACAAGCATCCGACTCTAAAAAAACTACTACATCGATAGCGATTGACCCTCGACAGCTCTATGCTCAGAGAGACTCACTGATGCTACACGCATTGCGTACTGAAGAGATAGTTTAAAGCGCACTCAAGCAAGCTGGGCCCCAAAGCCGCAAGCCAAAGCAAAATGCATTTGTATTGGTTTTTCATGCTCAAGTTGCTTATGTGCGTGTGTGTGTGTCTATGTGTGTGTGAGAGAAAGCTCATTAAGCTTTTGCTATTCAGCTACTACTACAATAGTTTTGGCCTTAATTTTTGACCAAGCATTGTTGCCGTTGTTGTTGTTGTTGTTGGAACACAGCCAAAGGACAACACCAAAACTTAATACCCTTATGCAGCTAATGCAAAAAATATTGTTGTGTTGACTGTGTCCATAGGCGCCACAACAAGGCTACAATCCAATAACCAGAGCACTTGACTTTGCAAAATCCAGGCAAATAGAACATAAATTCATATTTTATTGCCAGCACAAAGCCAGGCAGACGGCAGCAATGCCTTCCTAGCCTGACAATTGTCAAACTGCAACATGCAACATACAGAAACTCGATATGCCAAATCCCCAACTCTCTGAGCCATGCCACTGTGTGTGTGTGTGTGCAACATTTAAGAGCAACATGCAAACAAAGAGTGGGACGTTAAGATAGAGAGCCAGACAAGCTTTACATATACAATTATGTCAACTGGCAATTGTTGTGCTAGAATTAGTATGAGTATGTGTTGGTGAGAGCATGTTTGCTTGTGCATTATATGATTGCATACTTTCAGGTGCTTAATGGAAATACCACAACAAATACAAACAAACACATTTAGTACAACGTGCAAATCAATTTGCAAAGATTTAGCCATGTTGATATGCCTGTTTATGCCCTGACAATTGACTTGTGCATTTTCTTGGTATACACTGAGAAACTTTTTAAAGGCGAAAGGCAGCTGACATTTATTTTAAACCATTTATATAAATTTATGCTTTAATTTAATGCTCATAAATTCAACGCATTAAACAGCTGGAATAGTGCGCATTGCTAATATATCATATGCTCCCTGGGGTATGCTTTAAAATTGGCCGTAAATATGACATTTTATTATTATTATCAAATGACTAAAATTAGGATAACGCATTGCTAAATATGTTAAATGTAGGCAAACATGCGGTTTTAAATTTTTATGAAATTTAGATGTTTATATGAAAATTTATTTAGAATGTTAATTAAAGTATATGAAAATGTTTTGTATGTTTAGGAGCCATATTTTTTGAGCTGTTTATTGCAGAGTCGTTGGCATAATGGGTGATTCATTAAGACCATTTTTTTTCTAATGATTTGGCAAATGCAAATTTCAAAGGAATGATGGGATCTTTATTTATGATTTTCGAAAGGATATTTTATGGCATTTATTTTATAAAAATAATCTCGTTCAAATGTTGGCCGCAACTGCGTTTTAAGTGGTCCTTCCTGAAGGTCTAATTTTCCATGACTCGTTCAAGCATTTCCACTGGTATTTGGCCAATAACACGAGTAATGTTGGCTTCCAAGGCCTCAATCGTTGCTGGTTTGTCCACGTAAACTTTTGACTTTACGTAACCCCAAAGAAAAGAGTCGAGCGGTGTGATATCTCACGATCTTGGCGGCCAAGGTATGGGTCCCGTACGTGAAATTAATCGCTCACCAAATTGACCTCGCAATAGAGCCATTGTTTCATTGGCAATGTGGACCGGAGCGCCATCCTGTTGGAACCAAATGTCGTCGAGATCACAGGCAACAATTTCAGGCAGCAAAAAGTCCGTTAACATGGTCCGATAGCGTGCGCCATTGATGGTAACGTTCGCACCTTGCTCATTTTTAAAAAAATACGGACCAATGATTCCACCAGCCCACAGACCGCACCAAACCAGTTGTTTTTCTTGCATGTAATGGCAGCTGGTGAACCTCTTCGGGTTGATCTTCTCCCAAATATGGCGATTTCGCTTATTCACGAAACAGTGGAGCCAAAAGTGAGCCACATCACTGAACAAAATTTTGGTCAAAAACAACGGATCTCCATCGATCTTACCAAGAGCCCATTCACTAAAACGGCGACGTGCAGGAAGGTCATTCGGCTTCAATTCTTGCCTGAGTTGAATTTTGTATGCTTTCAAGCCGATATCTAAATGTAAAATGCGCCAGGTGATTGAATACGACAGGCCAAGTCGTTGCGCCGAATTCCCTTCACTACGTGCTGGATGTGGTCGATTTGGTCGTGTATCATCAAACAATGAATACTGGGCTTCAAATTTGGTGATGGTGTTACGAATTGTGGATTCGGTGGGTCGATTATGTTGACCATAAGTCGATCTCAGCGCTCGAAAAACATTCCTTGCAGAATGCTGATTTTCTTAGTACAATTGTACAATTTGTAAACGTTGTTCGGGTGTAAGTCTTTGCATGATGATTTGCCAATGAATACTGAACAACTTTGCCTTTGACAGCATGTCAATTTCGGATCATACGTGACCCACACGAAAATCCCTGTTGCAAAATGGTCTTAATGAATTACCCTTTAGCTTCCATCGTGCTCCAGACTTAGCTCTGGAAGTAGATTTTCCAATACAAATTCGACTTTAGTATTTAGTAGTCTAAGTAAGTTAATAGACTAGGTAACATGTTGTGGCATCGATCCTTCAGCATTAACATATAAGTGTTTGCAGAAGGCTAACATATGTTGTGTTTCATAACAATTCAGCTTCTCACCGCACCCCATATAGCATTTGCTTATTCTGTTACAATCCAAAGGCGTCAAATCGCAGCTTCTTGGTGGCCAATTCACAACGCCATTTCGACTGATTTGGCGATTTCTGAAGATTGTGCGCAGAAGATCGATTGTGGCGTTCGCTGTGTGGTACGGGCGCCGTCTTGTTAAAACTCAAATATCGTCCAAGGCTTCTTCTTCAATTTGTTCGAAGAACCAGTTGGTCAACATTGATGGCTTCGGCGGCTCCTTCTTCATTTTCGAAGAAAAATGGGACGATGACGCCGCCGGAGCAAATTCCACACCAAACAGTCACTCGTTGTGGGTGCATTGGCTTCTCCAGGAACGCTTGCGGATTTTCTGGGCCCCAGATGCGACAATTTTGCTTATTAACATAACCACTGAGGTGGAAATGAGCTTCGTCCGAGAAGATGATTTTTCCATAAAATTCGCCATCTTCGGCCAAACGATCTTCCGCCCAATTTTAATTTCTTCGAGCGAATAGCGTCCCATTTCGTAAATGTCAATGATTTACTAAATATTTACCAATATATGAATGACATTTGACGTTTTAAAAGTCAAATAATCGATAGTTCAAATTCCAAACACTAGATATACCAACTGTATATATCGCATACAAGTTTTTATTTTTATATTCTTTATAAGTACGTTTACTTTACTACTTACTGCACAAAAAGTGCTTAAAATAATATAATGAGCTTTTATATTGTTATGCACAATTCAAATTTGCAAATTGCACATAAAATACATTTAAACATATTTTTCAAAAAAAAAGAAAAAGAATTTATATATCTATGTCATATAGTTATTGCAGCTGTTGTGGTATGCAAATTTTGCTGGGGCAGCTTAGAATTTACTTTGTTTAGACAGTTGGATGCACAGACTGACCGACAGATGGACAGACAGACAGACAGTCAGATCAATGAACAGACCAACCAGCACCTAATGCAATTTGCATTTCGATACGTTGGGTGTGTGAATTATATTTGCATAAAAGCCAAAAGTACGCATACGCACTGTAGTACAACGCACAATTTTCACCACACACTCTCGCACTCTAACTTTCTATGTATATGTGTACTGTGTGTGTGTGTGTGTATAAATTTCAATTTTGTTGCAGGAAAATTTGCATATGACTATGCTGCAGCTGTCAAGTAAAATTATTGCAAGCAGCTTAGCAGATTTTCTCTAGTATATACCAATAATTTTCATTGCTGTTCTAGTTGTTGTTTCAATTAAAAAATATATCATTGTATTTTCATATATATATATATATATATTTTTGCTATTTTGTATGTTTTTAAAGTGTTAATGTAATTGACATGTGACAGCAAACAATTTGCCGCTGGCAGAGTGTTAATATACAAAAACAAAAGTAGGATTTGGTTTATTGCAATATTAGTTTATGCAGTTTTCCTAAAAAAACTTTCATATGGCAACACTTCAAACACGCGCTTTAAGCTGGGTATATGGGTATGTGTGCAAAACTGCAACTGCAATTTGCGAAAAAGCAGAATAAAACCTAAAAGCCCTACGAATGTCTAGCTAAAGAGAAATGTTTAAAACAAAGCGTTGTGTAAGTAAAAACATTAATCAGCGTTAAAAGTCGCATTAGCAGCAATACGAACTGGGCGCGGCAAGAGTTGCAAGGGCTTGGGAACTCGAACTCTAGCTGGAGGCAACACAAATTGCACGCAAACCCAGCAAATCAACGAACCAGGCAACCAGCCATTCAGTCATTCAGTCAGTCAGTCAGTTGGTGAGTGAGCGAGCTAGTCAACCCAAGCAACCCAAAACTGTCGAAATGAAAAGTCGAAGAAAATTGGAAAAATCGTTGCTTTGCTTTTGGGCACGCAGCACGCAAACCTGCCATGGTCATTTCAAATGGGACTTGGTTAGGACTAGGGCGGCGGTACCAAATGGAGCAGACTAGAGATGGGGCCAAGGCAAAAAGGGGAATGTGGCAAAATGAGTGACTGGCAGTCAAAATCATTAAAAAGTCGTAAAAACCAAGCAAAATGGTAAACAACAAAAAAAAAATATATAGCAGAAAGGCAACGAAAGGAAAGCTAGGACGAAAAAAAAAATGCGAGAACAGGAAAAGGAAAGGAAGGCGTTGGGCGGGCTGCTGAAAATACGCACGCTTTATAATTAGAATTTAATCAAGCGCAAATCGCAAACGCTGGCAATTTGGACTGGGCACAAACACACATAAGCACATACACAGAGAGAAAATGGGCTTGGCAAAGGCGTGGCAGAGCGGCAGTCGGGGGGGCAAGCTATTGTTTAAAGTGTAATTAAAAGCACCCTACTGGAAACCTTTTAGTACTGCAACCAAACAACGACAACAATGGCAACGGCGATGACAATAATGAGTACGTTGACGACGTTAATGATGACGCAGATGATGATGATGATGTTGATAATAATGATGACGTTTTTGATCAGCGTATTAAATTTCACAGCCAGGTGAAAGCGTTTTTAAATTCGATTGATAAAACTGCTTGAAGACAAAACTGCTTTAAAAAAGTCGAACTCCATTAACTTTAACCTTTGTCTGACCTTTGCCAGACTTTTTTTTCTGATTTTTTTTGCCTGCGTCATCTTAGAAATGATTTGACTATATTGCACAACTTTTTTTGTGCGTTTCCTTTTACTTTTCAAATCCTTTGGGCGCCTGTTTTTATGCAACAAAAAAAAAACTAAGAATTATGTTTTTCCATTTGCCTTTTGCCTTTTCTTTTTGACAACACAAAAAATTGTGAATCTCTGTCCAAGTCATAGATTGATAGCATCTATACTTGGAACTTGTTTGGGGTTAGCTGCCGTTAAGGTAAACAGCTTTCGTTTTGGGACAAATGAAAAATGAATGCCAAGCTTTCTGTTTAGTTGGAATACTACAAAATGTCACAAAAAAATTTGATAAATAAGCAAATATTATTGATTGGATTAATTAGTTAACATCTTATATAAATATTAGTTGAAATATAGCTAAAAGGCTTATGCAGATTTATGATACTAATTTATTGGCACATTAGGCTCAATATATCAAAAAGTGCTCACTTTTTTGCTCTTGCTTTATTGCCTTTTGAATGAATAATATAGTTTTCATATAGGAATAGGTTTTGGCAAAGAAAAAATGCCCAACTGGCAGCTGAGGCCAAAGGATTAGTTAAAGGTTTTATAAAGAAAAACCTGAAAAAACATGCAGCCAAGTGGTAAAAAAAATTTATTTTTTTATTTTAGCGCCAATAAAAGTTCCGTAGCAGCTCCTAATAAATAAGAAACGATCTAATTTTAATTTTTTTTTAAGCGTTTTTTCCACCTGTCGTTTTGCTATCAAAGTAGCTCACTTTTTGTTTTTGGCAACAAAACAGAACAGCTGTTGTTACTGCTGGCGCCATCTAGCTGGTCGCTTCCTGTTTTTGCCACGACGCTGTTTTCATTGCTGTAAAAAAACTCGCGATGCAAAAAACTGAGTTGTATGATATCTACATTAAAGTATCAAAGTAGCTCACTTACTGCTGGCGCCATCTAGCTACAGATTGCCAACAATAAAATGGGCAGCACTGTTTTTTCACGGCGCTTTTTTCATTGCTATATAAAAAAATAATTTTAATCATTTCTACAACGCCTTAACCTTTAAAAAAAAAAATTATATATTTTGCAATAAATGTCCAACTTATACAAACGCTTCTTGGTTCTGCTATTTATAACAACTCTATAAATAAAAACTTATATGATGCATAAAACCCTTTTAGTGCGCCCTTAAAAGAGTTATGACAATTGGGTAGCAACCTAATCAAGAAGTGCTATTATATGACCATGCAAGCCCTGAACTTTTGATATTCTAATTATGGCCAACAAACATACGACGACGAGCTGCTTGTCGAGAATAAACTTTTACCATAAACAAACTTTAATGGAGCAATTATAAGAGTCGAGTCTGAAAATAGCAGGCAACGGCACAAAAAAATGAAAAACGGCAATTTTCCCAACTAAACGCAAACTATTTTTGCACAAACGAGTTTGCATGACACGCTCGGAATTAGAGTTCTAAAAAACTAGAAGGTCTTCATATCGAATGCAAATGTGTAACAGTTAGAGACACGCAGCTCACGGAGTTAAGCACGAAAAGGTTAAGCCGATGACGCATGCAAGTGTAAAAATGCCATTAAACGTCCAAGTGTTAGTTACTCGTCGTCGGCGGCCTAAAAGCATGCACTGGTATTTTTCATATAACTCTTTGAAAGCAACGCACCCCCGATACCCCCTAACAGCACTATGTGCTTCATTGATATGCAAAACGGGTTGGAGGATTTACGAGTTTGACAAGCAAATGCGTTGCTTTTCATGCTTATCGAAAAATCAGCAACAGCAAATATCTTTATAAATACACGTCCTAACCCCAGGGACGCTTCTACAACAACGACAACTCATTCAAAAGCAAGAAAAAAAAGTGTGTATACTCTATAGCTATAGCTCTAAAGAGCTGAACTGTTAAATGAATGGACTCCAGTTAACCCCTTGAGCGCAGGATGGGGCAACTAAAGCGCAAAAAACTCGGCCTTTGTCTATATCTCTGTGTCTGTCTGTGTGTACAGTGCAGAGCGCCTATGCTGCTGCTACTGTTTTTTTTTCCTTTTTGTATACTCTGTAATCGGAGATTAAGGAGCATGTTCAGTAAATGGAAAAAAAAAATTTAATTGGAGTGGTTCAGAAATGGTTGGTAAAGAAAATGAAAATGATTAATATAAGTCTGGAAGTGATCAACAAAAGAAAAACAAAACAACAAAATAATTTAATTTTTTTTTAAATGTCGTAAATATATATAGATTTATTCTTAAACTCGGATAATTTGGGGAGACGGTTTAGGAACCCCAATAAAATTATAAATATCCGTCCGTCTGTCTGTTTATCTAGAAAAATATTTTTAAAAAAATATTTCAAACACGGATTTTTGAGGGAGACGGTTTTGGAACGACAATAAATTTACCATACCCTAAGCCTGTCTATCAGTCTGTTTATCTACGTATCCGTCCGCTTAACTGTTTTTCTATTCCTTCGTCTCGTAGTTCACCCGTGCATTCATTTATCCATTTATCTATTCATACGTCTATCTGTTCATATATCCGTTTAACTAATTATAATTATTTCATCCGCTTGTCTCCCAGGGCTACCGACAACGAACAAATTTTTAAGATTTTTTAATTTCAACCAGTACTCAATTTTTTTAATCGGAATTTATGCGTTTATTAACTTTTCAAATTAAAATTTTGGCATATTCCCATCTTTTGTCTAACCTTTCTATATAAAACGCGATTTCCTATCTTTAAAGGGTGTAGCAGTTCAAGGAACAAGAAACTACCTTTAGCGATTTTGAAAAGCTCATAGTCCAGATCGACCCATAATTAACAAAAAAATAAATTAATTAAGCTTTTATTTAATATAAGTTGCCATTAAGGCTTTAAAATATATTTTTGTAATCGTCATATTTTCATATAAATATTTCTTTTTTTTTAATATTTATTTATTAATATAAGTTAAGGATTTTAAAAATATATATATAAAGTTTTTAACCGTCAGATTTTTTTCAATTTTTATGTTTTTATAAAAATATGAAATTTATTTTCTTCTATTTCAATCAAAATTGTTTTTGTAAAAGTAATATTTATGTAATATTTTTTTAAAAACCTTGACTTAAAAATTTAAAAATATTCAGTAGCTTAATTGTAATTTTAAAAATATATTTTTTTTTTTAACTGCCATATTTTCTTAAAAAATATCATTTTTGTAAGATTTATTTAGTAATTTAAATTGCCAATAAGGCTTTCAAAAAATATATATTTATTTTTTTTTTAGCCGTCATATTTTTTTTTGTCAATTTTTATGAAATTATGCAATTTATTTTCTTCTTTTTGAATAACCATTTTTTTGTAAAACTAATTTTTATGGATTTTTTTTTAAAGCCGTAATTTAGATTAAAAAAATATTTCAAAAATATTCAGTTGCTTATTTTTCTGTACATCGTTTTTTTTTTTAATTTTTTTTTTATTTACGAAAATATTATATTTTGTCTTTTATTCAATCAATTTCAATCTTCATTTATTTATAGGACATATTTTATTGGATTTTTTAAAAAGCCTTAACCTAAATTAAAAAGATATTTTAAAAATATTCAGTAGCTTAAATGTCTGTTAATCAATTTTTTTTTTTTTTTTTTATTTATTTACAAAAATATTTTATTTCTTTTATTTCAATCTCCATTTATTCATAAAACATACAGGGTGCGCCATGTGGTCGATGGAAATATTGAAGCAGACACCGGCTCAAACAGTCACTTTCTGATCATGCAGTGCAGTTTGATGGATAGTATGGGGATTTTCTTTCCCCCAAATGCGACAGTTTTGTTTATTTACAGTGCCAGATAGCGTGAAATGGGCCTCATCAGTCATTAAAATTCGCTCCCAAAAATCGGGCAATTACATTTAATGAACATTGTCACTATTTCCGCGCGTTCTTTGGGCGTGAATCGATTCATGGTTAAAATTGTAATGCAATAACCTTTCCAAAATGTGTTCGACGACGTCAATCGGTTGAAATCTGTCAAAGTTATTCAATATTTCCATCGACCACATTCAAATGGCGCACCCTGTATTTTAATACAATTTTTTTTTAAAGTGCCTTAATTAGATTAAATAATTTTTTTATAAATATTCAGTAGCATAATCCGAATTAAAAAATAGTTAAAACACTTTTTCTTTATACAGCCGTAATACTTTAGCTATAAAAATTAAAATTTTACGAACGAAATTTGTTTGCCTTTTTTGTCGAAAGCGATTTGCATTATTTGTTAGTTGAGAGGAGTTTTCTGTGGCATATCCAGCTCTGTCATTCGAAAATCTTTTTTCTAAAAGCTGCCATAAAAAAACCTTTCAATTTTTTTTGTCTAAATCGATATAAGCAGACTTTACTACTAAGCTGTCAAACCTCTTAAGCTTTTGTCCATACCAAATTTACAGTGCATTACAAAGTCGAGTTAACTCGTCTGCATTCAATTTTTCTCCCCTTTCTATGCGTTTTTTGTTTGTTTTGCCCAGCCCTATGCCAAACTGTTTAGACCTGGCTAGCACAACGCAATCTCTACTCTTTCCCCCACTCAGCCAGCAGTCAGCAATCTATTAAATGTTGTCATTGTGTTTACTTTTAGGCGTAGACAATAAAACTGCTGAAGTGATTAAAAAGTAGATGTCGCCGGCTTATAGTTACAGTAGCCACATAGAGTGCTCAGTACAGTAAAACCCAGTCCATTTAATGTCTATAAACTGCATTGAGTGTAAACTAGCTAGCGTTTTATTTCCATTTTTTATAGCATAGTTTTGTGCCCATCTTTTTTTCTATTATTCCCTTCTTTTTTTTTTGTTTTATGAGCAAAGTCATTTCGCTTGACGTTTTTTGTCAAGTACTGAAAAAAACCATTGAAAATCGATTAAGTCTATGGCGCGTTAATGGTTTTCTAGGCTAGACAAAAGTTTATTGAACCGCATGATGATGAAGGCGACCACGACACAATGACGATGAGAAGGACGATGAGGATGACTTGGACAATGATGTTGGCTATAAGAATAAAATTCATTGGCTATGTCCATAAGTTTGACAGTCTGATTAAATTTGTCTGTGCTGGTGGAGCAGAGCGAAGCGATAGTTTGGCATAGTTGTGGCGAAAGAAAAGTTTGGGTGAAAAGTTCATAAAAAGTTATGCTTACGTGATGGACATTCAAGAGCTTAAAGTTGATTAGCACATAGGACAATGGTTGGAAAACTGTAGGGGAATTTAATGGATTTAAAGCGTATGTTTTGAAGAGTAAGCGTAACTTTAAGCAGACTGCTTGAAAGTAGTTTTTGTGAGAAGCAATAGGATGAGCCATGGGAAGTCTGTATATAGCAAAAATAATATTAAAAAAGTGTGATCACACTCTAAGATGTTGACGGGCTTAACAAAAGTCATTTGGGCAGAAGCACATTCTTACTATAGTCAACGGTCCGGGTTGGCATAAGTGCACATTTTTTTTGTGTACATTGTGCATTTATGCTAGACATAGTGAATACCCCAATAGGCTTGTACTAACGTTTTAACGCTTGGCAGCCAAGAAGCACTCACTCAAACGTGATACAATTTTCAAACCGAGCTGTAGCTAAAAGAAATTGTATCCCTTCTCCAAGTTTATTCCTTTGTCTTCACTATAAAACGCTGGACTATAGCTAACACGGCAATCGTTATAGAATGCCTGAAATACCAATTAAATTAATAAATTACCCAATGGTATTCCCAATTATATTACAAAGCGACGTCCACAATCCCACTCAATGTCTTAGTGCTTCAGGCTACACATTGGAATGCCAACTAAGAGTATAAACAACAAAAAAGGACTCGCCCTGACACGTGGCATTCAAACGAATACCGACACACTTATATGCACAAGGCCAAATCCAAGACTAATCGTTTTTTGATTTTAGACCAAAAATAACCTCAAAGGTAAAAATCATTTGCCTTTATAAGAAAGGCAAAAGGAAAGGTTCTTTTTTTGGGTAAAGGAAAAAGGGTTGAAAAGCGACAATAACAACAACAACAACTTACTCGCGACTCTTTGGCAATGTCAATCTAGATAGTACGCGCCTGTGGCTCTAATAAACGCCTATCTGCCACGCGTTATTAGCAAGGACTTTAAAACCTAACCAAAAAAAAAAACGAGTAACCTTTTTACCAGAGTTTACTTGTTTTTATAAATTTGAATAATGTCATTTTAATTACCGCAACACTTTGAAGCGCAATTCGCATGAAATATAAATGCTTTTGGCCAAGAATTGTCAGTTGCTAAGCGCTAAGAAATCACAAGTAATTGGAAACCATAGTTAGGGTATAAGAAGCTGCAGATGAAGCAGCATAATTAAAAAAATCCATTTTAATTAAACTCGAAAGTAAAAAAAATGTGTTGCCTTCTAATTACTTTTGTAAGAGGAGTATGTGTGTGTGTTACTTTTTTTGCTTTGCTTTTTTACGGAAATGAAAATGAAATTGAAATTACTTGAAGCAAAATGGCGTCAAGATGCGTCAAGATTTATTACCACAAAATGCGGCAAGCCGACTTTACATTTTTTAGTGCGGCTAATTTGGCGCATATTTTTTATGCCACACTCCAAGCCAATATATAAGGTATATAACAACTGTCAGTTAAAAGGCTCAGCCGTCTTTTGCCGTTGATTTGATTTGTTGCCTTGGCCAACATTTAATTATAACGAGCGAGAGCAAAAAAAAGCAACCTGCACGTAAAGCAGCTAAAATACCTTTTATTTTTACGTTTTTTTATTTGCCAAGTTGCCATTGTTGTTGTGGGTGGTGGGCATGGTCTTTAGTGGTAGGCTTTACCTTTTTAGGGCTTTGGTCCGCTTAGCTGTGGCTTAACACCCCCGCAACGTAAGAGGCAAACGAAATCCAATCAGCCGCTAAGCTGATGCCAACATTGCTGCGTAGTTAACTGTGATTAAAAGCCAAGTTTCCTTTTTATTTTGCTGATTTTTCCAAGAATCTCTCATTTAGGTGCTGCCCACTCCGCTTGGGATTCAGGCAGCTTAAAATTTAACTAATTGTATGGCGTACGCTGTCTAATTGAATTGAATTTATTTAGTGGCTTAGCGAACAGGTGTTAACAATACAAACGTGTTGTAAATAAATTAATTACCTTTTTTTTGGTAAAACTTGCAAATGAGCCAACTCAATATGTTTAGGAAATAAACCATTTAAAACTTGCAGAATTAGTTAAGCACAAACTCAGCGCAAAAAGTGCGTTCACGCTTTAGGCAGTTTGAGTTTTTGTGCAACTTTACAACAGCAACAGCAGGTTTTATTGGTTTTTTATAGTTTGTCTTTTTTGCTTTAAGGGTGCCTGCGATTACGACTCGATATTTGATAGAAAATTTTTTTACAAATTTCAATATATATTTTACTAGAAAAATTCAAGATTTTCTAAAATTGAACTTTCTAAAAATTTACTTAAAAAAAAGGACCAAAGAAAAATTTGTAAATTCGTTTATTTTTTATAAGCCAATATTCCATATTTTAGGTATAGACTATTTTTAATGTATGTGGAGCTCATTAGAGCTGGGCATCGATTCGATTTTAAATCGATTTAAATAATCGTTCTTTTTACTCTAGTCAAATATGTTTCTGGTGGCTTTTGCGTCGAGCAATCCATTTTTGACTCACATTTTTAATTTTGAACATTGAACTTTGAAAAAAAAATTATTAAATTTCTAATTATCTTTTTTGTATTTTTTTAAGCTTTAAATTTTGAACCAAACAAATTATTAGCTTTTTGTTTTCGTTATTGTGAATTATGGAAATAAATTTAAGTGACTTTTTTATAAACACATATTCTTTTTTGTGATTGCTTTTTCCATGATTATCTACGGTTTTAATCGATTAAATCGATTTTTTTTTTTTAAAATCGGTCGAAAAGATTGATTTTGAAAATTAAAGATCGAGCCCAGCTCTAGAGCTCATATCTACCTCTGTTTGAAAAATGGTTTCATTTAAATTAACTGATTTTTTTATTCAAGCTAACATTTTTTTTTTTAATTTTGGTCTATCTTGAAAAAAATCGGAGTAGCCTTAAATTCCAGAAAAGTTGTTTAATCCTTTACGATTAAAATTTCTTCATTCTTAAAAAATCATTACGGAAATTTCAGATTTTTGGTCAATCTATAAGAATCTGGGCCAAAGTGCAAACAAACTTTGTTTTACCTATAAACCGGGCAGCGGCATGTCTGCCGTGTACAAGGTATATAGTGTGGGGCCGAGAACACTTCCTTGAGGAACACCTGCTCTTACTTGCCGAATCGTTGATATAGCTAGTCCTTTTGCGACTTCAAAGCTTCTTCCTTCCAGGTAAGAGGCTAGCAGTTTGTAGTATTGTGGGAGAGCAGCTCTTATCTTGCTCAGGAGTCCCACATGCCAGACGCGATCAAAGGCCTGTTTGACATCTAGAAAGACTGCTGAACAGTATTACCTTTTTTCAAAAGAACCGAATATGTGATGTGCAACTCTGTGTATTTGTTCCGGGGTGCCATGCTGACTTCTAAATCCAAATTGGTGGTCTGGTATTGACCCTCTTAGACCCAGCTGTCCAAGCACTCGTCGCAAAAGTATTCTTTCAAATACCTTGGATAGTACTGATAACAAGCTAATTGGTCTGTACGAGGCAATTTCTCCAGCGGGTTTGCCTGGCTTTGGAATCATCACAATCATAGCACGGTTCCAGCAGGCTGGGAAGTGTTGGATGCGAAGAATGGCATTGCACAGAACTACAAAATGTTCGATTGTGCATTCTGGCAGTGCTCTGAGGATTGTACCATCTATTTTGTCGTGTCCCGGGGCTTTTTTAGCTTTTATATTTTTAATTAATTCCAGGACCTCATCCTTGGTGCATGCTCTGATCGTGATGCCTCCTACGCTTGGTGAGATCTCGTTTTCCTCAATTTCCTCGATGTTTAGCGATTCGGCTGTCAACAGTGGACTGAATTGTTCCTGGAGGTGATCTGCAAAAGCTTCAGCCTGCGTTTCATCTCCCATGAGCCATGCGCCAGATGAGCTGCGGATGGGATGTTGTTTATATATTGAAAGCAAATTTCCATATTTGCATAGCTTTAACCCTTAATAGCCCCTTAAATCATGTTTAATCTTTGCCATATGCCAGAGGATTTTATTCTTGTACAAGCCATATTTTAATATTTTAGTCAAACCCAAAATGATTACTGTTTTTAGAGCTTATTGTAACGCTTTAACACCAGACACACACACATATGCACACATTTATACATATATATTTTTGTTGTCGCAAAAAATAATTACGTTTCCGTGCATTTATTGCAGTCATTTTCAATTAACTTCCGGCTTTTGTTGCCGAATAGTTTTCAAAACTGCGCTGCTGCCAAACCATAAGCTAAAGCAGTATTTATAAACATAAAAGAGTTGCCAGAGTTTGCGAAGAATAATAATGGTAGCAACCGCTGCTTATCAAAATTAATTAATCACCAATCAGCAAAATGCACGCAAACGTACCAAAATATGCGAAAATAAACATTTTGTGCATTTGTGCAAATATTAGAAATGCATTAGACAACAACAACAACAACAACAACAAGTAGAGCAACAAAAATTGCAACAACGATTAGCAGCTGGCATTTATAACAGTTGCAGCTGTCAATGCACGCACACATATGACAGTGTATAACAGTTGATGCTTTCATGTCATATTTATTGCATACCAAAAACTGTCAAAATTTTTGAGCAGTACATATTCCACCCACAATACAAATGCATTATGCAGCACGACACACACACACACACGCACACAGTAGCACATTGAGGGCGGCTTAACACTTAACAGCCCCCCGCCCCCTCAACATATATCAATGCAAAATTTCATTTCCGTTTTATGTACCATGTCTGACAGGTAATGCTGGGTTTTCACATTTTCAATTTTTGTTTTTCGTTTTGGTTTTTCGCATTTTTTTTTTTTGTTGCTAGAGACCCGTCGCTGTTTTTGACAATTTTCATGTTTCAATATTTCATTATAAGCGCAGGAAAATTTCACTCGACTTTGTTGTTGCCCCTCAGCCGCACAATTATTTATGCATAATGCCGCTCAAATGCACCTATTGAGATAGGGTTGCCAGGTTGCCAGGCTGCCAATGTAATGAACGCATTATAATGCTCATATCCGCTCACTGCTAAAATATTTGCGCAAATACTTAACGTAAAATCGAAAAATTTGAACGATACTAAATGTTTGTCGGGTTATGGGCACACTGGCAAAGGTAGTTAGGCGTATTTACGATGATATTGAAAGCATTAACAGGCATCAGCTTTTGCATGGTTATTGCAGATAGATAGATGATTGAAAAGATTGGTTGCTTTGTTTGGGGCTTACATTGAGGTTGCGGAGAGTTGGGCAATATGTGTGCATAATTCTGAAAGAAAGAATACGATTTAATGGAGTAGTTTAACGAGCTACCAGTTTGTTTTGCTAAACGAGCTGCTATCAATCAACGAAATTGATGATGCTGCAAAATAGTTTTCTGAATTTTGCACAAAACTATTTTTATGATAGACGTTTTTCATTAGATCTTAATCAGCAGACAAAAGTAAATATGGAAAATTGCCATGCCATTAGGCAAAAATATAATTTCGAGCTTTCAAAAATTGAATTATAAACAAATTTTCATTAAAAAAAGAAGAAAAAGGCTTTGAGTAAGTAAAGCCCAGCATCTGAATTTAAAGACTTTTTATTTTATCATATAGAAAGCCCCTAAAGTTGGGCCTTATTGTCTTATATGTATATCACAGAGTTTTTTGAGAACAAACAGGAAATCGCAAAGGGTCTTAAAAAATACATTTTACGAGCTTTAAGCTTGTGATCCGTTTTTATCACCAGAAACTTTCCAGAATCTCAAAATTTTGACATAACCTCAAAAACCCTCATTTAAAGAGGTATTTTGGAGGTAACCTCATATCCTCAAAAACCCTCATTTAAAGAGGTATTTTGGAGGTTATCGCAGATCCCGGACTTTCCCGACCCCAAAAACAAAACAAAAAGACATCAATGACACCTGGATTCGAGAGAAAAACTAGCTACACAAAAATCAAATGGATTTTCGTTTGCGGAGGAGTTACGGACTATGAAATTCTTAGCTTTGGAAAAAAATATCCTGAAAACAAATTCTATTCAGAAGGAGGCTTACTGAGAAGAGGGTCTACTCTGGAAAAGCTTTAGTTTATAGAAGAATATGCCCTTTCGGCGGGCTAAAATCTAGATACTCCATTTTACTCCAGTAGAAACAGCAGACCAGATGCGGATCTAAGATTTGATCTTGGCAGGAGTTCTTCACTTTGAAACGTATATATATCATACCGCAACAGACTTTGAACTAATTTTTCCATCTATTTTCGGACCATTCCCATGGACCAGCACTGGGATCATGTTTGTTAAATATTTTTAGCGATTTTAAATCTTTATCTGAAGTCCAAAAAAAGCACGTCATGACCTAAAAAATTCTCATATAACGACCCATTTTGGAAGTTTTCTCTGATAAGGATTTTGGGGCCTCGGATTCAAAGTCAGCGTCAAAAAAAAAAAAAAATCATTGAATGTTAAATTTTTATCTGAAGTCCAAAAAAAGCACGTCATGATCTAAAAAAATCTCATGAAACGACCTATTTTGGAAGTTTTCTCTGATAAGGATTTTGGGGCCTCGGATTCAAAGTCAACGTCAAAAAAAAAAACCCCCATAAACCTAAAATATTTTTTGTGCGCTTGGCAATTATCTCAAAAAACTTAGAATTCTGGAACATCGGATTTTTACTAACTGCAATATCTATAAAGATAGAAAAAATGAAAAAAATATCATTGAATTCCATAAAGTTAAAATATTTTTTTAGGGCACTTGGCGAATATCTCCAAAAGCGTAGAATTGTGGAGCATCGGATTTTTACTAACTGCAAAATCTATAAAGATGGCATGGACTTTTTTTAAATATAATTTCCCATCCGATAACACGGAGTGAATAATAATCAAGCTTAAACCCGGCAATTTGGTTGCTCTGCGCCAAACTTTTAAATTTAGACATGAATACTAAGAAAAGGAATCATAGCTTTGATGAAGACTCAAGGAAACGATCAAAAATTACTTTCTCAATTTCTAAACTTTAACGATATCAAAAATAATGCAAAATTCCTAGTCGTTTCTTAAGCTAAACAAAAACGCTCAAAATATTATTACCCCAATATCACTACGCACATAAAATAACTTGCTCATTTACAAGTTCAAAATAAATATTGGCAAATATTCGATAATGATGCAATTTATGTGAGTTTATCGCCGCCATTGTATACAAAAAAAAAATGTCATTATAACAGTCAATATATTGTAAGTGAATATAATAGTTATCGGCTGGTAATAATCAAAGCACTCGCTTTCAAAGTTTTTCTTTTTCACACTGGGTTGCTCGGCAACTCTGCTTATCTTGAAAATTGCGCTTCATTATTGCTGGAAAATGGCGTAAAAACAAAATGGACGAAACTTTTTTGCGACAAAGCTAACAAAACTGTAACCGAAATTTATTGTGTGGCCTCGTTTTAGGGTTTGCATTTGTCCAGCACAAACTGGCCAAAAACTGGGCAAGTCCAAGTTGTATTTGTTTTTTTTCTTTTTTTTTTTATGTATTTTCAAAGCGAGCAGCGATACAAAACTTTATTACTCAATTACAAAACCATCAAAATAAAAACGAAACGCATTGAAACAAAATGGAAGGCATTGCCAATGGAAGCTCTCTAGCTAAGAAATCCGAAAGATAAATGAAATTGATAAGCGCGTAATTTATGTTTGGATTTCGTTTTATTTTGTCATTAACGCAAAGTTGCCTTTTCTAGCGCTGTACTGTCCCTCACTCCTCTCGCTCCTCTCTCTTCCGGGGCTGCTCTCTTGGATTTTATATTCTTCTTTGTGTTGCCAACTGTTACGTGTATTTGAGTTACGATTTGTTCTGTTGTTGTTCTTTCTTACGTTTGGAACTCTGACTGTACCAAGACTTGGCTTTGGGTTTGCCAACCATTTCAAACGGCTGGCTTATTAAATTAAAAGCCATTGCCAAGAACTGTGAAATTTGCGGTAGCGCTGACACATTCCATCAATTGGCTAAAATGTTGCAGCACTTGACATTGTGATTTTGTGGCATTGAGTTGGGTCAATATCCAGCTGGCATTCAGTTGAAAAGTTATAGCCATAATGAAGGCATAGAGATTAAACTAAGGTGAATTTATTTCTAAAGTTTTATTAATAAAGATTCTGGGTATTTATGTCAAGACATTATTTTAAGACTTTGAGAGTTTTATTAAAGTAGAAGATTTTAGTTTTGGTAAATTTCAAACTTGATAAGGGTATTGAGCTGCCTATTGACAGATATAGTTTCTCGGAAATCCAAATTAAAAATAATATTAACTTTATTATGTCATAATCAGTTTTTAGGAAACATATTTTAAAGGATTTTGTCTCGAATCATGCCACATTTTTCATATTTCTATCTTTAGGGCTTTGAACATTTCATCAATACTTAGAAATAGCCTGAATTATATTCTTCTTCTTCTTATGTGGCCATAACAACCCGATTACCGGGTTACGGCCTGCCTTAAAACATCACTCCAGGCGCCTCTGCATTGCGCGCGCCTTCTCCAGTTGGTCACACCAAGCGAAGACAGGGCCCCTTCCACTTGGTCTTTCCAACGCAAACACGGTCGTCCTCTCCGCCGTCGGCCGCTGACTACCGCATCGAACACACGTCTAGCTGGAGCATACTCGTCCATCCTAACGACATGTCCGAGCCAGCGAAGCCGCTGGTTGTTGATACGCTGAGCAACGTCCATGTCTTTGAAGAGCTCATACAGCTCCTGGTTGGTGCGGATGCGGTAGTCATCGCCAACTCGAATAGGACCAAAGATCTTGCGCAGTACTTTCTTCTCGAAAACTCCCAAGGCAGCTGCATCAGTTAGCGACCATTTAGCGAACATTTCATCAATACTTAGAAATAGCCTGAATTATATTTGGTTAACTAAAATCCACAGATCTTTTAATTATTACGCCTTGGGGAATAAGCTCAGATTTTTATGTGAGCTCAAAAAATAAAACTCTTAAAGTATGAAATTAAATATCCTTATACATAATTTTGATCTCAAAAAAAAAATCTTAAAGTATGAAGATCTATAAGTATCCTCACGGCTGCTTCGCTTTTAAGATGCTTCGCTAAGATGTTTTTTTAAAGTCAAATTACCCAGAATCTTATTTCCAACTCATTAAATTCAACGTTAAGAAAAAAACTTTAAAAACAACAAAAAAATCCCAGAATACATCAGCACTTATCAACCCCAGCAGGAGAGCTTTTGATCAAAAAGCTAGCAACCCCCATTAAAGTGAAACATATACCATAAAAAAACTGTCTAAACTGCAAATGGCATTCAAGAACTTAACCCTCCTTAACTTGACAGTCCAGTCATTTTTCATGACCTAGCCCTGCATTTCTCACTCTCACTCCTCCTCCACAACAACAACATACACCCGCTCTAGTTCTCTCTCTTATAAAGTGTCAAACCTAATCTATGCATTAGGCAAAGCTTCGCCCTCTTTTTAAACTTTGCAGGCCATTTAAACCAATCAGTCACTGCGACTTGCAACTTGGAGCAACCCTCCTAAAAAAAAACAAAAACCAAATAGCAAACATCCCCACTTAGCACTGCACTGCAGCTCCCCAACCCCCCATATGGCTACATGATATGTGCATATCACCATAAACAAAGTAATTTATTTCAATCAAATTTAAAATGGCACATAAATCCCAAAACAAAAGCATTTTAAACAAAATAGACTTAAAGCTAAGCTGAATTGAATGTACTGGAAATTTGTGCAAAAAAAAAAAAAGTATTATATAGTCGGTCATGCCGCTGCGCCTAAAATGGCACACAATAAATTTTTATTTGTCTGTTTATTAAATTTTATTTCGAACATCGGAGCAACCCAACCGGCCAACAGACCAACTACAAATGCGAATAAGTGAGACCATTCGACTGTCTGTCTGCGCTGTCTGCCATTTGTCTGGCATTGACCATATAAAACACTTGTCTATCCAACTGTCCAGTACGTCAGCTGTCTGGGTGATAACTATAAATGCGCAACCACATACATGCACACACTTACATATACATAATACCATATATATATATATACATGCACACTCAAGCGAATGGGCGTGATACGAAGGGGAAAGAAGTCAAAGGAATAAATGCCACAAGGCGCAGCACAAGCTAACGAAGTTGGAATGCTCTTTCATATAGGTACTTTTTTCTTAACCTGCTCTTGACTACGATTACGAAACTAAAAATTACATCGAAGAACTCGTTTGGCAACAGGCGGAATTGAAAACTGTTAAGAATAGGACGTTAATCGATCTAAGAGAATTTGTTTACACAGTTCGCCTTACTTTAAAACAAACTCAACCAAACCTCTCAAAATATCTTCGAATTTGTCCTCCTTTCTGCAAAATGACAAAATTTCATGAAATTCGAAAAGCATCGAGCATGGGATATCGAACCGGACATGTATTTCGAAACCCACAAGAGAAAGTCTAATTTGCCTAAGGATATCTAAATTGGAGAAGCAGATGAAATTTGATAAGCTGCATCGATTAAATTAAATAAATTAAATTAATAAACTTAAAATATGCCCAAAACTTGAGTTTTATTTTTTGTATTAGTCTTTTAAAAAAATATAAAAATTAAAAAAAAAAGTTTTTATTTTGTTATTTTAAACAAATCAATGATATAATTTATTCGTTTTTATTCTCTGCAAGCCATAAGCAAAGCAGTGCAAACTAAACGAATGCAGTTCAATAAGCAGTAGAAAGACCCGCAATGATGCTGCTTGTTAAACTGCAGCCATGCAGTTTGCGCTGCTTGCCGTTTGACTGCTGCAAAGAGCGTTTTGTATGAAAATTGACTTTGATCGTCATTTTATTGATTTCGTTTTTTAAAACGAATTTTAAATATAACAAAGAAAGATGCATTTCTCAGTTTCTGCTTATTTTTAAATCAAAAAGTGTTTGCGTAGATCTGAATTTAACCACAATATCAATCAAAAGACAATCTTTGCATTTAAATCGATATGCAGTCTGGGTTTCGTGTGTGCATTTGGCTTACCTTATATACTCCTGCATATACATTCGACTTTCAGCTTAGAAATTGAATTTAAAGCAACTATAGCGGAAATGTAATATCCGCACAAAACTCATCTATATTTTAAGGTTACAAACTGTTTGACAAACTTTAAATGCCATTAACTTCAGAGTATTGGCAAAAACAAAAACAAAAATGTAAAGAAACTTTGTCAGACTACGCGGAAAAAGGCAAATTCATCAATTACTTAATATAATTACTTTTGGCTTTCGGATTATGCATGCACACCATACGCTCACACACAGATACTCTCCCACACATGTAGACTTTTGCACAGATACTAAGAGCATTTTATACTATAGCAGAGAAACTCAAATATAACAGCATCATAGCCAACATTAATACTTAATATAATAAATTGTAGCCAGTACTCGCTTCCAGCCTGCTCTGATCTGGGCATGCATGATGCACTGTATCCGGTCAACCCTAAGGGGTAGCGGCCGGTTCCCCCCTTTTTTTGGAATTTTTTGTTATTGCTTTTTTGGCAAGCCACCCGCAAAAACCAAAGCGAATGCCAGAGCTGCCCTAACCCCCCGCCCGCCACCCAAACGTATCCCATGTATCCCAAAACTGTCTGTGTTCGTTTGGTGCGCAGAGAGTTTGACTTGTACTGAAACGCCATACACGCAATTACCAGTAGCTCTGATGAAATTAACAGACTCCCCGGATCTCCTCTCGACCAGTGGAGAGCACTTTGTGATGAGATGGTATGCGCTGGTATGGCAGTTGCCTCTGTTGGCCTGGCCAGGACTGTTTGCCATTTTAATGGCTTTTAAAGTGCAACGCAAATACAATGCAAAGTGCATTGACGGTGACGTTCAGGCTGGTTTTCATAAGTTCTCAATAAATTGCAGGCCCTACTCTATGAGCTAGCCGAGATGCAAAGCATATTAAAGTGTGCTATGTACTCGGTGTGTGTGTTTGGGTATATAATATATAAGCAAAAAAAATAAAGTTAAAGCCATAAATCAGGCTTTAAATGAATATGCACTGCATTTATGCTAATTAAAATTAAGAACGTTAACTTTGAAGCCCGGAAAACCGGGATATAAAAAATTAAGTATTTTTAAGCGTGTTGATTTGAAAAATTCTCTTCAAAGGTTTATGTATGTTAAAGAACAGTAATTTAAGTGAAAGAGCATATACTAGATTTCTTATTCAAATCATTTATTAAAATTGTTACTCAGCTATATATAAAATCATATTAATACTATATACCATAAAGTTTATGTAAAGAACAGTATTTTAAGTGAAAGGCCATATACTAGATTTCTTATTCAAATCATTTATTACAATTTTTAATCAGCTATATATAAAATCATATTAATACTATATATACTTTTTTCTTTTTTTTCCAGGTACGTACTCAAATATTCAACAATTAAAACAGTCAAGTTTGTCCGTAAGCTATCGTAAGTGTATTTCTTGACAAATCTCTAGATTTAGAAATGGTTTCGGTTACTAAATCTAAATTAATTTTTAATAAATAAGCTTTTATTTGTAGAAATCTTCACAGAAGTTAGCATTTTTCTGTGACTTAGAATAAATTTATTTTTCGAAATGTTTCGGGAAAATGAACTTTTGTCACTCATAAGTGAAAAAAGGTACAAATACCCCAGTAATGGAACAATTAGCTGTTTACAAGCCAAATAAAGCAGTCGACAAATCAAGCAGTGTTCTGCTGGGCCCCTGCTTAGTTGCCTTAGCTGCATTTCGTATATAAAAATTGGCGACTTAATTTTGAGATTGCTAGAGAACCATTAATCGTAGAAAAGTGATGGATGACTCGTTTTGTAGATAATTTCAATTTCTTTCAACTTTTAGCTTTAAATAAGCATTGTGCTTGAACCAATAAACCTACATTTTTGATTTAAGTCATGTTTGATAGATAGTTTTTATTTTAAAAATATCGAACTGCAAATTATGACTCTAAATTTGATAGCAAAATAGACATAAATAATATAATAATAAACATACATATTTTTTGAGCCTTCTTATACCGCATTTATTTAGTTAATTTTCTATAACTTCAAAGGCACTATCAAAAATAGTATTAAAAAACTTTTAGCTATTGGTGCTTTTACAACACTATTTTGGGCATAACTGCCCTACTTTTCGTCATTAAGCGTATAGCTTGGGTATAAGTGCCCTTTTTTTATTGCAAATTCTTAGAACTTGAACTAAAATTAATCGAAAACTACCAATCGAATTAAATTTCGCTGCTACAAAAAAAATAAATTGTTTATTATAAATTCCTACCGAGCAATTAACATGAAACAAACATTTACAGTGCCGCTGTCAATTAATAATTTAATGCAATTTTTTATATTTACTGTCATAGCTGCATTTATTTGTTTTTATTTTTCAACTGCTTCTTAAAATAATAGAATTCATTTAAATATTATTTTGTTGTCTATTCATGCAATTCAATTGGTTTCATTGTACGAAATATAATGGCCACTATACATTTTATATGAGCAAACATTACAAATATTAATTGACGTTAAAAATCTATTTAAATTGAATTTATATTTTTAAATTTATATAAAATAAATTTTTTTTTTTTGCTCAAGCAAAGTTCTAATTGAATAAATTCTATATTTTATGCATGAAATGGTTTGACATTAATCGTTTTTAATGCGCGTTTTAGACTTTTAATAAAGTTTTAATATATTGCTTATTATATTATTTATTAAATAAATGCATATTAAATTATTAACTGACAAAATAATAAAAGACCAAAAAAATTATGACAATTTTTATATGCCCAAAGTTTAATTCATGCCAAGAGCTCAAAACAATTTATTATTGTCAATATTAAAATGCGTCTGGGGCATTAGCGCTAAATGTCATTAAAAGTTGCTGTAATGTAAAGTGTCCGCATATATTAATAATATAAAAATGCAAATAATTACCAAACCAATTTATAATAATTTTGTATTTAAAGGCCTTGTGGTGAGGCTATAAAAAAAATAATGATAAAGAAAAAACAAAATTTGAACGATAACAAAATTTAACTATTTTTGCTACTTTTTTTGGATTACTTTAAGCTAAATTATTTTTGTTTAATTTTTATTGAGAAACTATAAGCCCAGGAAGCCGGAGGAAAAGCTTTCCAAGCCCATTTATAGTGCTGAGTGTTTATTTATTTATTTTAAAATTTCTTCTCTTAAAATTAAAGTTTTTCGCATATTTTAAGCAAACAAAGTTAAGCTTAAAACTTTTTTCATACACAATGCATTAAAAAAGCACTTCCCTCTCTATATATCTATTATATGGATATGTGCAATTAACAATAATCCAATTGTGCTCAAAACTTCTTCTTTTCTGCCTGAATATATCACAAATTTTTGTAATATTAAAAAACTATTTGATCCTTAAATACCGAATATAATTTGCATACCAGAAAGTATAAAACGCTTTCCAATAGATATTTACACAGTCACGTATATAGTTATATATTTATGCCTATGTAAGCCAGTCAACCAAACAAGGTCTCATCATGCCCGCCACTGGGCAGTCAATTGCCAATTTTACACATACACAAATTTGTAATGGCGTTGGTTAAAACCATTTTTATTTTTTAGTCGTCTGTCACTTGTCGTTAACTTTATTAAATATAATGCCAATCGGAATTTTTTTCAACTACCCTGCTGTGGTTATTTTTATTACTCAACGTTTATGGCCGGATGCCGCACAACATTAAAAAAATAAGGCAAAAAAAAAAACAGGATAAGCCAAAAAAATCTTAGCACGGCTCATAGTTATTTTTATGCAGGTATTAAAAAGAAAAAACATAAACAATAAAATGTGTAGTAATAAAAATAATACTATAAAGCGTTTGGAATGAGTTGAAATATTGTAGTATGCCAGTTCTAGGCATGGTTCATTAAGTATGCGCCATGTGACCATGCAAGCGGACAACCGCGCACAAAAGTATGCAATTGAATTTAAATATTGCAAGTTGACTGGCCCAAAAACAACAAAAGCAATACTAGTTAAAATAAAATGGTTGGCTTGCATTTTGCATTTGTATGCCCTACTCAAGGCTACTTTGGTTTGGGTAGGCATAAAGAATTGTGTCTGAAGGAAAGCTTTTTAGATAACAATGATACGATTGAATATCTATATCTTCAGTGTAGGCTTGTTAAGAAACAAAATTTAAAAATTATAAAAAATATATATGCAGTGGGTTATCTATTTAAAGATCCTGCTCTACAGAAAATAGAAACTTGTCTACATCCATTAATCTTTGACGAAAATGGTACCTAGATTGTATAAAACTTAAAAAAAAATGTTTGGTCAAAAATTTTCGCAACTTTAAGCTCGTTACCCTACAAATTTGGCATATAGACTTATGTGAGCCTAATAAACAAAAAAACCTTGTCACAGCCATCAAAGTCACTGCAGCGTATTCCACAGTCGCTGTTCCTGCTGACTTAAATATTTTTTAATACTTGTATGCATTTTTATATTTATTTTTGATGCGTTAATTAACACAAACTTTATTACAAAATGGCGGCACAGCACTCTTGTTGTTTTTTTTTATTGTAAGCCCATTAAACTTTTATTTGGCTGCCAACTGGTACCAACATTTCTGCACGTTTCGTTGGCAACTACAAGTGGTTTGATTTTTAATATAAAATATATAATAATATAAATTATTTTTTATGAGCCAACAATAATAACTGCCATTTGCGAACATTTTGTTTGTTTCGATAATGCAAAATGGCTGCCACTTTAATGTTTAAATATACAAGTGTTTGACACTGCTACATAATACATAATGTACAATATTGACAGTTGCATTCGCCATTGTTATATTGTCGTAGGTTTTTTTTTTTATATTGAAAGGTTATGTGTCGCAAACATGTGGTTCAATTTGCAGTTATAAACATAATGGTTTGACATGTGATTGACTTTTTTTGCAAATTAAAACCAATTAATTTAATATAAATTGATTTTATGCATAATTAAATACACTACTTCTCCCTAGTATATATGTAAAACAAAAAAATGAAATTCATTTGAAGTGAAAATTTAGAGTGTTCAATTTGGCAATCAATAGCAGAAAAAATTGATCTTAGTCTAAGCTAAAAAATAGCAAACAATTTAGAACATTTTCAGCAAAAGTAATAAAATAATTAAAATATATAAAATATAAAATTTGCAGCTATAGCTACAAAACTCGGCTATTGAAAAAATATTCACTTCAAAGTATTTTACTTATATTAAATTAAATATTATGAAAAAAAATAAATTCTCTATTTGGGTTTAGTAATAAAAATAACGAGGTGGGTCAATAAGTCTTTGGCCTAACTAAGAAAAACACAATTTTCTACAGTAATTGCTATATTTTATTCCGTCAACAGTAGTCTCCTCTTTGGCAGAGATACATAGCATTAAACCGCTGTCTCTAACTTTTCAATAACTGTCTCTGTAGGCCGAAGTTCGTCGAGACTCCTCAAAATACGCATTACAGTTTCGGCGATCACCTCCTCATTAGAGCGCAAATCTCTTACTGCCACAGACCATCTTTTTAAGCTGGTAGGAAACAGGTGGTGAGTCGCTGAGGGCCAGATCTGGACTAGTAGCGATGGGTGGGGAAGCAATTCGAAGCTCCAGATTCGCTGATTTTAGTCCTCTCTGGGAACGTTTTCATTCGTGTGTTGTTTTTCGTTCTGGTTTGATGAAACGCAGCATCTACTTTGAAAACAGCTTTTTCATGCCCAAATGATTCGTGTATTATGGTGAAAATGGTACCTTTTGATAACTTTATGGCATCAGCTACCTCTTTCAACTTCACTTTGCGTAGTTTGACAAGTGATCAGTTTGCTCGACTTTTTCAAGACGTTTTCAATAGCCGTAACTGCCTCATTTGGATCGACCAGAGCGTTCAGCACTCATCGGTGTCTGTACGACCGCGTCTAAACTCAGCGATCCAGTATTTAACACTTGATTTTGAGTTGGTGCAGATCCTGGTACAATCTACTGTTTCAAGCCGTTGATGGGCTGTGACGAGTACTTGTTTCCCATCAAAAAACAATGATAAATCAAAACACGAAATTCGCTTTGAATCAATGATTTTTGTACAACATCAAAAGAAGCATCTCTTGAAACGTCTGCAAATTGGGTAATTATAAACAGATTGACTTGAAATTTTGAGCTAGAATGCTATTTGAAGGTTGTTAGTATCGAACACAATCATCAAGGATAATCAACTGGAGTCGCCATCTCTATGGTCAGGCCAGAAGACTTTTTGACCCACCCTCGTATATATAGACAAACATTTTAAGGCAAAAAGAACCCAAGAACTGAATAAAATTCATGCCAGTTTTTCTATCGGAAGAATATAATTGGAATAGAATATTTTTCAACAATTTTCTGCTCTCTCCTTTCAATTTAATTTTTTCTACTGATATACAATAAATTGATAAAAAAAAAATAATTTTTTTGCCTCACTTAATATGCGCTTTAAGTACACAGCAATTTATGCACACATTGACACAAATACGCATCATTAATTCAATTTCTGTAAATATATATTATTTTATTATCAGCTGAAAAAAAGCCAAATTTCCTATTTTCATAAATAAACATTAATTTCGATTAATAGCGATAAGGCTTGCATTGTTTATTGACTGTGCAAAAAGAACAAAAAAAAAATAGCAACAACAACGCGGAAACTCACTATTTGCATGGCAAACAAATAAACAACAAAATGTAAAAATATGTAAGTGGTAGTATAATACTTTTAAAAAATAATGATAAAATGCCACTTGCACAGTAATTTAAATTAAATACATTAAAATAATTAAACAAAAAATATATGATATGCGCTGTACTGTATGCTCATTGGAGAGCTGAAAATCTACATTGCAGATAAATACACACACAAAATGCATAAAAATGTATGCAATAAATATGGCTGCGCTTTACAGTTCATTAAATTGAAAACAAAAGGCTTTGAAAACACGTTGTCAAGAGCTGCCTGCATATTTACCTGGTAAAACATAATGACTGCAGCATATATACTATATATGTAATATACATATAGATAATGCTGGCTTTATCGCAATTATTGTTATTAGTTTGACAAACGGCAGCAATAATACGGTTCGGGAATTATGCAGTATATCAAGCTAATTAAATTTAAAGCCGTATATAAGCCAAACAACAATACCAATAATTAAGAAAACAAAAAAAAAAACAAAAAAAATATGCAAGCAATTAAACAAATTTACACTACTGTGCTGTGCTGTGCTGGGCTGTAAATGAGATCTTGAAAGCAAGCTAATTACGAGCAGCGCACAAAAGCATGCTATATATTTTTACACACCAAAAATTTAACACTAGCAAACGCTATACACGTAGATAACGCACACACACACACACACACACACACCTAGAGCGTCCATGTCCAGACAGACACGTAGCAAAGGGCACAGCATCCGTGCTCTCTGGCATTGTCCAACGTTTAATTGGTCTAAAAATTGCACGTCAACGTAGATAAATTTTTATTTGAAAAAGTTTATTAAACATTTTCGTTCTCTCAAGCTGCTCACGTAGCAAAATAGGCTCTCCCTCAGCCCCCATTGCTGTGCGACGCCTCTCTCTCTCGCACTCTTTTTTCGCTTCATTTTTTATTACCTACACATTTGACTGCTGCCGACTGTTTTTTTTTCGTTTTGCATTTTATTTCGCTTAAAAAACTTTATTTTTTTTTTTTGCGAAATTTTATTATTGAAAAAGTTTTGTATTTCGTAAAAATTATATGCCAAAGTTGTATTTTGCAATTACATGCAGCGCCACACTAGACAAAAATACTAAAAAAAAAAAAACAAGAATTTTAAATGTATGTTTGCAGTTTGTAATGAAAATTTGAAAATGTTTTGTAAAAGTTATGCACGTGCATTTTGTAATTTCTACGTGCTCAATAATTTTCGGGTGTAAAAATGTCAGTTTTACAATGTGTTTTGGTCAAAAGAAGTTGTAAAAATATAAAAGCGTATTTTTCTGGATGTCATAAATTTTTTAAGTGCAGACGCTGTTTTTGTGATGCTAAGGACATTAAATGCATAAAAGAAGTTTTAATTTTAAAAACACTAAAGTAGGAAGACGTAGAAGCGTTGTTTGTCGAAACTGATTTGAGCGAGAATATAAACTTTAGATAATGTTCAAATAGCAAGCATTTAGCTGAGCTTAAATAGTTTAATAGATGCTTCTTGTTTTATTTTATCCTTTATTAACTTGAGTAGAATAGGGACTCTGTTTCATAGCCGGTGTATTATAAAATAATTTCTGGTATAAAAATCGAAGAGGCCAGAGTAAAATAAATAAATCGAGCATATTAGTGTTAATCTTATTTTTAGGATTTCTATATGAACTATTATCCTTAAACGTACAAGTACACCGAATTTATAAAGCAGTGTTTGCCAAATATCGCATAGTGGTATTTTTGGTACTTTTGTTTGGTATTCATCGCCCTTGTGCTGCGGCAATTCAGTTTGCCGTACATACGGTCACACTAAAATTGTGTTAAATCAAGCAAATTAAAAAATAATAAAACAAGTAAATAATGAATTCAAGAGGAATGAAGTTTATGTTAAATTGATAAATAAATATTAAATGCCAAATTATGAACAAATTTTTATATTACGATGAAAATTTATTTAATTAATTTTTGAGTTCTTAATCATCATCATCATCGTTTGGCGCTACAGCTCTTTGTGAGCTTTGGCCTGCTGAACATAACGCCTCCAGGTTGCACGATTATTTGCTGATTCTTTCCAGTTTTTTATCTTAATCTTATCCATATCCTCCTTTAATTCTACCATCCATCGCGATCTTGGTCTGCCTCTTGCTCTAGTGTTGTATGATTTTGCATCTAAGATTTTCTTTTGGGCTCTAGAAGGTTGCATTCGTGACACGTGGCCTAACCACCTTAGTCTTTGTGCTTTAATGAAACGTACAATGTTTTCTCCTCTAATAAGCTGATCTAGCTCGTCGATCCATCTAATTCGCCACTCTCTATTGTCATTAATAGCGCCAAAAATTTTTCTTAGAATTTTCCTTTCAAATACCATTAGCTTGGATATGTTTTTTTCACTCAGCGTCCAAGGTTCAGATCCGTAGCATACTACTGGCCTGACTACAGTTTTATATAGCGCTAATTTACATGGTCTACAGAGGAGCCGTGATTTAAAGAGTTTTATAAGTGATGCGTATGATCTGTTGCCCGCTTAGATTCTATCGTCAATTGTGGCATGCATTGCGTTATCGTTGCTTAACTTGCAGCTCAAATACGTGAAAGATTCTACCGCTTTAAATGCGTATTCCCCGATCTTTATTGTGTTTGCAGCCATTTTGCTTCTATTCCTTGACATCAGCATATAATTTGTTTTTTCTTCATTGATTTTCAGCCCTATTCTTTCTGCCGCTGCTTCGATATCATAGAACGTTCGTGATAGATCGGCTTTGTACCTGCTAATTATTGCGATGTTGTCGGCGTAGGCGTATATTTGGGTTGTCCTATTTAGAATATGTCCGGTTCTTTTAGCATCACTTACTTCGTCTATTGCGCTGCATAACAAGAGATTGAAAATTGTAGATGACAGGGTATCGCCCTGTCTTACACCGGTTTGTATAGGAAAGGCCTCCGATTTTAAGTCTTGTATCATTAGTTCTTAATCGCAAGCGTTTAAAAACAGCACATTAATTAAAAATCATTTATATTATGCAATATTTACGCAGATAGTATATTTTTTTGGCTTTGGTACTTTTTTGTAGTATTCATTGTATTTTTTTTTGCGGTGCTTTGGCTTCCATTGCAAACGGTCACACTGTAATCAGCTGCTTTACGTGTGTTATAACAAACAAAAACAAATAAAAACCAATACGTGTTATCGCCATATATTTTTATGTATATCTGAATTATATCTATTTCCCAAGTTATGAACATTTTATATGAAGGCAAAAATTAATTCATTTTATGCTTTGTTGCGATTGTAAGCATACCACTTAGTCCCTAATTAACACATAATAAATAGTAAACGGCTTTGTAAGAAAATGTCCTTAATTATTTTAGCTACCTTCAATTGGTTTCAAACGCAACAACAGAGCAGCTGATCATAGAGAGAGCAAAGAGAGAGCTTTTAAAAAATTCGACTATAAATTAATTCATAAATTCGTTCAGAACTACTTTGAGTCAACATTTTCTTAACAATTTTATATAGTCTTGCCCATTTTGCGGCTGTTGTACCAATAATTCTTACATTTGCCACAAAATTTTAATTAAAATTATTTAAAACAATATTTAGCCCAAATAAACAATCAAAGTTGAAGCTAAACTTCGGCTATATACCGTATTACAACGACTTATAACCTAAAATAAACACAACCTAAGCTACTAATAGAAGAAAAACCCCATCTAAGAGTTGGTAATAAACTCAAAGCCAGGCAAACAAAACAAAGCAGCTACTACATAGAAAAGGGGGCAAGCAACTTGGTGGGGGGATGCGGTCCAGCAGCATGTTGTAAAAACTTATTTATGCAGCGTTTTTGTCTTTTGTACTTTGCAAACTGTTATCAAATAATTTATGCGTCTTGCCTCGGAACAACAAATTAAGTTTTGTTTAACAATAACAAAAGCAACAACAGCAACAACAACAAAGGCAAGCAGTAATCCACGTGCTGCTGTTGCTACTTTTAACTCATTAACTGTGCGCCAAAAATGTAAACTGCCCCAACAAACACACACACACACGCACATAGGACCCCTCAAGAACACCCCCTTAACCCGCGCTCTGTCATCAAGCAACACCTTTGGAAGGCTGCCTGGCTTTAGCTCTGACTGGCTGGCTGGCCATTAAAAGACTTATTTTCACACTTGCATAAACTCATTTAGTGCGAGGCGAGCTGAAAATTGTCTACATAAAGGTGTCCAAACAACCATCTCAACCACCACCACTACCTCAACCACCTCAGCCACCCCAAGTCGTAGGACTTCTAAGCATACCAAATACGCCACCTTATCACACGGACACGTTGGCGCGGCAGCAGCGCATCGTGACATAAAATTAATGCCCAACCGACAATTTTAATCGGTAACAATTTTTGTCTTGAGTTATAGCTCAAGACGTAGACGGCGTGACTGCTGGGACTGCGACTGGGACTCCTCCTTCTCTCTCTGGGAGTGTGTCTGGCTGGCTTGAAACTTTGTTGTGTAAAGATTTTCAAGTTTTTCTGAGGAACGAGGTGGGTTCATAGACAGACAGAGAGACAGCAGGACAGACAGACACAACGACAGATAGCCGGATGCGTATATTTAAAACTTATTAAATTGCTATAATTTATACGACTTATCTTATGGGATGGCTAGTGCTTGAGGGTTGCTTAAGGCAAATGAAAAAAGAGACAGAGTTGAACTTGTGTAAGAACGAAGTTTATATGCTCTTGAGGGCGTACTCCAATGAGCATAAGGATATGTAGCAGGGTAGGCAAAGCTATTGACCCAGCTAGTTCAACTTTTGATAAAGATTATTTTTAAAGCAAAAATGAGATTTAAAATAGTGTCAGAGCAGGTGAGGGAAAAGTAACCATAAATTGGTTTAACTGGCATCAAAGTTTTAGGTATCAAGAACGCAAAGATTTTAAGGGAATATATGTGGGCGAAACCCAAGCTAACAAATGAGTCTATTTTTGGATTTTCCAATAAACATCGACCGTTTCCGAAAACAATTTTTTTTGTAAATTTTTTGAATATACATTTGAGATAGGATTTGAGACCATATGTTTGTGGAGTCCCAACATGGTAGGATTCTAAAATCAAGGTATTTTTATTATCTTTATTTTAGGAGCTATTTCGGACCCCTGAAGTGCTAGTGTTCTTTTGAGCTTGGACTTGCATTCGGATTCAGCGAGAGATTTTTGTTAAACCCTTCTTGTTGTCCAATGGAGCGGGTTCGAACCCCTTCAAAAGTTGTTAAAAGATGTTGACAGTCTTTTGATACATACACACTTCGAAGTTAAGACCAAATCCTAAATCCTCACCTGCTGTTGACTATCCTCATGGATTCCTTTACAACTGCATATTAGACGCTTATGAAATACATAAATCACAGACAACTTGAAATACTCTCACTACAAAGTGTAGCATAGCTGGAGGCTTGCGCACGGCAGGAACTTGCAACAGTTGAGGCAATTAATTTACATGCAAATCATGCCGAAAGTTTCACTTACTTTTTTTTATTTTTTTTGTCCCTGGCTCCGTTTGCCTTTGTCTTTTCTTAATGCCAATGACATAAAGCCAGCGCCCATTAAAGTATGCTACGTTTTTTATCAACTGCTTTTGAGCAGCTCACACATACAAGCCCACTTGATTAGTAGAGCCAGTGTTGCTTTTGGGACACCCATGGCGCGCCGCCTGCTTGAAACAATATGGCAAGGACTACAAGGATCAAGCCAAGTACTATGTGAGCGACCCTTAGGTCGCACGTCGACAGGTTGCCGCGTCGTTAAGCAAACTTTTTACTTCTTCCTTTTTTTCATATTATTGCTGTTGTTGCTGTGTTGTCTGTCCTGCCTAACAAATTGTGCAAAATTTTTCCGTTGATTTATTGTACAACAACAATAAGAACGAACGCAAAACGAGCGCTCATTAAACATTTAGTAATGAGTTTAAAGTTTTAAATGGAATTTTTGATTATAAGAACAATACAGACGTAGGTATATAAGCAAAGGCCAAATGCCTACAATAGGCCCATTGGACGGTTCCTGCTGCTACATACTTGTATATGGCGTGTCTAATGACAACGTGCCCAAAACGAACGGAAGGACAGAAAGAGCCGCCGGTCTGGTATCCTGTCGCGGCACAATTTGGTGCGCCCACTTAAGTCATTGTAATTACGAAAAAGCGATTAGAACTTGGCTTAGCTGTGTGCCCAGTACGATGCTTAGTTTTCCGGCTTAGGTGCCATTGATATGATATCACTTGAAAGCACAGGAGCTTGATGGTATTTTGTGTTATACATTGAAGTTGATGCGGTTCATTTGGATTAATGAGAGCTGGCGTAGGTCTTTGGTTTTGATGAAAAGTAAATTTTAATTGCTTTCAGTGGCATTGAAATGAAGAAAGGATTTAGGAATCATAATATTGTTCAAGCTTTTCTTTTCTAAAAATAATTGGAATGTTATTTAAAATGAATGTTGAACATGCTTTATATAAGGTATACAAAGGGGCGCTCTTAAAATTAGAACATCCATCATGAGATTACCTCTAGCTAGCTGTAATAGATTTCTTTTGCTTCAACTCCACTTAATGTGTATCCTTTAAGCTGCGCGCTATTTAACCCTTGCCTCAACTCATTGATTCAGTTCTTTTATATTCTTGCTTCACTATTTCGCTTTATCATAAGCCTTGGAATTTCAGCGCGTTTTTGTCAATCCATCTTACACCTTTCTAGTCCTGGCATTTCATTACGCTTTCTCGCCTTTTATGACAGCCCGGGTACGGCTCGACACTTGTCAGCGACATTAACCCCTTAGCAAGGATGCTCTTAAATTCCATGCAAATCTTACAAAATCCCAACACTTTGTACCTAAAACTTATCTGCCTTGTCTGCATTTTTTCAATTTCCACAACACAAAACAAGGCCATTAAACGCTTTAAAATCAACAAAAACACGGCGATGACGAGTACCAAGATTTTGTGTAGACGGAGTGGCAATAACGTCGACCCAAAAATTGCTTCCTGTGCACATAAAATATGCCCCAACCAAGTCTGTTTGCCACACACATACATATGCCTAAATTTCTTTACACACACACACTAACACAAGCAAACAAATGCTGAGCTTTGCAAACAAACGCACAAAAAAATAAACGAAACACTTTACGCCGTTTCTCTCGCACTCTTTCTCCTACTGCCTATGTCTCTCTTTCGTGCTTTACCCACTTAATACTTAAATGCAAACGTGTAAATTATGTGATTTTTCCCCGGCGGCCATGTTTGTTTGCAAACTCCATTATCAACATGGCGGCAACTCAACTCAACGCCCGTTCACCTGTTTGTTTAAAGCAATCGTTGTGCCTTGCCATTAACACAAACACAGCGGGAAAGTGTTACCCCGCGCTGCCTGCTCTCTAACGCTCAAAGACATCAAAATTTTCGCAGCGCGTAAAAAAAGCAAAAAAAAAAATAATATCCTTGCCAGGAGTGTGTACCCCTTTATGTGTTTTTCCTGTACTTTTTATTTGATTGTCGCACGCTTCGCAATGCTAAGCTTAGGACATTATTTTATGACCAACACTGTTTATAGTGCTTAAAATATTAGCAAATATTCATTAACGGCAAACTGCAAATTGGTGTTGGTCAGGCCAATTAGAAAGTTTGACTCGAATGTAAAACAATTAGCTTGGCCAATACTCAAGTGGGCAATAAAAACGCAACGTAAAGTTAACAAAAGATGGCATAGTGCTGGAAAGTGCTCAAAATGCTAAAATAACTTTTTTTATGAGTATTCGGTAAAGCAAAATCGTAAACTCAAAGCAGTTTTTATTTCAATTGAAGGCAGTGTTAAACTAAAAACCGTTTTTATTTCAATTCAAGGCAGTGTTGCATAATTTCCAATTAGCTGGAAGTTAATGAACGCATTTAGCTGAACTGTAATTTTTTTGCAGCTTGAGTTATAGTTTTCTGAGCTTCGGTTTATTTGATTTTTATGTGAGGTCACGGAACTAATTGCTTCAGTAATGAACATTGCGTCTCTATTCACGAAATCTGTTCGGTTACCGGCCACCTCTTTCTTTGTGTTTGTAATATTCTGTCAAATTTTGTTTCCACTTTCAATTTGAAATGAAATTGATATTCATTAGGCAATAATTTTTAAGCAAGTTAAATTATGAATGGTTACATCTATATAACCGGATGTATACCAAGATTTTTCCCAAAAATTTTACTAAATATGTAGGCACGTCTAAACAAATGATAGTTTGCAAATTGACATACTACTGAGCCCAAAAACTAGCTGGAATTTTTCGATTTAAATTACGCGGGCACATATTTTCCCTCAACTTTTTTTTAAGTTGGTACAACTGTTACTGACTTTCATGTCAAATTATACGACAAAATATTTATTAGCGTTTGAGTTACACTTGATTTTGTTCGACACAAAAAGTGAATTTGGCGATTTTTACAATGTCTGAAATTATTCAACAAAAAAAAATTTGTTTCCCGAATGGAATAAATGCTGCAGAAGCGTTAAAAATGTTGAAGAAGGCTTACGGGGAGCGAGCTCTACCAAATTCTAAAGCACATAATTGGTATAAATTGTTCAAAGAAGGCAAAGAACGCGTTGAAGGTGAAGAGTGTCCTGGTCGACCATCGACCTCAACTGACAAAGCTCACATCCAAAAAGTAAAAGAATTAGTGCTTGCAAACCCTCGATTAACTATAAGAGGCATTGCGGATGAAATTGACGTACCAAAAGGATCAATTATTACCATTTTATAAGATATTTTGGGCCTCAAACGTGTCAAATCTCGATTGGTAACAAAAATGCTGAATTTTTTCGAAAAACAGCACTGATTCTTCGTGACTTTTTCGCCAAAAATTCAACTGATTTGGATCCGAGTCACTTCTGGCTATTTCCAAAACTCAAAAGACCACTCCGAAGAAACCGTTTTGAGTCGATTGAAGACATTAAACGTGAATCGGCGCGCGCTCTGAAAGCTATACAGAAGACTTTTTGGCATGCTTCGAGGTCTGGAAAAAGCGGTGGCATAAGTGTGTTAGAGGAAGGGACTATTTTGAAGGGGACGAAATTGATTTGGAAGAATAAATAAAGAATTTTGGACTTATAAAAAAATTCCTACCGGTTTTTGGAAACAGTAGTATAGAAGTTATAGATCAAGCGCAGAATCACTCTTGCCAACAGGTGCTATTTCGGTCTCAATAGGCAATTGAGTAATAGAGACCTCTCTCGCGCGACAAAACTATCACTCTACAAGGCACTCATCCTTCCAGTGCTTCTTTACGGCGCGGAAGCCTGGACCGTGCCGCTAACTGATGCAGCTGCCTTGGGAGTTTTCGAGAGGAAAGTACTGCGCAAGATCTTTGGTCCTATTCGAGTTGGCGATGACTACCGCATCCGCACCAACCAGGAGCTGTATGAGCTCTTCAACGACATGGACGTTGCTCAGCGTAACAACATCCAGCGGCTTCGCTGGCTCGGACATGTCGTTAGGATGGACGAGGATGCTCCAGCTAGACGTGTGTTCGATGCGGTAGTCAGCGGCCGTCGGCGGAGAGGACGACCGTGTTTGCGTTGGAAAGACCAAGTGGAAGGGGCCCTGTCTTTGCTCGGTGTGACCAACTGGAGAAGGCGCGCGCAAAGCAGAGGCGCCTGGAGAGATGTTTTAAGGCAGGCCGTAACCCGGTAATCGGGTTGTTATGGCCACATAAGAAGAAGAAAAAGTATAGTAGTTATATCTACTTGGTTAAGCTGGTAGGGCAACACTGTTTTGTCTGTTCTATGCGTAACTCTGCATACTACCGCCGGAAACGTTTTAACTCCTGCGTACTGGCATAAATAAAATACACAATTATTTTTGTTATACTTCCATAATCGTAAACATGCAGCATATATGTATTATTAAGTAAGTGATTGAAATCAAATTTAAAATTAAATATGCAGTGTTGCATAGCGAGCGTTTGCTTACATCTTTTATTTTTTCTACAACAGTGAATCAGTGAGCAGTTAATCAGATTTAAAGATTCACAACGATTAATTTACATCTTATTCCTAGTTTAAGCAGCATAGATTTCCGCTAATGTTTTACAGCACTTTCAACTTGAACTATTTTTTAAATATTATATACATCGTCAACTACATATTTCAAGTATCTGCTTACTCATTTGCTGAGCATAATTTTCTAATTACGCACATTTAACAAGTTGCTGCCTGTTGCTACAAAAGCAAATTCCTTGCCATGTTTTCCAACACACCGCACATCCTACATACTATACATACATACATATATATATATATATATGTATATATATTATATGCTTCAGCAGCTCTGCCTAGCTGAGAAATTCAGTCGCATGGAAAACAAATTAAAATGAAATCAAAAACATGCTTCAAGCTTATATTTTCCACAGTTTACCCCCTCGCTGCTTTTAACAAGCTGCCTCTTCATGTTTATTAGTGTACAACAACAGCAACACTTTGGTACAAACAAATTTAACATATAAAATATTTGTAATATAAATTATAATTTTAATTTTATTAAATTTTTTTTATACTACTTTGTGGGCAACATAAATCATGTTTGTATAAATGTAACAGAAATAAGGGAAATATGTTTGGATTTTACGAAGTTTGAATGCGCTTATTTGAAATTTTAAATGTAGAAGTAAATAAAAAAGAAAATGATGAAGAAGAAGAAGAAAAGAAAAAGAAAAAGTTGAAGAAGAAGAAGAAGAAAAAGAAAATGATGAAGAAGAATCTGAAATGTAGAAGTAAATAAAAAAGAAAATGATGAAGATGAAGATGAAGAAGAAGAAAAAGAAAAAGGAAATGAAAAAGGAAAAGAAAAAGAAAAAGAAAACGAAAAAGAAAAAGAAAAAGAAAAATAAAAAGAAAAACAAAAATGATGAAGATGAAGAAGAAGAAAAATTATGAAGATGAAGAAAAGAAAAAGAAAAAGATGATGAAGAAGAAGAAAAAGAAAATGATGAAGAAGAACAAAAACAGACTCTTTGAAAGTATATTAATATTTTTGTTGCTAGTATATTTAGTCTTAAAAATGGTTAAATCTAAATTTTTTAATGCAGAAGTAAATAAAAATGAAGAAAAGAAAAAGATGAAGATGAAGAAAAAAAATAAAAAAAAGGTGAAGAAGCAAAAAGCGAACTCTTTCAAAATTGCAGAACAAATTTTATAAAATTAAACAACATATTAAGAATTTATTTAGCAAGTTTTTATATAAGTTCTGGAGCATTCTAGAATTGCACTTTTTCCTAAGGTGAATTTTACAAAAAGATATAACTTTTAAATATTTTATTATGATTGGTGTATTTTAACTCAATTAAATCTATCATAAGTATAGCTCTGGAACATGTTTTATTATGTTAAACGAAAACGAATACAACTTTTTGTATTTATTTCGATTTCATATGTTTGGTACTCCCAAATGATTATTTTATGTTGTCCGAATTATTTCATGCAAATCGAAACGTACTAAAAAAAAGTTTTGAAAGTTTACGTATTTTAAACAGAAATCATTTTTTAAATATTCTTTGAAATTCAAAAATTTTAATTATGACCATTTCAAGCAGGGGCGGATCCAGGATTTTGGTAAGGGGGGATCCAGAGAAATCTGTCCAGAGAAACCCATTAAAAAAAATGAAAAAATATTTTTATTAGGGTTTTCTGATCCCGAAGGGGGGGTCCGAACTCGAAAACCCCCCGTGGATTCGCCACTGATTTCAAGTTAGATATTCATTAATAGTTATTTTTAACTAATTTGTTTCCCCAAAGTCAGAAACATTATCGATAACTGATAGTTATGATAGGGTGGATAAGTAAAAAAATGTCCAAATCCAAATCCTCTGATGCTAAAGTTATATTATGTATAAAAAAATATATATTTAAAAAATAAATTGGTAACATTAAAAAGTAATCGATACCTATAGAGCTGTTCTAATTATTTTGAGCGAAATATAAGAATATATCCGAGCCGAAGGCCTTAGCAGCCAGTGCTCTACTATCCCCTTAGTTAGATTTAGTTTTGTAAACTTTTCTAACGGTATTATAAATAAATAAATAAATAAGAATATATCCAAAAAAGTGAAAGAAATACGAGAAGAGACCAACAACAAAATTATGAAATTAAAAGCACGCAAAAATTAAAAATAAAGAAAATATACTCGTTTTCGTTTTGTGGAATTCGGGAGTTATTGATTAATTATGTAAATTATTCTTAAATACTATTTAAAAAGAAAAATTTATATTCTTGCCTAATGCAGGGAGTTCTATTTTGAACTGTATTAAAACTTGTTTTTCCAGAAATAAGAAATCTTCAGATGGTAAAATCCACTGTATATAGGCAACGTAGAATGTGAGATCTATATCAATCCAAGAATGTTTGGACTCTACCAATTTTCGATTTCGATAGAAAAGTTTTAATAAACATTAAAATCGAATTAAATTTCCTAAAGTCCTGATTCTCCATACTGCCTCTAGTTTTCTACAAACTCAACTTAGTATTTACCATATAAGGGTATAATTCATATGCGAATATACATAGAAGGGCAGTTAACTTTCAATAGGGTTTGTTGGGTTTGACAACAGCTTGACATTGTTTGGGGTTGACACATATACAAACACATACTTACGCACACAGACACAGATTATACAATAACCATTACTGGCAGCTGCGTTGGCCACACTATTTTTGCTTTTTTATTGTTTTTCGTTGTAGCTTTCGTTGTTGTTGTTGTTGTTGTTGCCACTGATGTTGCCGTTGCGCTTTTGGCACGCCCATTGTGTTGTTGTTTTAATTTAAGCGATTTGCTTTGGGTTAATAAAATATACCGCAGGCGCATCAAGTCTGGCTGCCTGTCAATTTGCATACAATTTATGTACAAAATGTCAATTTTACGATAATTACCTTTTGCCACATATTTTAAATTAAATGAAAATGAAACAGCAAACACATGCAACGAACATGCATATATATTATAAATTAAAGCCAAACATAAAAATTGATTTGATTAAATGCGTTGGCTTTAAATGGGCAAATAAAAAACAATGCGTTTTAAAAAATATATTAAATTAATTTATATGCTAGATATTGTGAGTGCAAACAAATTCGGTTTATTGCAGATAATATCTTTAGTCAAACTATGGATGTGCCCCAAATCGTGATTAGACATAGAGTTGTCTAGCTTTGCAACAAAAATTCTTAATAAATTCTTAAAATTCACTCTTTAAAATATTCCTATTAGCTCAAGCACAACACAAAGCTTAATTTAATTAAAATTGCCGTCTTTAATTAAAGAAAATACATTTTTATCTATGCTGCGCAGCCATGTAACTAACTTAGCAGTTACAGCAACCACAGCCCAGACACGCACCCCCAACTCTTACAATGGCGCTCTCTTATTGCGTCCTGAACACATTTAAAACTATTTACGAGTAAAATGCTTTTATAGCCACTAATTTTCGTTTATGGCTCAAAGTTGAAGTTGCAACAAGGGTTTAGCTGATGTGGCTGCCTCTTGCTGTTGCCTGAAAAGTTCATTGAAATGCTATTTAATTGCAATTAAGCACAAAATTTATCAAACTCAATTGAACATTTATGTGGCAAAGAGCAGCCAAGCAGCCAACCAACCAACCAAACAACTAGCTAACCAGCCAAAAACGTGCGCCTTACACATGACTGCCTCGTCTGAGGTTTTTACAACTCCTACGCTTGTAGAAACCCCCGAAAAATACCCTTACACATACATCTACATATAAGCACACTGTTAACTTTTTAATGTAAAGTCTTCGCTGGGTTTATCTGTCTATTTGAGCGCTTTTAGCTACAGATATTTATACATAGAACAGCGCACAATTAAACATTAAGGCTATGTACAGATTGATTGAAGCATAAGCTTTTTATTACTCTAATTTGTTTGAAATTAAATCTTCCGAAATCGAATTCATTTGTACAAAATGCGCAATCACTTGTATATAACAATATCCACGGAACGTATGCGCAACTTTATTAGACGAAGCTTATCATGTGAAAGCCGCAGCAGAATAGTTTTTTGAACAATTTTTTATTTTATAATAAAATAAAAATAGTTTTGAAAAATACCTTAATCTACATCAGAGTACGCCAATAAAGTCAACAAAAAAGATGATATCTCAAAAAAATAATTTCCAAAGTCTTCAAACAGTTTTGCCCGCACGTATAAACCATAGATAGAACATCCTTTTAGCTTTATTTCGTTTCAGCAGATATGTTTGTTTCGTGCAGCTCATATGATTAGAACTAAATCTTAAGCTGCCATTGACATGCCTCAATTTACAATCCTATTATATATAACATGCTATATATGTACTCATTCTCTCTGGCTGTAGCTAAACCTGGCCACACTTTAATGATTCAACTGCAAAAGCAATTTGCTTTCATTTGCCATCATCTGCTTTTGGTTCAATTCAGATACTGCTTTATTTTAAAAGCACCAAAGACATTAACTTGTGTGAATTTATATCACTCGTTGGCAGTTCCGCTACGCTTTGCCATATAATGCGTTCGTTAATTATTCACAAAAGTATGCGGCCCCATAGCCATCACACTTGGAACACGTTTTGGTCATAAAAATTGCAAACATTCACACAAATATACACGTCCTCAACTATTATACGAAAAACTCCCATAAGGCTGCGAGCGAGTGAGTAAGGTTAAACTGACTGGGAGCGAGTTGGGGGTATTCACCCTAGCTCGCTTAACCTTTAAATCGTAATACAAATGTCTCCCAGCACATCTAGACATTTATGCATTTCTTTAAGAGTGTGTGTGTGTGTGTGTGTGCGCACCCAGCATATACAGTTACAAATGCGTATGTATTAAGCACACATATATGTATAGTATATGTGCAAAATCTTGACATTAAATAAATCTAACATCTCGTATACGCTTAGTGGCATCTTTAATACATACAAACATACAGACAAGCATATATGTATAAAAAATGACACCAACATTATTCACGCTATCATTGCACAGACTGAAACACACATACTCAAGCTGGGAGCCAGGAACCGCCCAGAAACTGGCTAAAACCCTTGTACTGGCTTTAGTCTTATGGCTCGTACGTTTTGGGGCTATTCCCGTCCAGCATTTGGCAAACTATGCGGCCACTCTTTGAATGGGTGTTTTTTTCTCGTTTTTGGCTTAAAGCTCGCGCTCATTGGCATATAGCATATATATGTATATAGGGTATCAGGTGTGGGTTGCTTCTGAGGCAAGTGCGGTTTATTCTGTCGTTTTTGGTCCAAATTACTACAATTTTTCGTAAAAGCGAACGTTTGTCACAGAGCAAACGAACGATTTCAACGCAGTACATACATACAGACATATACATAAGCTGGCAAATACCAAAAATATGCACACGTATATATATATGGATGGCTATAATATGAACATGTAGACACGCATTTATGCCACATGCGGCACAAGTGTGTGTGTGGGGTTGCCACTCTGTCTACTTCTACCGCAGAATGTGTAACCGAGTCTGGCATTGATAGCAACATGCGTTCATTTACTCCTGCTGCTGCTGCTGTTTCTGCTCAAAGTTGCATTTTGTGTAGCATAACCTCAAAAATGTGCAATATGTCTGGACATTTATTACACTTTTTGGGTTGTTGTTGTTATTGCTTATCAAATGTATCTTTTGGTAACTTTTTTAATGAAAGTAAATGGTAACAACAGTTTCGAGTAAACTGAGCTTTGAGGTCGTTTGCTTCAACCTAGCGTGGGGCAGCTAGGGTGTTCACGTAGTTATGTATTGGTGCAGAAGTGCAAGACTTATAGTCTGGGCATATTAATATAAGATAGAGTCAGCCTGTTTACACTTTCTTACTTTACTCTACCAACAGTAAGAGCATCCCTTCGTCTTCCATTATAAGAAAAATCGAATTCAAAAGCATAATAGTTGCACTTTTGGAGTGGTTAGCAATGTAGTGTAATCAGCCAAATGTTAGTTGCTCATCGTGACTTTTACAGAAACTGTGTCGATGAGGGAGAGCTGGAGACGGTGAAGCACCTCTTTTGTCACTGCCCGGAAGTATGTAGAAGGTCCCAGCTCTCAGAACTGAGTCCGAAATGCCTTTCAATGGACGTTGGAGCACCTCTTCTGTCACTTCCTCGGACTGTCTAGAACAATGTTCCGCTTCCTAAAGTCACATATCCCAAATGTCTTATCTCAGATCTCAGAACAGAATCCGAATTGCCTTTCTCTAGACGGTAGCACTTCTTCTATCACTGCCTGGAACAAGGTACCTCTTCCTAAAGCCACACTTCCTGAATGACTTATACCAATTCTCAAACTAGAGTCCAAAATGTCTTTCGCCATCAGATGACTGTGAATTCGAATATCTAGAGGACCTCTCTAGAGGAGAAGGGTAGAAGTTAGTCCACCATTGCGGTATAACAACGTTCCGATTTTCTGGCCTAAGTGGTTCAAGCAGTGCAAACTGCTCTGTTGTGCTTTTCTGCAACGCTATAGAATGTCGTGAACTCCCTAAATGACTTTTTGAATTTTAATGCAGTACTGCTCACTATCAATTTTTGAAACAAGCTGCGTCATTTAGTTTGTGTTTGACAGCCATTAAAAGCAGGCAGCTGCATGCATTATAACAAAGTTGAAAAAATATGAATTTCACGTGCTGATTAAGCATTATATTTTGCATACACAAAATCGTCATGGAAATCAATGAAATCCTTAAAGGCAGTTGGCAGCAATGGTAGTTTGTTAAGCCAAATGTTCAGCTCACCCAAACAAGGATAAAAGTTGTGGAGGATGTAGGCATCTCATTGGTAGGAAATAAGCTGGATGCGCGGGTTACAAGCCACAATTGCCTGTTTCCCAGCTTGAAATAATGGTTGAGGTGCAAGAAATGTAAGGCAAGAGCCCATTTTGAGGACGTACAGAAAAATGTACCTTTTCTTGAAAGCCATAAAAAATTGTTAAAAATTTTGAAAAAACTCCTTTATTTGAAATGTCAAAAACTGCCCTCGTATTAGGATACTCCATAATTATATGGATAAAATCGAGTGCTGTTAGAGCAGCAAATAAGTTTGTTCAAACACAAATTGTCCGTAACGAAGCAAGTTTATCAACTCCTTGGATCTTTTCTGTCAAAGCTGACAGTTTTTCTGATTTTAAAACGGATTTCCGCTTTTATTTTTGATACTATCTACTTTAGTTTATGGCCATAGCTTTTTGTTGTTTTGCTATTTTTATTCTGCTTTACTAGACAAAACTTATTGGTCATATGTGTATGTGTGCCCGTACTGCAACTTATCAAATATTCTATTCATTGTCAGTTAGGTTTCCTTAGCTCCAGCAACTGATTGCAACTTAGCCTTCATGACGCTCTATTTAAACATGCACGAATCCCTGGCTGCCGTTTTACTACGTCACATAATCGAATTATCATCATGGCGTCAACAAATGATTTCAACTTATGCTGCGACAGCCAATGTGCCACTGGGTACTGCTGTATCCTGTCCAAACCGTACCTTGTATCCAGACAGCAGTTCCCTACTTGCTGTTCCTTTACACTTCAATTCGTTTGCCTTTACGTTTACCCGGGCAACCGCAGCTAGCGAAACCTTTCAGCCATCTTTTTTTTACGATTTTCTTTCGCTTCTTTTTGCTGTGTAAAAGTGTGAGGGTGTATCTGTGTGTGTTTGCTGTTTTGCCAACGTCATTGTCGCTGGTCATTTTCCCTGCTTACTGCGTTCATTCGTTGGCTTGGTTTGATTCTATATACATACACACTTTTTTGTTCTTTATGTTTTGTCATCGTTTGTTTGAGGTTATGTTGAATGTCAGTTTGTTATCCTTGTGCAAATCCTTTTATACAAATGAAATTTGCGCCAACTGGCGATAAGTAAAATACAATAGTCAATTCTTTTTTGTCTATTCTGCATTTCGTGGTTTTTGTGACATGATTGAGTGCCAGAGAAGGGGTTTTTAGGGATACTAGCCAGTCCCAAATTCTATGTGATTTAAATAGATATATATACACTTTTTTTTGCTTTACATACCAGCATGGTGTTATGGTCAACTGGTTTAATTGATTTTTATGCATTTGGTATAGTAGGGGATTTTTGAAGAGTGCATGAAAATTTTAGAAGCTTCATGAGGGTCTCTGTTAAAGTGCTGACGAGAAAATTTACAAATTCTAAGGTCTTTAATAAGTATATAATAGCTTTAATTATAATGTCCTTTGAAATTTCTCAACTAACTTTATTTCTTACCCTCCATCTTCCGCAGACATCAACAAAGGCTCACCCATCGATTTTAAAAGCGGCTCGGCCTGCTCCACACCCACAAAAGACACACTCAAGGGCTACGAGCGCAGTACCCAGGGCTGCATGGGCCCAGTATTGCCACCCCGCGTCATGAACGGCCTGCCCGCACATCACTACTCGGCGCCCATGAACTTCCGCAAAGACCTCGCCGCTCGCTGCTCGGCACACTGTGTCAGCATTGCTGCCATTTCGGCATTTGTTGTGCTCTGCCTGCTGCTGATCTTTTTGACCAGCACCGGTGTCTTACATTGGTCACAGGCAGCACCCTGTACAGTTCTAGTCGGTAATGAGGCTGCAGAGGTGACGGCAGCCAAGAGCACGAATACGGATCTATCGAAATTGCACAATTCCTCGGTACGCGCGAAAAATGGACAACAATTGGGTGGCGGCGTTAATGGAGCCGGTGGCGGTGCTGGAGGTACGGGTACGGCTATGGTCACAACGGCGACATCGAATAGTGGGACGGCTCAGGGATTACAATCGACATCGGCTTCTGCAGAGGCAACCTCGGCAGCAGCTGCCTCCGCTACGGCCAGCTCATCGCAGTTAACGCCTTCGTCCTCGCTGTCATCGTCCTTGGCAAATGCCAATAATGGAGGTAATTATGCAAAAGTTTTAATTATTTTTAAATGAGTTTTTCCCCAACTTTTAAGAGGCGGCAAAAAAGCCAGTTAGTTAGAGAGGGAGCGCAGCAGCCGGCCAAGACATTGGGGCCAACGCATTTAGCATTTTAGCGCCCTCTGGCGACGTCTCGACGCACAAAACTTTATTGTTTTTTTTCACGATTTTGCCTTTTTCTATTTTCACTTAAAGTTAATTCCACAGTTTTTTCTTCTCGTTTTTTTTTGTGCGTTTGACAGCTGCAACGATGGCGACGCCTTAAGCTGTACGCCAAAAACGCAAGTTTATTTAAATGTCATTTTCATTATATATGTACATAGTATATGTATATATATACTAGGCGCTTGACGCGCTTTATTCGCATTGCTTTCAATTAAAGTTCAACTACTAGATCTCAGAATATATGTTTGTGTGTAGCGCAGAATATTGCATTAATTACTTTTTGAAATTGACAGCTCCGCAGAGCTTGGAGCATAGAATATATAGCACCATGGGTGGGCAAATAGTATTAGAAACTTGGCTATAGATTGCTATTAAGTTTTGATTGAATTTGAGTTTGGTAAGTTTTGTTAATAAAGCGCTTTAATTTTGTGAGAAAATTTGTTTTAGTGATGCCACAAAACGGACTACGCTTAAAAAGGTGTAGCTATAATACCATTATAAGCTGTCAATTTTAATCATCTTTAGTTGAATCCGGTATTACTTTGCTATGCACTTTATTCAAGCTTGCTTTTCCCACTCAATTTTACTTGTCAAAATGTCAGAACATCAAAAATGCTAAGGCCTGATTTCATATAAATATCTTCTTACTAATTTATAAGCATCATGAAAGCCCCACAAAAAAAGGGTTTGCTTTTGGCCCAAATAGACAGGCTAAAAACAGCACACATGACACTTAACATTTGGCAATTAAGCTGTCAAAAGTTAGTCAACATACACACACAACATACACTTCAAAAATAGCCCCAGGTTAGACTACAATACTTGTCAGCTGTTTTTACGCACACGTGCGCCTAGTTGCACGCAATGAAAAATTTTCGACAGACTGATTGAATTAAAAATACATTTTACGCTTAATTTGAGCGAGCATGTGGCAGTTATATTTTTTGAGGGGTTGTTAGCTGGCACGCCTTTCGATTAGTGTAGAGCTTAACAAAGCGCAAAAGTTCTCCACCCCCAGAACCCTGTAGAAATCTGTAAGTTTCCCAAAGCAAATACAAAAACCACAAAGGCACGAAACATGGCGAGTAACGTGGCGCTTCTCTACCTGTCTGTCGTTTGACTCTCTATGTACTACTATATAGGAAGTCGTCAGAGGCAGAGCGATACAAAAGCAATGTCAACGCAGCTGTCAGTCGGCTATGTGGCAGCGGTAAGGAGGGTTAAGGCGGGCTACAACAAACAACAACGTTATCGACGAAGTTTAATGGCTACAGACAGCGAGCTGGAGCTGGAGCTGGATGAAGAAGCCGAAGATGATGATGATGTTGATATTGATGTTGATGATGTTGCTGCGGCTACAGAAACTTTCAGCGACTTAATTACAAGCGAAAGTAAAGTCAATGCTGAAAAGCATTTGGCTTTGACTATGCCAACGGAAGACATTTTGGAATTTATGGCCAGGTCGCTGACACGTGATATAATGGCAAGCACCCAGCCAACACCATCATCATCAAAGAGCGTACCAGATACAACAACTGTCACCACTGTAAAAGCAACGCAAAGTAATTACGATAAAAGTTTGCACAAAATCAATAACATATTAAGTCTCAAGTCACAAAGTGAGCTAGATGATAACCCCAGCTTTGATGACTATGAGTATGAAGATGCCACTACCGTGGCGGAGCAGACAACGCATGTTGCAGCAACAATGTGGCCAGCAGCCACTACCAAGGCTGAGGCTAGGCAGCCATTTGACAAATCATTAAACAGCAATTTACGCGGCATCTTAGGCAAGAAAATCAAGGCAGCAGGTAAAATGCTTAGCAAAACCGAGCACCAAAGATTGCTAGAAGAGATGCCAGAGACAAGCGATAAGCCTGAATCGAAGCCGCTGCTGGAGCCGGAGGAGAACCAGTCGAGCACAACGGCTGCTGTTATTGATGATGATAATCAAAATGACAGCACAACGAGAGCGACGGAAACAACTTTAGAGACGATGACAACCTTTGTGCGGGGTACGACGCATGACAACGATGACATTGTTGAAATCAACACCAGCCAGCAGCAGTACAACAACGACAACAATGAGAAGCTACTGTCCGGGCATATTATTGAAAATGATTTTCAAATAAAACAGCAAAAGCAACCCTCCGCAACAGAGTTGCCGCCTGCTGTTGTCACTGATAATAACAATAATGAGCGTGATTTAGCTGACAACTATGATGACAGCGCCAAGCAAGCTCTAAAAAATCAAACAAACGATATAATGCTGAACGATGAGGCTAACTTTGATAATGCTGATATTGATATAGTCAAATTGGATGATACACACAGCCTAAGCTCGCATGAGGTGGAGCTCTATAAGATTAAAGAGCCGCTGCCGCAGCCTAGCCCCGTGCAACCGCAGGAAAACGAGGTGCTCAAGGCAAATGAGCTGGACGAACCAGAGTTGCCGCCAGCTTTTGTGCCGCTTAAGCCTTATGTTAGCGAACGCTATGATCAGCCTGGTAAGCGCATATTGGTTAATCTCACAATTGCCACGGATGATGGCAGCGGTTCCATTTATACGCTGCATGTGGCCGTGCCTACGGGTCCTGCCAAAGATGGCACCCATAAGCTGGAGCAAGTGTTAACGCATGAGCACCAGCCAGAGTTGTCGCCTGCGGCAGCGTCTAATAATATTATGGATAGTTGTGTGCCAGAGCCACCGCCACGCATGCCAGATTGCCCCTGTAGTTGTTTGCCCACAGTATTGCCGGCTTATGCGGATGACATTGACTTTGCCAGAACGTCAACGATGACGCCAACGAGTACAACAACACATCATATAGAGCCGGCCACCATATTAGGTCACAATAATGTCGATGTAGAAGATGATGATGAAGATGATAATGTAGTAGCTGTTGCTGAAGCTGACGCTGACTCTGCTCTTGACTTAATGAAGTTGAAGGTGCAAGAGATTGCAACGCCATTAATCGCATTAAGCACTGAAACCACCACCATCAACCCAACTAACTTGGTTGCCACTGAGCTTGATAATAACATTGCTGTTGCTGATGCTGGTGAAAAGTTTGCATGCCCCGATGTTATGCCTATACTCATACTTGAAGGTGATTGTACACTGCACTCGTTGCTAACCTAAGCGTAATCCTAAAACCTAACTTCACTTGCAAATGCTTTTAATTAACCAGATGACTGCACTTTATGTCTACCTAACAACAACAACTAAACTGCTGTACAGCTTATTAACTTTTAGGTTAGATTTAACTAAGCAAACTCACTCTATCGCTTACTTCATTATAATGTTTTAACAAGTTGATAATGAGCTTTAATATTAGAAGACTTGTTGGCAAAATCATAACTCATGCATCTTATAAAATCTGCATCTGTACAATAGCCTCAAGCATGGCATATATGGCATCAACATCTGGCTTTTGTAAATTGGCATCGTAACAACAAGCACTAAGAGGGAACTTATACATACGGCTAATTTCATATAGATTAAGCTTTAAAATTTAATGATAAGTGAAAATGATATCACTCATCATGAGTGATGATCAAAGATGATGTGAGATGATGATGAAAGTTGATGAGAAATGATGAAAGATCATGAGAGATGAGGTAAAATGATGAGAGATGATGGAAGATGATGAACGAAGATGGATAAGATTGTGAAAGTTTACGGCATCTTTCTAACTGATTTAAGAACAAATTTATTTGTCTCTATGGTCGATACTGAAAGATTTACCAACATTTTATATATATTTCTTTATAGTTGAACAACATTAAAGACTAGCTTAGAAGAGATTAAAAATAAAAACTTGTAAAGAAAAGCGAATTCTAACAATCGCACATGTGTATAAACAAAACATTTATCATTTTATTTATAAATATTAAACATATTTTAAAAAGCAATCTGAAACTAACCCATATTTACAAAATTTCTGTATCATCCTTTCACTCCAAAAAATACGATCATACAACACATAATGCTACGCTCTCGTGTTTGCGCTCGCTTATTATATGTGACCATAGGAGCACGCACATTCCCGGCACGCAGTTTCCCACCGGATGGCACTACTTTTGGCCAAATTACCTTGGGTCAAAAGTTGACCAAGGAGATACCGCCCTATGGTTATTGGAACATGCAATTCTATCAATCGGAACCGGCTTATGTCAAATTTGACTATACCATACCTCGTGGTGCGTCCATAGGAGTCTATGGTCGTCGCAATGCATTGCCCACCCACACACAATATCATTTTAAGGAGGTTCTGAGTGGATTCAGTGCCAGCACTCGCACTGCTAGGGCCGCACACGTAAGTAATCGTAACGAGGGTTGCTCTAAGCATTTGTCTATGTAATATGACTAATACGCATTTGACTAATTTGAACTTTTATGTGTTACCTACATGCACTTGTCCATCATCCACATGTGAATCTCATATCATGCCACTTGGTGTTGCTCGCTCGCTTGCTTGCCTGCCTGCAGTTGTCCATAACGCGCGAGGTGACACGCTACATGGAGCCGGGTCATTGGTTTGTTTCGCTATACAACGATGACGGGGATGTTCAGGAGCTTACTTTCTATGCGGCCATAGCCGAGGATATGACACAGAATTGTCCGAACGGTTGCTCCGGCAATGGTCAGTGTCTGCTGGGTCATTGTCAGTGTAATCCCGGTTTCGGTGGCGACGATTGCAGTGAAAGTGTTTGTCCTGTGCTGTGCTCGCAGCATGGTGAATATATTAACGGCGAATGCATATGTAATCCTGGCTGGAAGGGCAAGGAATGCTCACTGCGACATGATGAGTGTGAAGTAGCCGATTGCAATGGGCACGGACACTGCGTTAGCGGCAAGTGTCAGTGCATGCGCGGTTATAAGGGAAAATTCTGCGAAGAAGGTATAGCTTTGAAAACTATATATTCCTACGTAATGAAAATCTTAGCACCTCCCCAACTACTTATGACTATATAAACAATATTTACTCATACGTCTTTTCCAACTTTAGTTGACTGCCCCCATCCCAATTGCTCAGGACATGGTTTCTGCGCCGATGGCACTTGCATTTGTAAAAAGGGCTGGAAAGGACCTGATTGCGCCACCATGGATCAAGATGCTCTGCAGTGTTTGCCCGATTGCTCTGGTCATGGCAACTTTGATCTGGACACTCAAACCTGCACATGCGAGTCCAAGTGGAGCGGCGATGATTGCTCAAAGGAACTCTGCGATTTGGATTGTGGCCAGCATGGACGCTGTGAAGGTGACGCCTGCGCTTGCGATCCTGAGTGGGGTGGCGAGTATTGCAATACCAAACTATGCGATGCACGTTGTAATGAACATGGTCAGTGCAAGAACGGAACCTGTCTTTGTGTAACAGGCTGGAATGGCAAACACTGCACCATAGAGGGATGTCCAAGCACCTGTGCTGGACACGGCAGCTGTCGCGTTAGCGGTGAGGGTCAATGGGAGTGCCGTTGCTATGAGGGCTGGGATGGTCCAGACTGTGGCATTGCGCTGGAATTAAACTGTGGCGACAGCAAGGATAATGACAAAGGTGAGTGTAAATGCGTCAATAATCACCAAAAGATTTTATTAAACGTGAACCCTAAACAGATGGCCTGGTTGATTGTGAGGATCCCGAGTGCTGTGCCAGTCATGTCTGCAAGACCTCTCAGCTATGTGTCTCCGCACCCAAACCCATTGACGTGCTTCTACGAAAACAGCCTCCGGCTATAACAGCTTCATTTTTCGAACGCATGAAGTTCCTCATTGATGAGAGCAGTCTTCAGAATTATGCCAAAATGGAGACCTTCAATGAAAGGTATGTGATTGTAGTAGCCAATGTTTTTTTTAATTTCCTTTTAAGTTTAAAAATAAAAAAAAAAACAAGAAAAAATTTAGCTGAAAAGCCTGCCAAGAGACGCTATGTATAGTTTTAAAAATTGGGCTAAAATTTTTATTTTTCGGCCAGCAAAATGGCCCCCAAGCTGGGGCACATTTATTAATTACATGTACACGCTGTAAATTTCAAACTTTTAGCTGGATATATGCAAAAAAAAAACAATAACCAAAATAGTTTGCATATTTGATATATTTATATGTTTAATATTTAAATTTTTGTTTTTCGTGCCCTCGTCTAAAAAAAATCCCAAAAATATCAAAACATCCATACAACAAAAATACACCAAAATCCCATTAAATATCTTGTAAATATCAATCCCTATATGTCCTTTGTTTACAATATCATAAAAAAAAAAAAACAAAATCAAAACTTAGCATTAAGGTTTAGTACAAACAAGCAGATAACCATAAGTTTATGTATCAGAGCTGTTTAGGTAAACTCTTTGCATGCCCTTCACAAGATCGAAACAACACTATTTCGAATAAAAAATTGTTTTAACCCATACCTCACTTCAACTTATATCATGCACAGAGTCTGACAAATTCTACAAATTAAGCTTTACACTTTCTCCGCTACTTGAAATAATCATTTATGACCCAACAAATAAAGCTTGTGAAGGGTTTCAATATTTTCGGCAATTCCGAAACCAGTTACACTTAATTAAGTCAAAAAAAAAAAATAGTCCAGCTTTCTAAGACATATTTTCTACAATAATATTTGGTGACGGGTTCTTATCACTAAAATCATCTACTAAAAGAAAAACAACAACCATGCTAATTCAATTATTTTTCTCTCTGCTCTCTTTTTCTTCTCAACACGCGCGACTTTAAATATCTAAAATAACTAATTAAATAATTCATATAACAACTAACTGAATTACTACTACTGTACTACTACCACTCGCTACTAATTATAATAATAACATGCGACCCATGCACACCCATTTAAACAAATCTATGCGTAACCAAATTCCAAATGCTTTGCATTAACTAACGAATGCTATGCGCAACTCGTTACTCGCTGTAAAAACCAAAATCATATACTAACAGCATTTTTTGGAATTATTTCAATGCAAGGTAAGCAAGCGAAATGCGGTAATAAAATAATACTAAAATACTACTACTACTACTTTTTCTCGATGGTTGTTTGGTACACTCGTTTCTTTTTTTTTTTTTGTACTCGCTCAATATTTTGAAACGTAAAATTTACTTCATTTGAAATATTTTTTTTAGCATAATTAATTGTAGTTTTTTTTCATTTGTTTACAAACTTGTCGGGTTTTACATTTACTCGTTACTTTCGTACACTGACCAAGCAACCAAACAAATGGGTTTTATTTTAAGTATAAGCTATTTCAAATTTTATATTAAGGTTACCACTAGGTCACAATACAAATCTATAAATCATGTCTTAATATATTTATATATATATATAAACATACATATATTGTTCGACTTGTAAAACCTTTATGTGTTGAAACGAGTTTTATGTTTTGTGCGTGTGAATTTTTGACAAAATCTTAAGTTATACTTATTGCATTTTTTATTACTTTTTTTTAACTATAGCTATTATTATTACATATTATTATTCGAATCTTAAGTTCGAAATGCTTGTCAGCCATATAAGTAGTTACAAACTAAGTCTTATCCATATTTCCGTACTAACTATTGATTTTTCTTCCCATTTAGCCGCTCGGCGGTTATTCGCGGTCGCGTCGTCACCTCTCTAGGCATGGGCCTGGTGGGTGTACGCGTCTCTACCACAACTCTGCTGGAGGGCTTTACGCTCACTCGTGATGACGGCTGGTTTGATCTGATGGTTAATGGTGGCGGCGCAGTAACACTACAATTTGGACGTGCGCCCTTCCGACCCCAATCTCGTATTGTTCAAGTGCCCTGGAACGAGGTGGTCATTATTGATGTGGTAATCATGTCCATGTCAGAGGAAAAAGGTCTAGCCACAACCACAACGCACACTTGCTTCTCGCACGACTATGATTTGATGAAACCCGTTGTATTGGCTTCTTGGAAACACGGCTTCCAAGGCGCCTGTCCAGACCGCAGCGCCATTTTAGCCGAGTCTCAGGTCATACAAGAATCACTGCAAATACCCGGCACTGGACTAAATCTGGTCTACCATTCGTCGCGGGCTGCTGGCTACTTGTCCACCATAAAACTGCAACTGACACCGGATACCATTCCCACTTCACTGCATCTTATACATCTGCGCATTACCATTGAGGGCATACTTTTTGAACGCGTTTTTGAAGCCGATCCAGGCATCAAGTTTACATACGCCTGGAATCGCCTAAATATCTATAGACAACGCGTTTATGGTGTGACCACTGCTATGGTTAAAGTAGGCTATCAATATAGCGACTGCAAGGATATTGTCTGGGATATACAAACCACCAAGCTAAGTGGTCATGACATGTCTATCTCAGAGGTGGGTGGCTGGAATCTGGACATACATCATCGGTACAACTTCCACGAGGGTATCTTACAAAAGGGCGACGGTTCCAATATCTATTTGCGCAACAAGCCACGCATTATACTAACCACTATGGGTGATGGTCACCAGCGGCCTTTGGAGTGCCAGGACTGTGAGGGTCAAGCCATAAAACAGCGTCTGCTTGCGCCCGTAGCTCTAGCCGCAGCGCCCGATGGCAGTCTATTTGTGGGTGACTTCAACTACATACGCCGCATCATGACCGACGGCAGCATACGCACAGTAGTCAAACTGAATGCCACAAGAGTCTCCTATCGTTACCATATGGCGCTCAGTCCACTCGATGGAACTTTATATGTTTCCGATCCTGAGTCACATCAGATAATACGCGTACGTGACACCAGTGACTACTCGCAGCCAGAGAAGAACTGGGAAGCAATTGTTGGTTCTGGTGAGCGTTGTCTGCCCGGCGATGAGGCACACTGTGGTGATGGTGCGTTAGCTAAGGATGCCAAGTTGGCGTATCCCAAAGGTATTGCCATTTCCAGTGACAATATACTATACTTTGCCGATGGCACGAATATTCGCATGGTAGATCGTGATGGTATTGTGAGCACACTCATTGGTAATCACATGCATAAATCTCACTGGAAGCCCATACCCTGTGAGGGCACACTTAAGCTGGAAGAAATGCATTTGCGCTGGCCCACTGAACTCGCTGTTTCGCCTATGGACAACACGCTGCACATTATTGACGATCATATGATTCTGCGCATGACGCCAGATGGACGCGTGCGCGTTATTTCCGGACGTCCTCTACACTGTGCCACAGCCTCCACAGTTTACGACACCGATTTGGCCACCCACGCTACCCTAGTTATGCCGCAGTCTATTGCTTTTGGTCCTTTGGGTGAACTATACGTCGCTGAGAGCGACTCGCAGCGCATAAATCGTGTGCGCGTTATTGGCACAGATGGGCGCATTGCAGCATTTGCTGGCGCCGAGTCCAAGTGCAATTGCCTAGAGCGCGGTTGTGACTGTTTTGAGGCGGAACATTATCTGGCCACAAGTGCCAAATTCAATACCATTGCGGCTCTGGCCGTTACGCCCGATGGACATGTTCATATTGCAGATCAGGCCAACTATCGCATACGTTCGGTAATGTCCAGCATACCAGAGGCAAGCGTGTCCAGGGAGTATGAGATCTATGCACCCGACATGCAAGAAATCTACATTTTCAATCGCTTTGGTCAACACGTATCCACGCGCAATATATTGACTGGAGAGACAACTTATGTCTTTACCTATAATGTCAACACCTCCAATGGCAAACTAAGCACTGTGACAGATGCAGCTGGCAATAAGGTGTTCCTGCTGCGTGACTATACCTCCCAGGTTAACTCTATTGAGAATACAAAGGGTCAAAAGTGTCGTCTGCGTATGACACGCATGAAGATGTTGCATGAGCTGAGCACGCCCGACAACTATAATGTCACCTATGAGTACCATGGGCCCACGGGACTATTGAAGACCAAATTGGACTCTACTGGACGCTCCTATGTCTACAACTATGATGAATTTGGACGTCTGACATCGGCTGTAACACCCACAGGTCGTGTTATCGAGCTAAGCTTTGATTTGAGCGTTAAAGGCGCACAGGTCAAAGTTTCGGAGAATGCACAGAAGGAACTGTCCATGCTTATACAGGGTGCAACGGTGGTTGTGCGTAATGGTGCTGCCGAGTCTCGCACTACTGTGGATATGGATGGTTCTACCACAAGTATTACACCTTGGGGTCACAATGTGCAAATGGAAGTAGTGCCCTATGCCATACTGGGCGAACAAAGTCCTCTACTTGGAGAAAGCTATCCGGTACCCGCTAAACAACGCACCGAGATTTCTGGAGATCTGGCCAACCGCTTTGAATGGCGTTACTTTGTGCGACGTCAGCAGCCACAGCAACAAGGCAAACAAAGCAAGGCACCGCGTCCAGTTACTGAGGTGGGTCGCAAGCTAAGAGTCAATGGGGATAATGTGCTGACCCTGGAATATGATCGCGAGACGCAGTCTGTTGTCGTAATGGTTGATGAAAAACAGGAATTGTTGAATGTTACCTATGATCGTACATCACGTCCGGTAAGCTTCCGACCTCAATCTGGCGACTATGCAGATGTTGACTTGGAATATGATCGCTTTGGACGCTTGGTGAGCTGGAAGTGGGGCGTTTTGCAAGAAGCCTATACATTCGATCGCAATGGACGCTTAAACGAGATCAAGTATGGTGATGGCTCGTCAATGGTCTATGCCTTTAAGGATATGTTTGGCTCACTGCCGCTTAAGGTTACCACGCCACGTCGCTCAGACTATCTGCTGCAATATGATGATGCTGGTGCTTTGCAGAGCTTGACCACTCCACGTGGACACATACACGCCTTCTCACTGCAAACTTCATTGGGCTTCTTTAAATATCAGTACTATTCGCCTATTAACCGCCATCCTTTCGAAATACTTTACAACGATGAAGGACAAATATTGGCCAAGATACATCCGCATCAGTCCGGCAAGGTCGCATTTGTACATGATGCTTCTGGCCGTTTGGAAACTATATTGGCAGGACTGTCTAGCACTCATTATACTTACCAGGATACAACTAGTCTGGTGAAATCTGTTGAGGTGCAGGAGCCTGGCTTCGAACTACGTCGCGAGTTCAAGTATCATGCTGGCATACTTAAGGATGAGAAGCTGCGTTTCGGCTCAAAGAATTCTCTGGCTTCTGCGCACTATAAGTACGCATATGATGGCAATGCACGTCTGAGTGGTATTGAGATGGCCATCGATGATAAGGAATTGCCTACCACTCGCTACAAGTACAGCCAGAATTTGGGACAACTTGAGGTCGTGCAAGATTTGAAGATTACACGCAATGCCTTTAATCGCACTGTCATCCAAGATTCGGCCAAGCAGTTTTTCACCATTGTGGATTACGATCAGCATGGCAGAGTCAAGAGCGTGCTCATGAATGTCAAGAGTTTCGATGTTTTTCGCCTGGAGTTGGATTACGATCTGCGCAATCGTATTAAGTCACAAAAGACCACTTTTGGCCGCTCCACTGCCTTCGACAAGATCAACTACAATGCGGATGGTCATGTTATCGAGGTGTTGGGCACCAACAACTGGAAATATCTGTATGATGAGAACGGCAATACCGTGGGCATAGTGGATCAGGGTGAAAAGTTCAATCTGGGCTATGATATAGGCGATCGTGTTATACAATTGGGTGAAGTAGAGTTCAACAACTATGATGCACGTGGCTTTGTTGTACGTCGTGGTGAGCAAAAATATCGCTACAATAATCGTGGCCAGCTGATACATGCCTTCGAACGTGAGCGCTTCCAGAGCTGGTACTACTATGATGATCGCAGTCGTCTGGTGGCCTGGCATGATAGCAAGGGTAATGTTACACAGTACTATTATGCTAATCCAAGAACACCCCAGCTGGTTACACATGTGCACTTCCCCAAATTGGCCAAGACCATGAAGTTCTATTATGACGATCGCGATATGTTAATAGCTATGGAGAATGCTGATCAACGCTACTATGTGGCCACAGATCAAAATGGCTCACCATTGGCCTTCTTTGACATGAATGGCGGTATTGTGAAGGAAGTAAAGCGCACACCTTTTGGACGCACTATCAAGGACACCAATCCCGACTTCTTTGTGCCCGTTGACTTCCATGGCGGTTTAATCGATCCACATACCAGATTGATTTATACCGAGCGCCGTCAATACGATCCTACTGTGGGTCAATGGATGACACCACTTTGGGAAACTTTGGCAACCGAAATGTCCAATCCCACCGATGTGTTTATTTATCGCTATCACAATAACGATCCTGTTAATCCCAACAAGCCGCAGAACTACATGATTGACTTGGATTCTTGGCTGCAGCTCTTTGGCTATGATCTAAACAATATACAAAGCAGCAAGTACACTAAGCTGTCTCAGTACATACCACAAGCCAGCATTAAATCCAATATGCTGGCGCCAGACTTTGGTGTAATTTCGGGTCTGGAATGCATTGTGGAGAAGACCAACGAAAGGTTTAGCGACTTTGACTTTGTGCCCAAGCCGCTGCTTAAGATGGAGCCCAAGATGCGCAATTTGTTGCCACGCGTCAGCTATCGTCGTGGTGTCTTTGGCGAGGGTGTTTTACTCTCACGCATAGGCGGACGTGCGCTTGTCAGCGTTGTAGATGGCTCCAATAGCGTGGTGCAAGATGTGGTCAGCTCTGTCTTCAATAACTCGTACTTCTTGGATTTGCACTTTAGCATACACGATCAGGATGTTTTCTATTTTGTCAAGGATAATGTGCTTAAGCTGCGCGATGACAACGAGGAGCTGCGTCGCCTGGGCGGCATGTTTAACATATCAACACATGAGATTAGCGATCATGGCGGCAGCGCTGCCAAGGAGCTGCGTCTTCATGGACCCGATGCTGTGGTCATTATCAAATACGGCGTAGATCCCGAGCAGGAACGACATCGCATACTCAAGCATGCGCACAAGCGTGCCGTAGAGCGTGCCTGGGAGCTAGAAAAGCAGCTGGTAGCTGCGGGCTTCCAGGGTCGCGGCGACTGGACCGAGGAGGAAAAGGAGGAACTGGTGCAGCACGGCGATGTCGATGGCTGGATAGGCATTGACATACACAGCATACACAAGTATCCGCAGCTGGCCGATGATCCCGGCAATGTCGCCTTCCAGCGCGATGCCAAACGCAAGCGTCGCAAGATCGGCAGCAGCCACAGGGTGTCCAATAGACGACGCGAGCTTAAATACGGCGAGTTGAATGCGTGAGTAGAGGCGATAATCATGGAGGTTGAGAGTGAAGCAGCCGAAGCAGCTGATGAGTACGGCGAACAGGACTATTTGATCAAAGTCGGCGATCTTGCTGTGGTACCTACCGAGGACAGCAATGAGACTCTGGAGTTTTTGTAATTAGGTGAAATGCAACAGCAGCGACTAAACGCAACACATATAACTAATTAATATAAACTTTAATTAAGTTTAAAGTTTAGTATTATTAGTAGTCAGAGACAACAAGAAAAAAAAACACTCGAATAAGTAACGAATCGAAGTAACGAATTGACACACACACACCCCCCTCCCCCATATAAATTTATAAAGTACACTTACAATAATACACAACAAATGATATGTATGTTGATGTTGAGTTTAGGCTAAAGCTAAAGTATGTTTAAACTGGCAGGGGCTAAAAACTCGGCCATATGTCTCGTATGTAATGTTTAATGTAATTTTTTAAAATTGATGTGGCGACAGTACTAAATATAAATATATATATTATATACGAGCACACGGCGTATATAAGCATTAATTAATAAATAAATACGAAAACGTAACGAAGCACAAAGCGCTGCATATATAGTTTTGTATAAAGTACATTGTATATCCAAGTTAATCTGAGCCCGAGAAATAAGAGTATATTAAAACCGAAAAGAAAAACAAAAACAAAAAAAATGTTGGAAAAATAGGTCAAACTTTTTCTAGTTGTTTTTCCGTGTATTTTGTGTGTATTAAATTTGTGTTTAGTATGCAAAATATAAATTGTCGCAGTTCAAGTATTACACAGCAAAGGAATATAATTATACGTATATGAATTAGTAAAAAAAAAATAAAAATAAATTAAGTGCAGCATACACAAACATATATTAAAAAAAACTCAATAAAAGTTTAAATGTAAAAAGTTTAAAGCCACAACAACAAGAACAACAAAACCCAGTAATCACTTAGCCTAGCCCACTTATAAGCTAAACAAAAAAATTCGCAGAAACTTAAGAGCTGCTTCATTTTCAAAACTGCTTTGTACATATATATAAAAAACAACTCTATAACTAACTATACTTATATAAAAACTCTTAAGTTTATTTTTTAAAATTTTATGCTATATATTTTATTTACACTTATTTCTAAAACAAAACGCATGCTCGAATTTATATGACTAAAGCGCGTATACTTAATTTTTTCAGCCAAAAACCAAAAAAAAAAAAGAATCTATAAAATCTTTTGAACATTTAAAAGCATTTAAATATTAACTCTATCTATGCTTACTATGCAACCGACTGCTTTTCTAATACTCCGCCAACATATTGAAACTCATTTTTACTACTTTTTTTTTTATGATAAACTTTAAATTGTTGAACTTATTCAAAAGGCAAAATGCATTATAAACTTTTTACAAATTGTGATATATATTTCTAAACATTTCATTTGAATATGAAAAAGCAATTTCGAACTTGCATGAAATGTTACAAGAACTTAACGAATTAAAGCAAATCGAGAGTAAAGTTTATTTAAAACAAAAAGCAATTATTTTACTCAAATTTATTTTTAACATGTATGTATTTAGTTATGTTAATTTTATGTAAACGTTTAGTTATTTAAAATGCAATATTACTTGAGAGTTTGCCATGTTAATTTTTAAAAGCAATGCTGTTTTGGTTTCAAGCCTCAACCAGAGCCTATAAGCAAGCATATTTACTATATATATATATATACCATATACCATACATATGTATAAACGAGCAAGAGGCGCTTATATACTCTATAGCCCTAGCTGGTATACCTTGCGTTTATACACTTTAAAAATAATTTTATTTTTTTTTAACTCAAAATATATTATTTTTTCAAACGAATTTTTTGCCCTCAAATTGTTTTTTTGCACCTGCAGAGTTGGCATTTCGCTAGCATTTTTATATGTTTATATTTATTATGAATATTAAACTATTTATAAATAAAACTAAACTATTGACTATTGAGATATAAACTAGCATAAAACTTAGTGCGCATAATTAATTATTTAAGCATACATAAAAATAAACCCAAAACCACATAAAAAAACACCTTGTAATATATACACCAACTACACTTAGTCATTAAGACTTAGGCGTAAATATAAAAAAAAAAACAAAAACTAATAAAGAAAAAATAAAAAAAATTAGCACCTAACCAATGTGAGAAAGAGCGAAGAGTAAAAATAAAAGCGTAGAACTTAGCTAAAGTGTTAGTAATTTTATTAAATAAAATTATAAATAAAACAGAAAATGTATGCTAAACAATTAAAAACTATACTTAAGCTACAAAAAAAAAAAACAAAGAGTAACTCAAAATATGTATGCATTAATTATGACATATATAAAACTAATGTTGTGTATAAAAAACAAAAAAAAAAACAACTAAATGAAAAGCGTTGCTAAGAAAAATGCAATTTTTATGTTTTTCCGACAAATGCAAAGCGGCAAAATGTTCACACAGCAAAAATTGTAAAATAGCAGCAAAATATATAAATGTATATGTAATTAATATTAAGCAGCATTCTATTAACCAAAAACTACAAAAATATTGAAATCAGCAAAAAATTGTGACTGAAACAAGAACGTAAAAAAAAAAATTGTATGTAATTTTATGCAGAGTTTTTTCCCTTGTGTGCTTCTTTCTATTTCTACTCAATTTTAATTTAATTAAAAAACTTTCGATTTTAAAATTTTCTGCAATTTCAAATATTTTAAACTCTTTATTTTTAAAACTATCGTATATAACACTCAGCCACACACACATACTCGTACATATGTGTTTTAAAAAACGCAACCAAGCATAACAGAGAAATTCAAAAAAATTACATAAATTACGATTTGTATTGTATGTAAAAAAAATAAATAACTCAACGTTCATATTGAGATTGAAGCAGAAAATTAATTTGAAATTAAAGTAAAATAAAAAAAAAAATAATTGCAAACACAATGGAAGCGCAAAGCAGCATACAAACAAAAATTGTATACACATAACACACATTTATGGCAAGCCGATATACATACATGATAATACATCCATATAAATATATACCTAATAATACGAATAAAAAGCGATTTCAATAAAAAGAAAAATTACAAAAAAAAAATATGGTTTCTTGTTTTTATTTCGATACTGTAAGCAAATGGCTCAGATTCAGAATAAATGCTCATTAAAACACTCAAATAGTTTAGTGCTCACTCAAAAAGTTCACTCAGTTCTTTGTTTTTGTTGTTGTTTGTCTCAACTCCATTTTTTTTACCCGAATTGCAATCCAGCAGTCTGGCCTGGGATACCAGGCAAACAGAAATGAACAGCAAGCAACGCAGCAACTAAAAGTATGCAACAAATGTTTGCAAACTTTTTTAAATCTAAATCAAGCAGCTTTTGTCTGTATGCAATAATTGCTTGCTGATTATTTATGTTCGCCTGGTATCTCAGAGCTGAAAAAAGTCAGAAATGCCAGCAGCTTCGTCAAAAATTTTTTGTTGTTTTTGTAGCGCTGTTGAAATTAACAAAAAAAAAAGCAAACTATTCGTGTTTTTTGTTGGTTTTATTATTTTTAAGCTTCTCAACCATTTTTTGCACATTATTTGTGTCAGTTTATAAATAATCAAATGCGATCTCCACAATCTTTCTAAAAGCGCCTCCTTTTATGCCAAGCCATAACCCGTTGGATTCTCTACAAATACAGTGCCACCCTCTGGTTGATTGACAAACTTCGAAAACGGTGCCGCTGGCACTTCAAAATTCTGGGTAACAGCTTTGTCGCTGCGTGCCAATACCAGCAACTTGCCATTAAGGTTTTTATGCACAGCTTGCAATTCGCTAATCTTCTTCTGCGGATCGACTACATAAATGTTGTAACTGATGCCATAAAGACCAAAAAGTATGTCCAGTTCGCGACGCAACGCCGGCAAGCTTATTTCCTGCTGTTTGTGCTGTAGTAAAATGGATGCTTTGTTGCCAGAGCCAAAACGTGGTTGAATATCAGACGACAACTGCACATTCAGCCAAGCAACATTAGGCAGCTGCAGATCCTCCGTTGAGCAAATAGTCAGCTTGAACGGCACACCCTTTAAATCGACCGATTCGCTAATAATGACGCGCTTTTTGCCCGCCTGCTTGGCATCAAAAGCGGCAAACTCCGACTTGACAGCAGACTTAATCATTGCATTATAGTTGACCAAGACTTTCTTTAGTTGAGCCTGTGTTTCCTGAACTTCCTTCTGTTTGCTGCTGCTGCTGTTCAGTTCGTGATATATAAGCACCGGATCAGTGGGTATCAGTTGAGCCTTTTTCTTAAGTTTTTGCACACGATTGATGATTTCACGCGCCAAACCCTCTTCCAGCAGCTCCTCATTGGGCGTCATGTCCATGAGCACTAGCACTTCATTATCGCTATGTGCCTCGAAGTTGCCGCCCATTTGGTCTGAAGTGCAATATATAATGCGCACCTCATCCAGTTCAATGCGTTGGTCCAATATATTAAAGTAGCCCTGAGCCACCTGTTTTTGTATCTCATCGTCCTTAAGCGCCTTGATGGCGGCCATAACAGCCTTGAAATTGCCCTTCAAGCGCTGGCCAAGCGTCTGTAAAATAAAAGGTTTGTATTTATAAACACTATGACACTTTTTTTTTGATACCTTACCTTATGATCTGGCTCGGCACGCAGCGATACGCCATATTTTTCCTTGTCAGAGCTTAGCGTCAACTTGCGCACATTTAGCTCGCTAAGAATAAAGTCCTGTAAGCTTTTAACTTGCTCCAAAGCTTTGGGATCTTTGTGTATAACAATGATTTCTGACACGGGATACTTAACAGGCAGCGTGCGTCGATCGCGCATAATACGTCCAAGTTCAACTACAGACTGCATCAGCGCAACACTCTGCTCAATATCACTCCGTATAAATTGTTGCTGACTGACCGGCATCATTTGATAATGCACGGAATCAGCATGCTCCAAACTGCCTGGTGGCTGGAACAACACTAAACGTTGAAAGATGTATTCCGTAAGATAAGGCGTGAAAGGTGCCATCATTTTAACCATTGTGTAGAGCACATCATAAAGTGTGTCCAGCGATTGAAGGCACTCCGTCGCTCCCAGCTCTCCCTTGATGCGGCGACGATTTAGGCGCACATACCTAAAAGTAAATTTAAATATTTAACAAAATCACTAAATTGTTACTAAAAACGCGTAAAACAACTTAAAAGACGAATTTTATACTCACCAATTGGTAAGCTGATCAATGAACTTAGTTAAACGCGGCACCACTGTGTACAGTCGATACATTTTCATTTCGGTGGCAAAGAACTCCAGCAGCGATTCTTTAAAGGACAAAATCCAAACATCAATGACAGACGCCTTTTCAATGTTCTTTAAATGGCGCGCAGCGTCATAGGAATAATGAGCCTTTCCACCAAGTTCTTCCTTCTCATAACGCACAATGTTTTGCAACAGAAAACGATACGCATTGTACCAAGGCAAAAACACGTCTTTGATAATGTCACGTACACCCTCCTCCTTGAATCGCAGACTCTCAGCACGCACCACTGGGGAGTTAATCAAGTACAAACGCAAGGCATCCGCGCCGTATTTGTGCACAACCTCCATGGGATCGGGATAATTCTTTTTTCGCTTTGACATCTTTTGACCATCGGCGGCCAAGACCAAGCCACTGGCAATAAGGTTCTTGAACGGCGCCTTGTTGAACAAAGCCGTTGAAATGACTAGCAAAGTATAAAACCAACCGCGCGTCTGATCAATGCCTTCAGCAATAAAGTCAGCTGGGAAGTTGTTCATAAAATCCTTTTCATTTTCGAATGGAAAGTGTTGCTGCGCAAAAGGCATAGAGCCAGACTCGAACCAGCAATCAAATACAGGCGCAATGCGGCGCAATGGCGGACGTCCAGGAACAGCCGAGGGAATTTCAATATCGTCAATGGTTTCACGATGCAAGTCTTCAATGTGCACGCCAGACAGTTCAGCCAGTTGTTTGATACTGCCAATAACGACAGTCTCATCACCACTAGGTGAACGCCAAATAGGTATAGGTGTACCCCAGTAACGATTACGTGAGATCTGAATAAATAAAGTGAAAATTAATCATGGCATTAATTTACGTTGAATCAACTTACCGCCCAATCTCTAGCATCCTTCAGCCAATTTCCAAAACGCTTTTCCTTAACGAAATCTGGCACCCAATATGTTTGTGAGCTGCAGGCCAACAAGTTCTTGGACATGTGCTCCACACGTACAAACCAAGATGGCACAGCCTTATAAATAAGCGGTGTATCGGAGCGCCAGCAAAATGGGTAACTATGTTTCACTTGGCCGCTAGAAACTAAATTGCCTGTGGCTTTAAGCTTAGCGATAATGTTCTTATCCGCATCCTTAACATATTGATCCGCAAAATCACTAGCCTCTGCCGTAAAACGTCCCGCATCATCAACTGGACAAATGACTTCGCTAGACTTGGTTATGAGGCCTGCAGCCAAACAAACGCGGTAATCGTCCTCGCCAAAGTAGGGCGCATTGTGCACAATGCCTGTACCAGAGTCTTCGGTAACATATTCATCAACCAAAACACGATATGCTTTGACCTCGGCACCACGTTTGGCGAAGTAGGGAAACAGTGGCTTGTAGTGCAATCCTTTAAGCGTCTGACCAGCAAATTTTTCCAGTAACACATATTCGGCTTCAGTTTTATAGACGTAGGATAAACGTGATTCGGCTAGCACAAAGAGTCGATCGCTTTTTACATCACGTACCTGTAAAGCGCGAAATTTGTAATTAATGGGCACGAATTCGAGTAAAATATTTCTCATTTTGTGATTAATAAGCGCAAATTAGATTTAAGCTTACCTTTACATAAGTCATAGTAGGATGCACACAACAGGCAAAATTGGAAGGCAGTGTCCATGGCGTGGTGGTCCACACCAAAAAATAAGTATTAGGCAGTGTTACAGCTTCAAGAGCTATAACCACACAAGGGTCAACAACTTCTTTATAATTCTGATTAGCTTCGAAGTTTGAAAGTGACGTTGTACACGCAGTTGAATAGGGCATTACCTTGACACCTTGGTAAACTAAGCCTTTGTCATACAATTGCTTGAAAATCCACCAAATGGATTCCATGTACCAAGGATATAAGGTCTTGTAATCATTTTTAAAATCAATCCAACGTCCAACGCGGGTAACAACCTGCTCCCATTCATCTGCATAACGCATGACAATCTTGCGGCACTCGGCATTATATGCTTTGATGCCCATTTTGGCCACATCCTCCGGCCCGCGTATGTTTAGCATTTTGTCGATTTCAAATTCCACTGGCAAGCCATGGCAATCCCAGCCAAAACGGCGATCAACATGATAGCCCTGCTGATAGGCATAGCGTGTGACAATGTCCTTGATAGTGCCGGCCAATATATGACCATAATGCGGCAGGCCGGTAGCAAATGGCGGCCCATCGTAAAAGGTGTACCTAAATAGTGCATTTAGTAAGTAAACTTAGGCTGATGTAATAATCTTTTAGAGTTACTCACTTCGGTTTGCCTTTTGAGAGCTGGCTGCATTTTTCAAAAACCTTTCCATCACGCCACTGTTGCAAAATATTTTCCTCTTCGCCGGGAAAGTTCATGCTTTCCGGCACGCGGCAAACATCGCTGCGCTCAAGTTTTTTTGCAGCGCTCATTTTTTTAACACTGTATTAATTTTTCAATTAGGTTGTTACAATATTCAATAGTAATCGCTTACCTTTTAAGTAAGAACCTTTCTGCAAAAAAATGCCCTGATGGCAAAACAACGTGCACTCAACAAATGCGGTCAACGAAACAGCTCTCTCGACATATGTTCAAGCTATCGATTTTCGATACATATAGCTGATAAGTATTGTTCTGAAATCGCATGCGCATCGTAGCGAATGCCAAAAACTTCCAAGAAGCAGCAGCAATGTGTACATTTTTTGTGTTGTCTGTGAAAATTAGCTGAAAAGTAATTAAAAGTTTAATATAATCGCCTTGAATAAATAAACTTTGTCCCTTAAAGTGATTCTGACGGTGTTTTGTGTATTTAACGCAGTGGCACACTTGCTTTGAACCCTTAATAGCTGCTGTATGACGCTTTGTGTGCGTCAACATGGCACGCCCAATTTTTCCGAATCAGCAAAAAATTGCTGAAAAATTAATTATACTAAATGATCGCGGACTGGGTATTTTAACTCGCATTTACAACATCAAAAAAGCATGCGGCGATACCAAATCTAAACCAGGTTTCCTATCTGAGAAGTCCCTGGAATCATCCATTAAATTCATTGTCAAGCGTTTCCCCAATATCGATGTAAAGGGTCTTAATGCTATAGTAAACATCAAGGCGGAAATCATTAAATCTTTATCCCTTTATTATCATACATTTGTCGATTTGCTGGATTTCAAAGACAATGTTTGCGAGTTGCTTACAACTATGGATGCCTGCCAAATACATTTGGATATTACGCTAAACTTTGAACTGACCAAATACTATCTAGATTTGGTGGTCACTTATGTGTCGCTAATGATTGTGCTGTCACGTGTAGAGGATCGCAAGGCTGTCTTGGGCCTGTACAACGCCGCCTATGAGCTGCAGCATAACCAGGCGGACACAGGTTTTCCTCGCCTTGGTCAAATGATACTCGACTACGAAGTGCCGCTCAAAAAGCTAAGCGAAGAATTCATACCACACCAGCGGCTGCTGACCAATGCTCTACGTTCGCTGACATCCATATATGCTTTGCGAAATTTGCCCGCTGACAAGTGGCGTGAAATGCAGAAGCTGAGTTTAGTAGGAAATCCAGCAATTCTATTAAAGGCCGTGCGTACGGATACCATGTCCTGTGAATACATTTCACTGGAGGCCATGGATCGGTGGATTATTTTTGGTCTTTTGCTAAATCATCAAATGCTAGGTCAATACCCAGAAGTAAATAAAATTTGGCTTTCGGCGCTTGAGTCCAGCTGGGTTGTAGCACTCTTTCGAGATGAGGTATTGCAAATACATCAATATATACAAGGCACATTCGATGGCATTAAGGGCTACAGCAAGCGCATTAGCGAGGTAAAGGAGGCCTACAATACGGCAGTGCAAAAAGCCGCATTAATGCATCGGGAGAGACGAAAATTCTTGCGTACCGCTTTAAAAGAGCTTGCTCTTATAATGACAGATCAACCAGGACTGCTGGGACCCAAGGCAATATTTATATTCATAGGATTGTGTCTAGCACGTGACGAAATCCTTTGGCTACTGCGGCACAATGACAATCCACCACTGCTGAAGCACAAAGGTGAGTTATAGTCGTTTTATAATTTTTGGTTGCAAACAATAACTTTTTTCTTTTAGGTAAAAGCAATGAGGATCTGGTGGATCGTCAGCTGCCTGAGTTGCTGTTTCATATGGAGGAGCTGCGCGCGCTAGTGCGGAAATACAGCCAAGTTATGCAACGCTATTATGTGCAGTATTTGTCCGGCTTTGATGCCACTGACTTGAACATACGCATGCAAAGTTTGCAAATGTGTCCAGAGGATGAGTCTGTCATCTTTAGCTCGTTGTATAACACAGCAGCTGGATTGACCGTCAAGCAGGTGGAGGACAATGAACTCTTCTATTTTAGACCATTTCGTTTGGATTGGTTCCGTCTACAGACCTATATGAGCGTAGGCAAGGCTGCTTTGCGCATTACCGAGCATGCTGATCTAGCACGTCTGTTAGATTCTATGGTATTTCATACGCGGGTTGTGGATAATCTGGATGAAATATTGGTGGAAACATCAGACCTTAGTATCTTCTGTTTCTACAGCAAAATGTTTGATGATCAGTTTCATATGTGCCTGGAGTTCCCGGCGCAAAATCGATTTATTATTGCGTTCCCATTGATTTGCAGTCATTTTCAAAACTGCACGCATGAAATGTGCCCCGAAGAACGACATCATATACGTGAGCGTTCGCTAAGTGTTGTCAACATATTCCTGGAGGAAATGGCCAAGGAGGCAAAGAATATTATAACCACAATTTGTGATGAGCAGTGCACCATGGCTGATGCGCTTTTGCCTAAACACTGTGCCAAAATCTTGTCCGTGCAATCAGCGAGAAAAAAAAAAGATAAATCCAAATCAAAGCATTTTGATGATATACGAAAACCTGGCGACGAATCGTATCGCAAGACGCGCGAGGATCTGACCACTATGGACAAGCTGCATATGGCGTTAACCGAACTCTGTTATGCTATTAACTATTGTCCCACTGTTAACGTCTGGGAGTTTGCATTCGCGCCGCGTGAATATCTCTGTCAAAATTTGGAGCATCGCTTTTCACGCGATCTGGTGGGCATGGTCATGTTCAATCAAGAAACCAATGAGATAGCCAAACCTTCGGAGCTGCTAGCCTCTGTGCGAGCCTATATGAATGTCTTACAAACTGTGGAAAATCACGTTTTTATAGATGTAACACGAGTCTTCAATAACTGCTTGCTGCAGCAAACGCAGGCTTTGGACTCCCACGGCGAGAAAACCATTGCAGCGCTTTATAACACTTGGTATAGTGAAGTGCTCCTAAGGAGAGTATCTGCAGGCAACATAGTATTTTCCATAAATCAAAAAGCATTTGTGCCTATCTCTCCAGAGGGCTGGGTACCATTTAATCCACAGGAGTTTTCCGATCTAAATGAACTTCGCGCTTTGGCCGAGCTGGTAGGCCCATATGGAATTAAGACCCTTAATGAAACGCTTATGTGGCACATTGCGAATCAGGTGCAAGAACTGAAATCTTTGGTTGGCACCAACAAGGAGGTGCTCATTACACTGCGCACCAGTTTTGATAAACCTGAAGTTATGAAGGAGCAATTTAAGCGATTACAAGATGTGGATCGTGTGTTGCAACGTATGACAATTATAGGAGTGATTATTTGCTTCCGGAATTTAGTGCACGAGGCTCTGGTTGATGTGCTAGACAAGCGCATACCCTTCTTGCTAAGCTCCGTCAAGGACTTTCAGGAGCATTTACCAGGTGGCGATCAAATTCGCGTGGCCTCTGAAATGGCATCGGCAGCTGGCTTGCTCTGCAAAGTAGATCCCACTCTCGCAACGACACTTAAGTCCAAAAAACCAGAGTTTGATGAGGGAGAGCATTTGACTGCTTGTTTGTTAATGGTATTTGTGGCCGTGTCTATACCAAAACTGGCACGCAACGAAAACTCCTTTTATAGGGCAACCATTGATGGTTACTCAAATAATACGCATTGCATGGCAGCGGCTATCAATAATATTTTTGGAGCCTTGTTTACTATTTGCGGGCAAAATGATATGGAGGATCGCATGAAAGAATTTTTGGCCTTGGCAAGTTCTTCGCTACTGCGTTTAGGTCAGGAATCTGATAAGGAAGCCACGCGTAACAGGGAATCCATATATTTGTTGCTCGATGAGATTGTCAAACAGTCACCATTTCTAACCATGGATTTGCTGGAGTCTTGTTTTCCTTATGTGCTGATACGTAATGCTTATCATGGTGTTTATAAGCAGGAGCAAATACTGGGATTGGGTCTATAATTTGGATCTGGAGGAGATCACATACATTAATTCAAACGAGTATTTCCGTATTTATATAGGTTTTTTGATAATCTGATCAATCATTATGCTAATCCATACTATATTGTTAAACGAATCATATTACTATCCATAAATAAACATACTCTGCATTTACACACAGTATGAATAAAGTGCATATGTAAACCCAAGAACCTTCCTGATGATAATTATTTTTATGCTTCATGGCGTTAGTACATAGTATTCGTACGCATTGGAAACAACTCATTTTTATCAAATCCATTTTTCTAAATTTAAATATGTGAGCATGCCTTGTAAGTTTTTGTTGAATTTCTCACAAAGGCAAAAGGACTGCCCATTTGAAAAACTGTCGATTTTTTAAGTTATCAAAACATATTTTCAATTACTGTCATTTTTAATATAGCGTACTTGACTCTTATTGAAAAATTGTTTGCTTGTTACAATCACTAGCACAATGGTAAGCATGTCCCAAACGAAATAATAAAAACCAATAAGGCAAAAGTAAAGTTATTTCTAGTTAAAGGGAGGCATCACCATCGCAGAAGCATCCTCTCAACAAGGTATGTCCCCAGAAAAGGTTGAAGCTGATACCACAGCCTCTGTGGTCGCTCAAACCGTAAATATTGCGGTTTCCGCCAAAAAGAGGGCACCGCAGGAAACAACCTAAACTGCTAAAGCTATGACAGAGAAAAAGAAGCAAAAAAAAAGGAAACCAGCCACTGATAGGAAAGGAGCAAGATTTTCCTCAGCTTAAGGAATCTATACCGTCAAAGTTAGCAATACTACCAAGAGACTACCCTCGACAGCTGCTTCAAAGGGACGAATTGATTATGATAGAGTTAACACTGGTCACAGAAATGCGGAATGGTGGAACTCCTAATTTAAGCTTTAACGGTATAGAATATCATAATGGACTCTTGCTTGTCGTTTGTCTAGATGCGAAGACCAGAGCATGGCTGGAAGAAGCTGTATCTAAGATTACTTCAATACAAGATGTTACTTTACGAACCTGTCAATGGGAAGAAATTGCTGACATAAGTGTTATCACAGTGGCTCTGCCCCGTGCAGTAGATAAGGATAAGAACACCGTCGTGAGTCTATTGGCAAAGCAGAACCAGAGTCTCCACCCAGAAAACTGGTTATTTCTAAAGTGTACTGACACGATAAATTCAATAATTGTTGAACTAGGAATAGGGACAAAGACTTTGGAAGCACTAAAGGCCCGCGGCATGAGCTTAAGTTATCTTTTCAGTCAAATTCCTTGTATCCCAAGTCAATATACACTTTAGGACCTCGACCAAGAAGCTCTGGTATGGCCAGATAGTTCCGTTTGCAAATGCAATAGTGGTATAATGATAATTGACGACGATTAGATTAACGGAAGGATTTCATGAGCAGACTAAAGCCATAAAGCGTACTTTATTATAGCAAACCCAAAATAACTAGACTATTAATAAGTAAATTAATAAAGACTTGAAGAAAGAAATTATTTTCATTTAAAGGTTTTTAGAAAGCCTTGGTCGTATTTTAGGATCCCTTGTTTTCTAAGAAACGTAACTCAACTCCTTGGAAAAAAGGCATTCCGTTTCCCAATTCTAATGTTTATTAGTACTTAATATAAGTTTAAATAAACTATAATTCCTTTATTTAACCCACATTATTCATCCTAAAGAGCCCGTATTAATTGCTCATTTAATTTGGTTAACAAGTACTTTGTGCATCGTTCAAGCCGGCAAACAAGTCGCTTACTCGATATCAACTTGTAAGTATGTACTAGTTGTCCATATCGGTAATCGATACAGATTTTCGATTATTGCCATTTTAAAAAATGTTTGCTTGCTTGTAATTGTATATTTAATATTGCATTCGCATTGAAAAGCAACGCTGATGTCAGCGGAAATAAGATCTTTCGGAGAAAATAGAAAGAGGAGATCACGTTTAAGTGGCGCAGGCATTAAATGGTACAAAAGATACCTTAATCACGGCATGTCAGAAGAGCAAGCTCTATCTCGGGCTCTCGAGCGCAAGACTACATGGTCCTCAGTCGCCAAAGGCGCAAATGCGGCAGTACCAGCACAAAAACGAGCACATCAGCAAACCACTCCAAGTGCTAACACAAGTGCAAGCCAAGCTAAGAAGCCCAAAGATCCGCCACTGCAGAAAACATGTTCACAATCAAACGCAGCAGTAAGCCAGACTAAGGGAGAAGTTACTTCTCAGTTAAAGCATACAAAGGAATCTTCAAATGTCACAATAGCTAAAGCACTAAAAGTAGCTATCCTAGCAAGTGACTACCCTCGACGGCTGCTAAAAAAAGGCGAGCTGATCTTGATAAAGTCAGCACTAGTCACAGAAATGCGGAAAGGTTGGACTTCTAGTCTAAACTTTAGCGGAATGGAATTTCGAATTGGACTGATGCTGGTCAGTTGTCTGGATGAGGAGACGAGGGCATGGTTGGATGCAGCTGTTTCTAAGATTACGGCTATACAACATACTACTTTACGCATCTGTCAATGGGACGAAATTCCTAACTTTCAACTTATCAGCTTGATAGTGCCCCGTGCAGTAGGTGAGGATAAGAAGACTGCTATGAGTCTATTGGAAAAACAAAATCAGCACCTTCAGCCAGAAAACTGGCTTTTTCTAAAATGTTGCTACAATATAAATGGAATATTATTGGTACTTGGTATAGATACAAAGACTTTCAAGGCTATAAAGGACCGTGGCATGTGCCTCAGCTATCTTTTCAACCAAATTCCATGCATCCTGCTTCCACACACACTTTCCGACCTACCGCATTCGACCTACATGCCAACGAACGCACCTCCAGATACTTCCCCCTCTCAGGAAATATCGTCAGTGGAAGATGTGTTTATGGAGGCACTTAATATTAAAACGGAGGGAAATAATAACGAGTCTGGTGACTTTCTCATTGAACTCGACGAAGCTGTGCTAAAAGTAATATCAGAAAGCTCAACTTGCAAATGTGCTCGCGAAATAATCGTGATTGACGACGATTAAACAACAGGCTGACAAATACCGCAGACAATAATATGAATGTTATGCACCAGGGAGTGCCTTTTGTTACAATTAAATCTAATCAAAGTAAGATAACATAAATAAAAATAAATATTTAACATTTGTTGTTTCATTTTTCTACTTTTAAGTAGAACCAAAACAACAATAAATGGAGTTTTCTTTCAGACCCTGGTCTTTAAGACGAAAGTGGAACTGAGCCGGGCTTTAGAAGTTGCCCCAGCATCCGTAGCCACTCAATTCGTTTGAAGCGGGAATATCACCCAACAATGTCATTGTTTACATTAATCCACATCTTCTAGCCTAAGTACATACATATTTACGCCACTGACTACATACATATGTATGTACATACATATATTGAGTTTTATTATTGCGTGTATAGGAATTTTAGTGGACTTGCCTTTTTCAGCTCTTTAATATATTCCTTCGTACCCGAATGAATTAAAATTTCAGGCATTGTCAATCAATGATATTCTCACATAGTTTATACTGTGTAAAGTTTTAAATTAGTTTAATTCTGTAATTAAACATATTTGTTTACCTTTTTGTTAAATCTGATAAGACCAATTAATTGGTTGCAAATCAGTGTGTACTCATCTAACAAAATCGATAACAATACTTCTCAACCAATTTGTTGCTATCGACTATCAGAATTCAGAACTCGATTTGGCGCCTTTTAAATCCGTAACTACTTTACTTATCTTTATGCATAATAATAGGTTTAAAAATGCTAAAGGTTATCTTTGTTGTCTTAATATTACCCTTAAATACTTAAAACAATAATGGCATTTATTTTTCCATATATTTAATTTGTTGAATTGTTTTGTTTCAACGAGCGTGCATTTTGTCATTTGTTTTTTTGTTTTTACTGCACATTTATTTATTACAAATATTTTGCGTAGTTGTATTTGTTAATATTGTGTATTTTGTGTTTTTTTTTTATAGTATTTATTATTTGTATGTTATGATTGGAAAAAGCTTCCATCATATTAAATTATTTGGTCACGTTCAAAATTTCTTATGTATTAGTGTACAAATTCTTTTGTATGAATCTAGGTTGGTAATAAAATATGTTTATTTTTGTATTTTTATGCGATTTTATTTGCAAATATCATTAGCACATCATTTCGCTGCATGTAAATTTAATAAGTGTATATTTATGTAAATTTTATTAAAGAGTTTTCAATTCCGCTACAAGGATCTATTTTATTTTGTTTGTATTTAAGTTGCGATTTTTTTACTGCGGAAAATTGTAAAAAATTTGTTTATTTTTGATTAGTTCAATGTGTGCAGCTATTTTTAGATTTGATTTGTTTTAATCTATTTTTATTTACCTTGCTGTTTATTAAACTTTAATGTTTATTCGCATATTAACTATAACAAAAATAAAAACAAATCGAAAAGTTTAGGTAAATTAAATTTTAAAAATGTAATAGGTACATGAATTTTTTTCAACTTTTGAAAAAAAAAAATTAAGTTTAAAATAAATTAAAAATAAAACCATAGCGGTTTCAATAAAATAAAACTTGTAAATCAATTTTTTTGTTGCATAAAATTTTTATAAAAACTTCTTGGCTAAATATGCCAGGGATCACTACAGGCTGCTGGAAAGCTGTCAGAATAAATTTTATTTTAATATTATCATAAAATTGTTATTATCTACATTTTTTTATTTTAATTTATGTACATACATATAAACGTATGTATAAGTATTTAAAATATTTTACTAATTTATTAGATTACTTTTTTATATTCACATGTTTAAGTGTGAATTTGTTTTTATTTAATTTTTTTATAGGTTGAAAATGTTTGTTGCAATCAGTCAGTCAGTTTAGGCATCTGTTGACTTGAAATTTGTCGTCATTGTCTTTTGTTTATATTCTTTAGATATATATTTCTTATACAAAAAAAATGCAAACTTTAAAAATAATTGAATAAAACAAAAATGAAAATATAAACATCTTAACATTTTCTTTTTGTTTTGTTTTCATTGCATTTCTTCATTTAAAATAAAATCGCATTGTTTGCTATAATTTAATTTTTTCTTTTTTAAAGCTCTCAAGTACAAAAATCTTTTTAAATAAAAATAGCGTAAAAAATTTAAACGCGGCACACACACGTATTTCATTTATAGTTTTTTTATTTTATATTAATTCTAATTAAATATTTTATTAAATTATATAATATATTTATCGATATTTTGTTTGTTCGTATATAAAACTTTTTTAAGCCTACGTATACATATACATACTCATGTATTTTTTTATGTACTTGTATATATATATGCCTAACTGCCATTGTGTATGTGTATTTGTGTAAGTCTCACTAAGTTTATTTTTGGTTGTCTTAAACAAATTCCTCTGGTTCTAGCCAAGGATGTTGCAAGCACTCGGCTGCCGAGGCACGTATGACGGGATTATACTCAAGCATGGGTAACAAAAAGTCAGAAAACTTTTTAGCTTCCACGGGATCCCAATCGTACTTCTCAATCAATACATTCAACAGACTCCAGGGCTTCAATTTGGTGATGTTGCGTAAGCTGCCTGCAAAGTTAAAACAATTTTTAGTCTATAGATCTTGGGTAAGCCACATATAGATCTTACCATAGCTGGTAAAGTATTTGAGACCATGTTTTCCACGCAGTATAACCGACTGTGGTATAGAACCCAGCAGCTCCACAATATGAGCTAAATGGTCTTCGTCACGGGAATACGATTCGCCGGCATGTGGGTCAAATAGATAATCACCCGTAGCCAGTTCAAAGGCTAGGCAAGCAGTGCTCCATATATCGGCGGTATAGTTATAAGGTGCACCCAGTAGCACCTCAATAGAACGATACTGACGCGTTTGTATGTCCTCGGTAAAGTGATGGTACTGTGTGATGAGTAAAAATATAGAATTATAAATACATTATAAAATAGAAATAATAGCAAAAGTATGGGAAATTGAACAAAAATTTAAAAGGCTACGGAATACTAAGAGGTTATCCCAAAGAATTATACACATGTAATAAACTCTGAGATTACATTGATGGAGTTAAATCGTTCTTGGTTAGGTTAGGTTCGGTAAGGGCGTCTGCAAGGGCCTAAACCGGATCGCTGTAATACCGGAGATCTCCCTTTTACCACGTTAGAAGAACTCCCATCCCTTTGCTACGATGTAGCTTGCAACCCACCTTGGACATATAGATGCTAGCTCAGCTATGTTATAAAGGAAGTACTTTTCAAGGTGCTTATTCCTACGTTCATTAAGAGCAAAATAAGTGCTCTACTGATTCAACTTCGTCTTTGCAGCTTCTGCAAAAGTCATGGCTCGGTACATTCATTCTGGTTGCATGTGTTCCAACAAGTCAGTGTCCAGTGATCGCTCTGACAACTGCCGAACACTGCGACCGTTTGAGCCCGCAGAGTCCATATCCATATCTGTTGTGTATTATACCACAATCTTTGTAAGTGAGGGCTAAATTTATCCCTGGTTTGTAACTTGAAAGTAGCCATAGACTTACGAATGTCCTCCTTATCCAGTAGGAGGATAGATGTCGTGCCTACTCTGGCCAATTCATTTGCTACAGTTGTTGACTGTCATCGAGTTGGAGTTGCACGAAATGTCATTATGGCTGCACGGCTATCCGAATTTATCGTCCCGGTATCCAGGTTTCTCGTTAATGGCAAGGATCTCTGCATGAAAAACGCTACAGTTGTCCGGAAGTCGGAAAGACTCTCTCTTTCTCTGAGTAATCTCCCCCCGCACCTTGGTGGTTAAGCTTGGAGCCGTCCGTGAAGAAATTAATACAGTCAGTTCCATAAATATCTCAAGCGTCTTGAGATAAACATATAATGAATTACTAAAAATTTTTTACTTCCCAACCAGAGATGATTTTAAAATAACTTTTTATGTAGGCGGAATTTAGGTAAGAGAGTCAAAGTACATCTTAATCAAAACCTCATCGAATAAGTATAAAAACAGCTATGATTTCCCCACTAAGTTCTGATAAGGGTCAGAGGTTTCCGAGATTACAAAATTTTGTAGATGGTACAGGATCAGGACAATACTTACATCGTAACAAGCATTGCCCAGATCGGCAATTTTGACCCGCACGTTGCTATTGTTGATGAGCGACTGTATCGTATGCGTATAGGATTGACTTTGACTTTGATTCTGCGAAGGAATGGCATTGGCATTGACATTTAATTTAGCTCCACTCGTTGTGGTTGTTGTTGTGGTTGGTATGGTCGTTGTTGTGCAACTGCTTCCTGCTGTTGTTGTTGTTGTTATTGTTGCTGTTGTAAGCTCATTAGCGCCATTACTATTAAACAGCTCTGTTGCAGTTGCACTTGTCGTTGTTGTTGTTGATGTCGTTGTTGTATTGATTGTTGTTGTAGTTGTTGTCGTTGTTGGCATAAGATGCGTGAACATGTACGTGCACGTGCTAGTTGTGCTGCTTGGTGGAGTTTGTGCATTATCGGAGTTGGAGCAGGCAGCGGGATAGCTATTGTTTATATTTCGTGTTGTTGTCGTTTGGGATTGTTGCTGTTGTAGTTGTTGTTGTCGTGTTGTTAAGATTGGGCGTGCACGTGCTTTGAGTATTGGTGTAGGAATTATTTGTTTTAGAGTTGCTGATTGTGGTAATTGTGTTGGGCAGCTGCATTATGTAATATATTCATATAACACAAATATATTATTTTTTCAAGGATAATGCACACACAGAAAGAAAAGAAGAAAAAGAGAAAACGAATTTGTTTTTGGTGCAATGCGTTAAAAAATAATCGTAAGAAATATTGAGATCATTCTTTTATAATTTAAAAATTTTTTTTTAAGCACTACAGTGGCTGAATGCAATAGGGGGCCCTACACAAATTACATGACCCGTTCGGGGGGGAGGCAGGGGGTCTTGAAAATATTACACTTTGCCACTTGACTGGGAGGAAGGTCTATGTTTATGTCACGAAGTCAATAATATTCCGTTTCAGAAATAATAGATACTTTATTTTTTTGGTTATTGGTTCCAAAAATTTCCTAAAATTTTTCTACCTTTTAAATTGGGCCGTACCCAAGGCCACTAGTCCGTTAGGTTTGGCTAAATTGTACTTTTTTCGCTAATTTAGGATGGATAACGATAATCCAGTGGGGGATCCACGAAATTTTTTTACATTAAGCAGACGATCTTACTAAAAATTTTGGCTTTATAAAGCAATCATCTGTTACGGCCCTCTAGTCCTTGTAGAAACTAAGGCACACGTATATACAGTGGATTTCATAGCTATAGGACAGTCTGAAAATTTTGTGTTCAAATGTAAATATTTCGGTTCATAAGCACGATCCAGCAAAACTTCCTTTACAAAAACAACTGCCTAATATTGGAGCTTTTAATTTACCAAAAGGTTATTGCACTGTTGCTTCACACGGTGCTTCGCAATAGCTTATGCATGGAAAGTCATTTTTGATGCAATTTTGGTCGTTTCATTACTATAGGACAGTAGTCTATTATAAGGAAATTATGTAAGGATGGCATAAATACATTTTATTTCAATTTGAAATCACTTTTTTTGGTAATTTTATGATAAATCGACGCAATATGTGAATATTAGTTTATGGTAGAGAGACCATATAATTGCGAAAAACGACGTGGGCAGAGGATGATGTATATTTTATGGAAAAACATATGAACCGATACATAATTATTTGGAATTTGGAATTTGTAATTTCTTTGGAAACATCGAGAAATAAAAAAAATATATTTAAAAGATAATTGGTAAGATTTCGAAATGGTAAAAACGAATAATATTAAAAAATTCATAATTTTCTTCAGTTCCTTGCTCAGAGTTGATGCCAATAGTGGACCATAAAGTGTCCAAAACTACAATTTAGCAAATCGTCCAGAAGTGCCCACGAAAGACGCATGTCACGAAGTCCAAATCTTGAACCACTAAAGAAATGCCCTCTTTAATTTATCTGTTGTAACTTATTTTTAATAGGCGCGCTTTTGCGTAATTTTTTGTGCATGTTTTTTAAAGATTCTCCTTATAAGATTGATTGTTTTTATATTTTCCAATTAGAAAGAAATCATTGAGTTCGACTAGTCCGGGTGAATATAATTACTATTGGAGGGATTTGCAAAGGATAAAATTAAATTTTTCTTGGCGAAATTTTAGAAGCTGCTTGGTTTTTGTGCGAGGCGCGTTTAAAGCCAGTTAAACCTCGACCCCCTATTAAACTCATTTGAAATGAGCAGTGGGGATTACTGACATGTCTGTCTAAGCGTTTTGATACCATTCCCATGTAAAACTTTGGCGAAATGCTATTTTTTTAACAGGACAACGTCTAAATTCAAGTAGATAAGCTCGCGAATACCCTTTTTAGGGCGACTCTTACGGTCAGAAAGCCTGCGAATTTTCATCTACTTTATTTTATACTTATTTCTCAATGATTCTAAATAAATTCCAAATATAATTATGTTATCGGTTTATATGTTTTTCCATAAATATACACCATTCTCTGTTCCATGTCGTTTTTCGCAATTATATGGTCTCCCTACCATAAACTAATATTCACATATTGCGTCGATTTATCAAAAAATTCCAAAAAGAGATTTCAAATTGAAATAAAATGTATTTATGCCATCCTTACACTTAATTTCCTTATAATAGACTACTGTCCATATAGTAATGAAACGACAAAATTGCATCAAAAATGACTTTCCATGCATAAGCTATTGCGAAGCACCGTGTGAAGCAATAGTGCAATAACCTTACGGTAAAATAAAAGCTCCAATATTAGGCAGTTGTTTTTGTAAAAGGAAGTTTTGCTGGATCGTGCTTATGAACCGAAATATTTACATTTGAACACAAAATTTTCAGACTGTCCTATAGCTATGAAATCCACTGTATTTATCTGGTATTGAGGGAATCGGATTTTTAAAAAAACATGGGACGTTTTCGAAAATCGAAGCCCAACAAATAGTGGGGTTAGTTTACTACTCCAGCTTCTTGGACCGATCCGAGAAGAATTTCGAAATCTTATTAAACGTAATTTTTTTACAATCTAGCCACTGTATGCATTTTATTTTTATTTGTTGACATTCAGAACATTAAATAGGCTGTAAAATATATTAAATAGGTTATTATTTAAGCGTTTTAATTTTTTTTTTTTTTTTTTGTAGCATAATTTTAAGCGCTAAGCGTGTAAATGGGTTTTTATTTATAAATCACATACACAAACATCTAAAGCCATTTTAAATATCAGCTTAACGAAACTATACATAAAAGCGTTTTACACACATATACATATATAAAAATACACATATGTATGTTTTTTATTTAAGGTAAATGTTTTATGGAATCTTTGCATATATTTAATAGTGTGTGAGTTTCTATAAATTATATATTAAAAAAGCAAAGCAAATTATTTTGAAAATAAAAATAGTTGTTATAAAAAAAATAACCCATTTTACCAAATGGTATTTAAAGTTGTAAAGTTATATAAAAATCGTCGAAAGCAAGTTAATGCTAGAAGAAAGGATCGCTTCGGCAGTCCTTGAAAGGCCTTGTAGGGAGAAGTGCGAGGTCGATGGTCGCACTCGTCATTCCTTAAATATTTAATAACTTTTTCAAATTTACGTTTGTTCCCCTGTAGATTGTTCTAACCGACCCCCTATGAAGAATATATGTTTACTTTTAATCAGATCATAAGATCTCGGACATCAATTTTGATATACAGACTAATGTGGTGGCCATGATAAGTAAAATTTAATTACTCCTATAAGCTCTGAATTCTTATTATAACGCTAGACCTGCCCTTCTTCTTACTACCATCCTTATGGGCACTCAGCGCCCCTTAGTGTATTTTGTATGGACAAGGGCTATATTTCATAAAAAATTTGCCAAACCACAAAATATTTCGACAAATATAGTAAATAATTTCGAATTTTAAGGACGGGTTTAGTGTTAACCATCTTTTGTACCTATAATATATCGCTAGAATAAGATATACCTAAGATATTAGGCTAAGAGTTAAATTTAATCTATAAGTATCTTTCCATATATACAGCCCAGTTCTTTAGCTGCCCCAGAGCGATCGATACAAAGCAGTTCTTACAAACTGAATACTGCGCATTTTAAAGTCGGTGACGGCCAACTTTGAGCAAAATAATTTTTCATTTTGTATTTCATATATGAAAAATTATGTTGATTATGATAAATGACAAAAAGCAGGATTGCACAAAAGGAAAACTTTAAAAACTTTCAACTAAGCAATAAGCAACACGCTGTTAAAACCGCAAATGCCGCAGCAGCTGCAGGAGAGTTTAAGTCAGGGCAAAACAAACTTAGACCACAAAGGGTTTAAGGGTAAAAGGTACTCTGCACGACCCTTTAAGTTTGTTATGCTCAGATGAGTTCCATCTCTCTCTGTCTCTCCGCGCGCAGCAGACAACAAAATAACGTTAAAGAAAAAGAGCTCCCCAAATTAGCCTGTAGTAGTAGGGGTAGTAGTTGGGGGGGCAAGTTCAATCAATTTACCTTCTTTACACTGTTAACGTCAATGTCGTTAACGTTGTCAGTAAGGCTTACGCTTACGTTATTTGTACTTTCAATAACGTCGCTTTCGGTAGGCGTATCGCTGGCTATGGTGCTTGTATTATCACCGATGGTATCGGTATCAGTGTCATCATCGTGTTCGATAGAAGACTGTGCGGATTTTGTAATAAAAACAAAAAACATTCAAGAATAGTAAAACATAAGAAATGTAAAATCATAATAGACCATTTTTGCTGTGTAATAGATTCCAATTAAATATTTATGTACAAGTAATTAATAAAGTGCAAATTGTTGTATCACGACGTCAAATTTGACATGACACATACACAGACATTAAATGTTAATGATATTTCTTGGCTCTGTCATCGGTCCATGTAAATGTGTGTGTGTTTTTGTGTGTGTGTGAGTGTGCGTGTGTTAGTTAGACTGTCCAGCACTTACCTTGGCAGTGATTTTCTTCTCAGCACGATAACGATTATTTAAATTCGTAGTGGCACTTCCTAGTATAGGACTCTCGACTCCACTCACTCCAACTAGGCTGACGCCATTGCACTCGCTATCACCCAATAGGCTCGAGTACTTGGAAGCCAACGATGATGTTGTATTTGAGTTGAGTGTGGATGATGTGGTATCATCCTTATCCAGTGATGACATGACCACAGCAGCTAATGGTGTCGATGATGTCGAGTTATTCGCTGTGCTGTTGCTTGTATTGGTCGATCCATTCGGTTCTATGAGTGGCCACTTGGCACGAGTTTTCGTTTGCTTCTCAATCGAGCTGACTACAAAAGAATACATAAATTAATAAAAGTTCTACATAGCATTCTCAAGAACCTATTTCGCCACTAATTTAGCACTTACTATACGAATCCGGAAAATCGGCACCCTTAACCCGTAAACTGTTGATTTCATCGTCAATTTGTTGATTCATGGCCGCCGCATTGTCAATAACTAGCAAAATGTTTTCCGGCTTAACATCCGTATGTATAATGCTGCACTTGCTGTGCAAATAGTCAAGACCCTCCAGCACTTGCTTTATGATATTGCGCACTTGGGCAATGGCCAGACCCTGATAGTTATTCTTGACAATGAGCTTATAGAGACTACAGCCCAGTGCCTCAAAAACCAGACAGGTGTGCACACCATTGACGCCACGCACTGTAAAGTGATTGAGCAGACGAACAATGCGCTCGCGTTTGGCATCCAGAGGATCCGCATCGCGTATGGCCTCAAGCAGACGTATCTCATCTGCTGCAGTCTCTATATAGTGGGGGGCGCTCTTGACCACCTTCAGAGCAACGTACTTTTCATCTCTGTTTAATATAATCTTATTAGTTTTTTAATAGTTAGAGGTTTTGTCTAGGTGCTTACTTGAGATCACGACAGAGCCAGACTGTGGAGAAATGGCCCCAACCTAATTTACGCACCACACGAAACCGATTATCAAATATATCGCCAATAACTACCGGATGATAGCCTCCTCGGCAATACTGTGAGGCATCCTCTTGCTCTTCATCTGAGCCATAGACACTGCTTTCCGGCGAATCTGGATAGATTTCATCTGTGGTACTTAGCGTGCCGCGTGGCTCCGAGCTGAAAGTTAAAAAAAATATGCATGTTAAAAAATATAAAGCACATGAACATAATGCATTCTAGATCTTCTTATTGGGATACTTAATTAAGAATCTGATCATTTTTGTTTTGTATATTAAGTCCGTGTGGAGTTGTCTTTATCACATAGGACGCGTTCGTAGGTGACAAATAGGGGAATGTTCGGCACTATGCAAAGTAAGTGGGAAATAAAATACCACACGTGACCGAAAATAAACAAAACACTTGCTTGAAGGTGCAGATAAAGATTCTAGCACTACCGAATCGTCAAGATTCCTAATAGGAGTAAAAGGAACATATATGTTAAGTCAACCAAACTTGAAACCCTATTGGACTCTTAAAAATATTGGATCTTCCATGCCCGAACGATAGAAATTTTTCTGGTAATAAAATCCGTTGAATAAAACGCACTCCTTCACAATGTCGCCATCTCTCTGGATCCGATCTTCTAAGAGCTTAATCACAGCAGACAGAACCGGTAATGGAATTGTCCCAACATTAAATACTGACAGGTTTTAAGAATGTGTCTATAAACTTAGACTAATCGAAAATTTTCGTAAAAAAATAGGCAGCTAGGATTCACTTAGACATCGCGCAATCTCCAAGAGCTTTTTATTTTTGGACTCACTCCAATTGTTTGCCTATTTTATAAACACTATTAACATTGCCATGTTTTAAAATTCTGGCGTCTAAAAATATTTTCTCTAGCTTCTATTATTAGATTTGTTATTATTTTCTTTTATCACAAACGTGTGCTACAAAATTTTTGAGATTCTCATGGCAAAGAGTATAAATATTTAAAATGTTTTAAAATTAAAAATATAAAAGGTAAACAGAGAAATTGTACAAGAAATATCTTGCGACGCAGAAAAGCAAGATACATCAAACTGCGAACTTCTAGAATTGATCTAATCGGATGTTCACAAAAATATAGTAATAATATAATGATATGTGCCGAAAAACTGCTTCAAAAGTTTTTTCGTTGTATAAAACGGAACGTAAGAACCTTTTGTCTGAACCAAAAAGTTTTGATTTTTTTTATGTTTGAATACGATAGAACTAAGATACTAAGGAGCTTAAGAATCAGGTTCCGACAACTTATCTGCTGTTCGGTACAATTTGCCAGATGCAATTTTTTCCGTTTAACGTTTGTTATTATTTAATTCAAAAGTTGCCAATCGTAACTTTTGGCACATAATTGAGTTTTGTTACGAAGTGCCCCTATAAACATGATTCGAATCAAATGTCTGTGGTCCCGAAGCTAACCTATCCCAACGAAATTAAAGTTAACGAGCGCCGGCGATTTTATGATTTATTTATTTATGACGATTTCGATCAGAATTTTGATTGCCGAATTTGGCTGTGATCTTCATAAACCAACAAATTATGCTCTTAAAAAATGCTTTCTTTCGACAGGTCTAATGAGTGCTATATGTCTTTGAAAACCGACCGATTTTCGCATGTTAAATTTTGATTATGATATGCTTAAAAAACAAACGAGAAGCCAACGAATTATAAGGTGAAATATTTTTTCGAAGAATCGGTGCTATGTGGGAGAAGATCGCCAGACAATTTATTTATTTTATTTTTTCTCAAAAAAATTTCATATTTGCCTATTTCTGCAAAGAACTTTCCAATTGGAGAATTTTTTTTTGGTCCATAACAATTTATTAGTAACGATTTTGATGAGAATCGAAAGTTACGACAAAGACGTTTTTCTAAAGTTATGGGGAAAGTTTTAGAATTATATGTTGTTGGGTGCCGGAGAAAACACGGTAAATTGATTGCAGGGGGTAGAGTGCCGCTTCGATCAAATTTGGATGTTGATTTGTTAAGTAGAGCCACAAGAATCAGCGGACGGAAAGACGGACATGCCTCAATAGCTACCGAGGATACGATAAGAATTTTGGTATATAGGACATGGAATCTATCACGCCGCTTTCTGTCCGTTATATACATTGCACAAATCTAGTATACTCTTTGTGCCTATAGGTACAGGGTATCTATCTATATATTGTACAGTTCTTAAATTAATCCGACCTATCGGTCTAATGGGTTCAATGTTTGGGAACTGTAAAAAACATCTATATGCCAAATTTGGTTACGGTATGCCATGATAAGATTTAGTGGCCTTAGCACACTTCTTCTCTAGGTAACATACATTTTGGGCTTCCTTAAAACAATTATTTAAACTTTATACCTAAAGGTAACTTATTAGTTAAGAAAATCTTTCAAAGTCTTGGTTGCCCAATCAACTCTGGGATCTAGACAAAGATGCCGTCGAACGGACGTACAGACAGACATGTTTATATAGCCTTCTTTAGTAACCCAGATCAGCTTCCTATTCCAAAGCATCTTTCTTTGTGTTACATACATTTTGGACTTGTTTAAACCTAATATAAACTTTATACCCTTAGCTACAGTCTATTGTGAGGAGGCAAATCGGAAGAGGTACCCTGCTTGGTCTGCTTGGTGAAAGTGCTCTCGCCAAGCCTTTGATAGTATTAGTGGGAGTACTTCACCAAGCAGTGTCTCCATGGCTCTATCTCTCTTTCTAAATATTGTGCGGTGGTGATTTGCCTCCTCATACTATAAAATCTTATTAGTTAAATTGATCAACCCTAGAACATTTAAACCCACACACATGAAAGCACTAATATCCGTCTCATCCAGCAGCTGCTTCACAGGTTCAGCATCTTCCTTTGCAACTGACAGTACCATAACAAGCGGTTCCTTTTCAACTACAATTATCTCCTCAGTCTCCGGCTCAGGCTCAACAGTAGCTGCTGGGGTTGGCAATTTAATGGTCAACGGTTGTTCCCTGGGTGGCAGATAGTTTTCCGGCATGGGCATTACAACACGCTCACCCGGCGCAAATGGCTCAAAGCCAAACACGTGACGGCGATGACGTTTGGGTTGCTTGGATTGCTGCCTTAAGGCAATCAGCACGGGTCCTGCGGAAACGCAAGTACGTTTCTTGGTAAAACGCTTGCGTCGTTTTTTCTCCTCGACCTCCAGCATAGCTTCAGTGGCTGCCTCCTGCGCAGCGCGTTTCTCTTGCTCCGGTATGAAATCGAATTCGCAAGTTAGCGCCTTTGTGATGTCCTTATTGATGTCGGGTAGCAAGGCATTAGGCGGTTCAGCTGTATTAGCGCTGCTCCAAAGTCGCATGCAGTAAATCATATACAAAAAGATCAGCAGTAGACAAATCTGCAGTCCATACACAAAGAGCGGATCTGCAGCGAGAGTATCCACTATATAACTCACTAGCAGACATAGCTGCATCCAGTATATATAGAATAGCTGATAATACTCCATTAGGCAATGTTTCAGCTGTGGCCAGTAGAGTTGCCAAAGCTCAAGAAAATGCCAACTGGACCACACCGTTGTGGTGACATTGGTCTCTATGGGACAGGTAGTCATATCCAAGCTGTCGTCCCACCAAGCCACAAACTTCATGGCATTCATTGCGGGAGAAGACGACAGAGCTTTATTGTTAGTTAGGCACTAGGAATTTTCGCGCCTACATTGCACCCAAGCGCAGTAATGCAATCAAGGCTAGGGCAAGAACGCCGATGATGACGACGACGACCCACAATGGTGACGATGGCGCGCAGTAACCTTGACTTTCGTATGCGTTTTGTTGTTGTTGTTGCTGCTTTATAGTATTAGTTTTTTTCGCATTGTTTTTGCTCACTTGCACTCTTTAGTTTCCAAAATCCACTTACATAACGCGCGCGTCGCGGGTGTAAATAAACGGCTACATATATACTAAATCGCGTAGAACATATAGACAGAAAAATATATGAATTTTGAAAATGTTTTTGTATGATAGAAAAATATATCTTTTCTGCTTAGCGCGGCGTTTAGTCGACTGTTTCGTACTGAGTCGTCTAGGAAAATGTTGAAACGCTTTTTGTTTTCGTATTCAAAAGAGCAAGCCAAAGAATTTCGCATATACTACTACTCGCACTCACATATAATATATGTACGTATGTATGTATTTATTTATTTCTTTTTATTTATTTTTTTTGTTTTTGTCACAACTAAGTTTAGGTTCGGCGCGTTGTTTGTTGGCTGCCAACGTTGGGGCACTCGCTCAGCTGTGTGAGGCTTGCTCACTGAAAATATTCACACATGTAGCTATCTATATCTTTGTATCTATATATACACACACATAGATAGCATACATCTATCTTTTGGCGTCATTATTCAATGTACTTCATCAAATTATAGTACGTCTTGCTGCAGCCAATGGCGGTGGCAACTGCCGGTCATGGAACAAACACATACCCAGCTATAAGTTCATATGGTGCAAGAACGTCATCATCGTCATCATCATCAACATCGATAGTTTCATTATCATGCTAGACTTTGTGGTTATTATAAATTTTTTCGGCAAGGTGCCAATTTTTTTTGTTTGCGCCGTAATCAAAATTGGTTTATATTATTATACAAGAGGGGTACTCAATAATTTTACTAGTTCGCAAAATGAGCCTTAATTGAGTGCAATTTTTTTCCAATCCATATCGCTTAATCTTTTTGGTTTTGTCATTTCATCCTCATTGTTTGAAATCCATGTACTTCCAATAATTTATTAGCGTCAAATTTATAAATTAAAAGCATAATGACGAAAAAAAAAAATCACTCAATAACAATAGCAATATCTCGCGAATTTGATGCTGATAATTAATTTTCTACACAATTATTATGAAGATTCCCAAATTAAGGGTAAAGAGCAAGGTGAATGATTCCATTGAGATCTTGCAGCTATTGAAAACCGATACGAGGGCTTTTAGGACAAAGAAATGCAAGTTCCTGAGGACGTAAAACTTTGATTTTTTTTTTCGATCAAAAGTGTGATTTAGTGAAAATAGGAGCTTTCGCATTTTGTGTACATGTTCCATAAGATTTACAGTTCTTATCGATTTGGAATATCTGAGGCTCGAAATGTTCGTAAAACAAACCTCTTTCGGATCAAAGCTTAAAATATTAATAAAAAGAAAACTAAAATTTTGTAAGATGGAATAATGATTGAAAATTAGTCTTTTTTCGACTTGCTTGTAACTTCAATAATTTTGACTTAATCTGTACATAATCAAAATAATTTTTTTTAAATCTGGGAAACGGTTCTTAAGAAAAATAAAGATAATGCTATTTTCGTATTTCTCGACTCAAAATTACCTAAATGACCCAAAAATTTGTAAGCTAGTGTAATTAACTAGCTGATTTTTTCTCTCCAAAAATGTTTTTTTTTTATTTCAGCCGATCGTGATGTTGATTTTTTACAACAACTAGGAAACAGCTTCGAATGAAACTGTCTAGCCCCATTTTAAGCCAGACTGCCGATATAAATTATACATTCTTATCAGGTTACCCATGCTCCAATTTTGCGCACTTTAAGTCCGTGGAATTGAGAAAGCCATATCCAAAAAAGTGGATTTCAAATCCATACTGACTATGTTCGTCATAGCTGATAAAAAGGGCATGAAAAAAATGCTGTAAAAGTTTTCTGTGGCTCTAAACAGCAATCTAATATTTTGCTATCAAAATAGTAGGGGGCTCTACCCCTACTTGCAGCACACGCCAACACAGGCTCCTCCCTACGATCGCTTCGCGATCCTAACTTTATATATCCTTATATAGAAATGTCGACAACATTTTATTATATAATAAAGAGAAAATTCTATACGTATACATTAATACACTACACAAATTCGAAATACGGCTTCACACACTCTATTAAAATAATAATTTTAAAAGTATTAAAAAAGGACATTATGGACTGACTCAGTGCAGTCAAAAAATGCAAATTTTTACTAGTATTATGTTTTTTTTTTAACTATGTAAACCTGTGTTCCAGCTCCATTAATGGTTGAAAATTAATATAATTATTGAGATTGGCTGAGGTTAGCCTTTACTAGAGTATGTCTATGTCTAGGTTACACCGGTTGATCCCTAGGGGCAGTCACAAATAGACTGCATAGTCCTTAGTGAACATTTCACTAAGGCAGCATAAAATATCAAAAATTGTTGGAAAATACTTACAATACTCCAATTGCTAGGTACATTTGCGTTACGATTTTAGTTATAAAAATATATTTTTTAATTGCAAATTTTTTCTTTTATAAATCAGCGCGTTCTATGAAAATGCGTTTCGTTTTGCTTTATAAAAATATATTTTGAACTTATACGAACATTTAAATGAATGTGACATATATTGCTAATGAAAATTTGTCATACAGTTTTGAGCTACAAAAAAAATTGGATTAGTGCTTAAAAATGCAAATTGTACAATAAGTAAAAATTGCATCACAGCCCATTAATTGTTGTTTTAATTTTATTCAACTTTTACTGACGTGATTTCAAAGAACCAGCGCTATACAGCACACTAATTTCCAACATGTTCGTGCTCATTTTCGCACTTATTTGTTATTTTAGCTTAAGTACTCTTTAAACACACAAGTTTCCTCGAATGACTAAACATAAGAAATATATTGATTTTTACACCCACTCTATAGGACCCCAAAACCAGCTTAAAGTCGCCTGTTTTTGTGTGTTTTTTTTAATATTACGACAGCTTTTTATTAAAGCACTTGGCGCATGAGTCACCCTAATGAACACATACACACGCACACACACACATACACACAAAGGAATGCTAGAGACTTTGCGTTTTCATTGTCTTTGTTTGCTATAGGTGCTTGAAAATCTCTGTGCTAGCTATTTCCTCAATGTTATTATTAATAGACACGGGACGGACAAGGAATATAAAAACAATAAATCGCTGTTAAATGAGTGCAAAATAAAGAGCAAAGAGAGAGAGAGAGTGCGTGAACTTGTATGGGTGTGTGTGTGTGTTGGCCAACGTCATCGTTTGCTTGAGTGCAGAATATCCCAGCATAGAATTTTAAGCGACATTAAGCATTAAAGGGTGCTACGAGGGGGGCTTTAGAATTAGCCGAATTAAAATGCTGGTGTGAGTAAATGTTCGAAAAAAGAAAATTTGAACTTAAAGTTTGATTAAGTTGAATTTAAGGCACTCAGTGAATTTACCAGCATGGAAAAAATTTATCATTGTTATGATAAGTATTTCATTTAAAAGTTTCCTAATTTGGAACATTTAATTATTTCAACAATAAGAAGATAAGAATGTCAGGTCTTGTAAGGTCAGCTTGAATACCCTTTTTAAAAAATCATGAAAAAACAAACCAAAAATCAAGGACTCTTTTTTTTTTATTTGTAAAGATTTTGTAAAATTTCTGTAACCTAAGTTGAAATTTACTTGGTTCAGGAATTTAAATGAACGTTTTTAGTTTCGAGTGCTACAATTTTGAAAAATTTACAAAAATTGTGATTTAAAAAATGGCGTACGTAAAGTCGGGCGCGGACGACTTTGGGATACCCTGTACCACTAGCTTGCAATAGATTCCAGGTCCTTCACAAAAAACCAAAAACAGAAGAATTTTTAAGCAAAAAAATTTTTTTTTGACCGATCTTTCCTATGGGAGCTATATATATATTAGTACAGTGCTAAAGAACTATAAAAAACTTACGAATACCAAAGTTGGTCGCAATATCTTAACAAACAAACGAAACACAACAAATTTTGTTCAAAAATGAATTTTTTAAAAGATCGACCCTATGGGAGCTGTATGATATAGTCAACCAATTTAGTTAAAATTTGGCATATTGCTTAAAAGCTCTACAAAATTTCCAAACGCCAAATCTAGTTACGATATCTTTGTTAAAAAATTAACTATAGCGAATTTTGGGAGCTAAATGATATAGTCAACCGATTTTGATGAAACTTGGTGCTAGGGAACTATAAAAAACTTTTGAACACAATTTGGTTACAATATCTTTATGAACAAACGAATTATCCATCTAAAACCTTATTTTTTGTCGAGGTCGTCCCAAACACCCCCATGGGAGCTATATTATTTATCCCCGATATCAAAAAAATAAAATAAACTTGTCTCCTATGGAATAATATGGGATCTAATGTGAAAGTTTGGTTACTCTAGCTCCTACCATCTCTGAGATCTAGGCGTTCAAACGGACGGACATGGGTATATCGACTTCTCTATTCACCCTGATCGTATTTCAGGTAACTTTGGGGTGTCTCCGACGTCTCCTTCTATTTGTTACATACATTTTCCGCTTGTACAAACTCAATATACCCTTTGTACCATTCGATACAGGGTATAAAAATACAATATTTATATTTATAAAGTTAAAAAAAAAATTATGTTGAAAAAAATATCCCCGATTTATTAACTAAAAATTTTAGCAAGTGTAATTCCAAAGCAGTTGTGAATTATTAAAAACTATATTTAAAAAAAAAATTGACTTTTATATTCGTGTTTGATTTAAAAAGAATAATCCTCAAAAGTGGCCAATATACCTGCACTCAAAATTAAATCTATCTTTTGTATTTTCATTGTTTTCCTTTTTTTCTCCAACGAACTATGCGTCATTTGTTGCTAAGAGAAATTACGCTTTAAAAATTCTTAATTTTTTGTTTATCAGAACTTTTTACCATTCCAAGTAGACTTTTTTGAACAGTCACTGCTCGATAAAAATTTTTTTAAAATATTCCTAAAAAGTTTGCTTGAACGAAGATCCCATGCTTGGCATGAAATTATCTGCTGGGTTGTGTAATGGTGTATTGTACCTCATTTTGTGTCTGTGCAGTGATAGACACTTTAACTACGGGGGGCATTCAGTCGCATGGCGTCACGTGGCTATTTTGTGGTTATAGCAAATTAAAAACGTAAACAAACCTAAGACCAGATATATAAGCATTATACGTAACTATTGAGTGGGCGTTCGAAATGAGTGAATGCGTCTGCATATGACACACGAAGCACTTATGTGTATGATATACATTATATAAAATTGTATCCTAAATTCTGTCATTTTACAGTGGGTCTAAATCGTATTAAAAAGATTGCATATTTTTTATATCATTTTTTATAGTATTTTTGGATTTCTTTCGAAATAGAGCCAGGATTGTTTTACTATTGATTTTTGAGAAGATCAGTAAAATTAATTCTATTATAAAACACCTTTCGGAATTGTATGGAATAATTTTTACTGTAAAACTAAAATTTCTTTAGTAACAAATTTTTAAAAATGTACGTAATTTTCACAGTAAAATTAATTTTAATCGTGAATATTGTATATCTAATATTTTTTGATATCCCCAAATTCAAATACGTTACTAATTTTCGTAAATTATATTGTTTAAATTTATTGAACAATTTCGATAAAACAAAAAATCAGTATCATATTTTTGTTGCACACTGTAGTTGTACAGTTTGCTTAACCAATGTAGCCATTTTTATCTTGATTGTATTAATCTGTGATTAATGTAGAAATTATAATTTCTATAAATATATATAATGTGGCGTGACACGAAACTTGTAAATAACTATAGCTACACTGTAATCAAAAATTCTGAATGCAGACTCATGTAGGGCCTCAAAAAAAACCCTGTTGACCTTTACAAAAATGCACGCACAAACACTTAATTGCATAAAAGTGACGTAAATAAATTATATTTGCCTATTGAAATGGGAAAAGTGTATCAATAATCTCATAGATGTGGTTGTATCATTTTCACTGTGACTATGTACTATTAATTTGATAGCCTCATAGATATGGTTCTATAATTTTCACTGTGACTATGTACTATTAATTTGAGTATTATTTTGAAAGTTTTAGTGTCACTGTGCTTAGGCTGGGAACTAAAACACTTGTATATATTCCTACTGCTTTGTCACCACAAATATTTAAAGGTACTTTTGAACTCGTTTCAAACTAATTGGGGTGGTTGACACACAAAGCTAGCATGCCTACAAATATAATACGTATAAATTAAGCACATGATATATGGTATTTAAAAGGCCGACAAACCTATCAATAACCATTGACTGCTTTACTCAATACTATCATTAGTTTGCCGGATTCTATAAGGTGCGTCATCTGTTGGGTTGTTTGTTTACTACATTTTATTCGTATATTTTCCATAAAACAAATTATTAGCAAATGTGTATATCAAATGCAAGTTAAATATACTAATCCTTTACGAATGAAAAGTAATATAGGCAAAATGGCCGCCTCGTGAGGCCCTTTGTTCCAATTAGGAGCTTAATATAGGAAAGCTAAATGGCCGCAGTGGCTGGCTTTGGATTTTTTCCATTTTGCACGGGTACTTTTCGAATTATGAGTATTTAACAACCAAACCAACAGATGATCCATCCTATACTAGTAAAAGTTGGACCAATCAGTAAGTGATAATGATCTAAATTGTAAAAAAAACTGATCTGTTTGCTTCACATCGGTGAACTTAATAATACTATAAAAAAAAAAAGATTCCATAATTCAAATATGACTAAAAATATTCCCACGGAACCATGTGAATTCATTTTGCGAATATTTTTGATTATTTCATTATATGTTTATTAGTCTAACTACTAAACAATCTTTATTCCATATACAGGGCCGTCTAGAGATATGTAACTTCGAGGGACCATAATAGCACTAATTTTTCTCGAAATATTTCAATTTTTTTTAAGAATGTCTACGGGACCCAATTAAAAATAAAAATTAAGGGAGCAGGAGGATTCTACTTCGGCCCTGTCAACATTACCCACCAAATAAATACGTATCGCAAAATTGCTTACCAATCGATGGTACCAAAGTAAGTAGATTTTTGACTATAACTCAGATGAAAGTTAAGTTTCTGGAATGATTCTGGAATAACAGAGACTTAGGCAACTAGAAGTACCCAATTCTTTATCCTCTTTGACACATTTTCCCTTCTTATGAACCATTTCTCAATAAGACGTCACAGTGCGCCACAATTGTCTCTGGTTGATCTCATCTATAGTTTCGGCAGACCCTAACCTAGCAGTGATCTCCGAGATCTTATGATTTCCGTGTGCTCGAAAGGCATACCTTACTCCCTAAGGCATACCTTTTTCTGTCTGTTATACGGTAAGGGTAGGTTAGAACGACAACCTAGCTAAGGACCTAGACCGTTCTCAACCCTACGGTTAGCGACTAATTCTAACTACGCAAAACGAACTGGTTCACCTTGAGCAGGGCTGCCCAAAAAAAAAATCTCAAACAAAGTTCTTTTAAAATTTGAGAACTACAATGAACCATTATACTGATAAAAATCGTTGCAACCACAAGGACTACAAAAAATGAGTGCCCATGCCAAGTTTAAGGATCAACTTTAAATCTTTGACTTAATGATATGCAAATTTGTGGATATCTTATACATTTACTTACAGACTGACAAAGGGTCCGCGCAGCGCTGGCATATCCCGGCGCCGATTGAGCGGCGGCGACAGTGACAAGGACAAAAAATCCTGCTGCGCCTTATCCTCATCCACAATGCTGGTCGGTGTGCTATAAATGCGCGTTGTTGGCAAATAGCCAATCTGCTGCAAAAAATCATCGCGATACGACAGCTTTGAGTTGGACTGCGATGTGCTCAGCGGCAGCGACAGTGGCTGCGACAACGTCGACGTTGCGGCCACCGTGGACAGCGACAGTGGTTGATGTGTTGGCGAAAAAATGCCCGCATGATGATGCAAATGCATGTGATGATGCGAGGATGTTGGCGGCGTTGGCGTACCATGATGCGGATGAAAGTGCGGATAGGGTATGGGCGAGGGACCGCCCGCAGTGCTGGAATAATGTGCATGCCCACCCAGATACGGCGCTGGCGTTATGATCTTATCATCGAAGCTGCGCCTAAAGCTAAAACCCTTAAGCGAGTTGCTGTAGTTGCGATGTGACAACGGTGAGCTGCCCAGATCAATGGATGCAGCTGGTCCCAGCAGCTTCATATTAATGCTGCTCAAATACTGACATGATTGCGCTGCCGCTGCTGGGCTCAGCGTCTGCGTTTTGCCACTGGCTGTGGCCGTGGCGCTGCCCAACATGCTCAGTGCCGGCGAGGTGCGCAGCTGTGGACTGCCGCTGCCGGCTGTGGTCGTTGTTGTGCCGCTGCATGACGAATTGCCGGCTGACAGCGGCGGCGATATGGCGCTCAGTGTGGATATGCCGCTGTCGCTGCTGCAGATGCCGGCCGGTGGCAGCGCTGTGTGTGTGGGAGATATCAAATGATGATGATGCGACGTTGTATGCACTTTATAGCTGCCGACGCTGACGGCAACGCCGACGCTGCCGTTGCTGCCGCTGCCTAAGCTGGCCAGCGTGGCTGCGCCGGCAATGCTGCTGTTGGGTAGTACGGGAGCCAGTTTACAGCCTTGTTGTTGTTGTTCTGCTTGTTGTGTGCTTAGCTGCGCTGCTTCGTTGTTGTTGTTTTAGTTGCTGGCTGCTGTTGTTGTTATTGCTAGTGACTTTTTTTTTTTTTTTTGTGGGGCATGCTACATCATGGGCTTTCCGAGCAGCCACAGCGTCATGCTCAACCTCATTGGCTCTTTGTTACATAGACTGCTGACTGCCCTTTATGTGTATGTACATATGTATGTATGCGTGCGTGTGTGTGTGTTTTCCTTTATTTGTTGTTGGTGTTGTTGTTGCTGCTGTAACGCCTTAAGCTATTTTGTCTGAAGTCGTAACGTCATGCTTGGCACACTTAGCTTTATATAGCATACTTTTGTGCGTAGCAGCCAACAGCAGCAGCAATGAAAATCAATGAAACATTCAGCTAAAACATTTTAATGCATTTTAATCAAAAGCATTTTTTTCACTTGGCCCAAATTGCGCATAAAAAAGCACGAGCCACACACATATATACACACGGACACACACACACAGAGGCACACGCATTAAAATTTTTCCACTGCTTTGCTTTCTTTCTTGCTTTGCTTTCACACGGCTTTGCATTTAACGCCGCTTAGCTGCACTTAATTTGTATGCATTGCTTTGCCCCTTTGACACAACACTTTTACAAAAATAAATTAATTAAATTTTGCACTTTAAGGCAGCATAGAAAAAGTAATAATAATAGATTTTCTTCTCGCTGCTAATTTTTTACACTTCAAAACTTCCGTACGAGCCTTCCGACTGCCACTCGGTTTCTGATTTCTGAGTGTGTACAAACCACACTTCAACGAAGTTTCGAGCTACATACTTACTGATGGACGACGCTCTGGCGCTGCTAACGCCGCTCTCTCTCGCTCTCTTATTTACTCTCTCTGGGCTCTGACAAAAAGCTTTTGCGCATGAGCCGTGCTCAGCATTACTGCAATGGTATTTCGGGCAAACAAAACAAAGTTTTAATTGTTGTTATTGTAGCGGGCTGTACAGCAATGCTAGGTTTACACTGCAGAAGAAGGAAGGGCGCAATTGAAGTTTACTTGGGCACTGTTTTCACACAACAAAATTGAATTATTTTTAATTTTCATTATCATGCATGAAACCCAAGTAAAAATTTTTAAGTATGGATAGTATCGCTCACTTAGAAGAAGTACGTCATAACTCAAAAAAAGACATTTTGCAGAAAATGCATTTGAATAGGTCATTTCAAAAACCTCATAAGTCACATTTTTTTGCAACATGCTTTTTTTGCTGAAAATGGTTCCTTAAAAGGGAGATACGTATTCTGGGTAAAAACTACATAATTCAATACAATCCTTCCTCTTCAAATAATACCGTGAAAAAGACGTTCATTGCAAAAACAACATTAGTCCAGTGACTTATGAGGTTTTTACATGACGTTTGATGTTTAAAATTGAATTGGTCATTTCAAAAACCACATAAGTCACGAAATACGAATTTTTTCGTAATCAATAAAAACTGTTTCCTACACAAACAAATGAGTTTTAATGGACTTTTTTATGCTTAATTTAGTATTTGAGGGATAAAAAATTTAAATTGTGAATAACCTTAACAGTTTATTTATTGTTTCTTGCTAAAACACCATAAGTCCAAAATAGTTTTTCGGGTTTTTTTCATTATTTTCATTAATAAACTGTTAAGGTTATTCAGAATTTAAATTTTCTATCACTCAAATACTAAATTAAGCATAAAAAGTCCGTTAAAACTCATTTGTTTGTGTACGAAACAGTTTTTATTGATTCCTGAAAAATTCTAATTTAGGGACTTATGAGGTTTTTGAAATGACCGATTCATTTGAAGTTTTCAATTGACCCCACCATTTCTAGGATTTACTACGTGTTAAAAATATGTTTTTACTCGCAAAAAACTGACACACAAGTGAGATAAGACGCTTTTGTTGGTCAAAACATTTGAAATTAGTGGAATAAAATAAAGAATGGCTCTTCTCACACGGAAAGTATTTATAATATTAATATGAAATTTGTACACAATGTACAGCTTTTTACAACGAATAAATCTGCATTATAAACTAAAAAAACGCATTTTTGGAGTTATAGCACTCTTCTTGTAATTGAGCGATATATGATAAGTAATATTTAAAACTTTATATTCATATAAAACACATTTTTTTAAGTTTAAGCCTTCTGATTTTTTGGAATTAAAAAAAAAATCATTTAAGAGTCAATGAGGAACAATTTTCTTTTTAAAAATAAATTTAATATGATTTTTTGTGTTTATATGATATCTAAAAATCTAGAAATGAAATAGTTTAAAATATTATTATCCATCTTCAAAAATATATATAAAAATATAACTCCTTTATTTACTCGCATCATGTTGATGTAGCCAACCCAAACAAACGTATTTTGCCTCGAAATTATTATCCAACAATAATATGGTTAAAAAAATTATAATTTTCTCTCCTTTATGATTCTTAATTTTTTTCAATAAATCTGTACACAACAGCGCTTTACCATTAATATTTGCTCCTTCACATCATTGTTACTTTCTATGCCTTTAACATAGCGGCTTTGATGCTGACATGCCCACAGCGTCGCACAGTGCAAACCCAGCATGAGTTTCATGTGGAGAGCACGAGAGAGCTTAAGAGCACGCGCCTTAAGGCTAAAAAGCTAACAACTGTCAGCTGTCAAAGTTGCAGCAGGTATTGAAAGAAACAAAAACAAAAAACAAAGAAGCTCGCTCGCAAAAGGCTCTGTTTGTTTACCAAAAAGGAATAATAAACTGACTGCCACTGCGGTCAACAAAGACAACAGGAACTACCATAATAGAGGAGTTGAGGATAAAAATGTGTCTGAGCGTAACCATTTTTTCCTTTGTTATGCCGAAGAGCTGAGTCTTTTCTTTGTCTAGGAGTGGTAAATATTTAGTAAGCACTGAGTGCACCACCGGGACTCTTCAACTTTTAAAACTTCAACTGAAAGGTCACAGGACAATGAAATACACTGTACAACAGAAAATTTTGCGTTTTATGGTTTTTTAGTATGCCAATAAAACTCCTAGGCGAAAATTATTTGAATTAAATATCTTGTTTAGCAAAACTTGTATCTTTCTATAACATAAACTAGCTTTTGAAGTTTATTATATCTTACAGCGACTTTCAATTAAATTGTATTCAAAAATTTAATATAATTCATAACACGCATAATATATTTCATTTTAACAAGGATTATAATTGAATCGGTCATTTCAAAAGCCTCATAAGTCACATTTTTTTGCAGCATGCTTTTTTTGCTGAAAATGGTTCCTTAAAGGGAGATACGTATTCTGGGTAAAAACTACATAAGTCAATACAATCCTTCCTCTTCAAATAATATCGTGAAAAAGACGTTCATTGCAAAAACAACATTAGTTCAGTGACTTATGAGGTTTTTACATGACGTTTGATGTTTAAAATTGAATCGGTCATTTCAAAAACCACATAAGTCCCTAAATTAGAATTTTTCAGGAATCAATAAAAACTGTTTCGTACACAAACAAATGAGTTTTAACGGACTTTTTTATGCTTAATTTAGTATTTGAGGGATAACAAATTTAAATTGTGAATAACCTTAACAGTTTATTAATTGTTTCTTGCTAAAACAACATAAGTCCAAAATAGTTTTTCGTGTTTTTTTCATTATTTTCATTAATAAATTGTTAAGATTATTCAGAATTTAAATTTTCTATCACTCAAATACTAAATTAAGCATAAAAAAGTCCGTTAAAACTCATTTGTTTGTGTACGAAACAGTTTTTATTGATTCCTGAAAAATTCTAATTTAGGGACTTATGAGGTTTTTGAAATGACCGATTCAATTAAAATGTGCTTAACTTTTGCTTTTCTATGACTGCCGACAACAAATTTTTGAAACTAAGATAAAAAAAATAAAATTTAAATCTATTATTGCAGAAATTTGTAAGCCCACATTAGATTAAGTTAAAAACAAGCTCTTTCGATCCGGAGAAGAATCCATAAAAACATAATCTATAAAAATTGGAAGTTGAAACTTCCAAAATCCAATTTTTTTTTAATGACAATAATAAAACTCAAACTTCTCCGGACTTTTGTCGCATTTAAGCAATTATATCAGTTCGAATACAATTTTCTAACAATTTATCGTTTACACCGGGACTTTAAGGAAACTTTTGCGGATATTAAATAGATAGATCATAGAATCCTTATTATTAATAGTTTCTTTGAGTACCTCACTATAAAATTTAGTACCAAACAAGGCAGCGCCTTTTAGTTTGAAAGTTTAATAAATACTCACATTTTTTTTTAGTTGTTTTATTTATATAGTAAATTTATTGATTTTACTTTCAATTTATTTCGGTTGTTATAATTAAATTTGAAAACAATAATTACAGTATTGTTTGTTTTAGTTTTACTATAGTAATATATACTTGTATAAATACATATAATTTTTTGTTGTTTAATTTAAATATAATTTATTTATATTTCTGTTTTGACTTTTGGTACGAACAATAAATACACACGTAAATTGTAAAAATTTAATTATCATTAATGAATTTTTTGCATATAATTTGTATTTTATTTTATTGTTTCTAATTGATATCGGTGATATTAGCATGAATGATATTAAATTGGAATCTAATTGCATTCATTTACATTTTAAAGCATTTAAAGGTATGAATAAAACAAATAAAATAAATTAATAAATATTATTTGTCAAATTTGGAATAAAACTAAAACCAACAAAATCAGTTCAGTGTGCAATACTTTTGGGGTGTGTTATGATTTTTAAATATTTGTATTGTTTTTTTTTCCAAATTACTTGGGTACATACTGCATAAGACGGGTATAATGTCATATTTTTAAGTTATTTTTTATGTAGGGATTTTTATATGCTATTTAAGCATTTAGAACATTACATTGTTTTTGTTTTTAAGTTAACTGGACTTATTTACATTTAAGTTGTTGAAAAGTGGAATTAATTGCCACTTGGATGGATCGATCTTGCGGAAATGTGATACGAAGCCATATTTCAACATTCCTAATAGTTTAATTTATTTGGTTCTTTAACAATTTTTTATTATTGAACTGCAAAAGTGATAAAAAAATATAATAAAATTTAATAAACTGAAACAATTTTGTTTCTAACAAAAATAATTTTTTAAGTTCATTGAATATATGTAAAATTGTATGTATTGGCTTTTAAAAAACAAAATTTTCTTTTTTCGAAATTTATGCAGTTTTTGCTTTTAAAATTTAAATATTTATTAAATTTAACAAAGTGCCAAGCCATAGCCTAAACATATTTAATTTTATTGGTTACATTTAATATATTATTTGTTTTTTTTTTATACATAATTGTTTAAGTTTACACAAAACGAAATGCAAGTCTAATTATGTATGCAAAAAACACGCCAAGTAAATTTCTAAGCGTGTATTAGAATTAAATTTTTATATTTGTTGTTATATATTTAATGTATATGCAATTTAAATAGCTATTATATATAAGATGTAGGGTTTACATAAGTATGTAACTTGCTTGTGCAAGTGGGACTTGAATTGTTTATGCTTAGTTTTGTATGCAGTAAAGTATAACTAAAAGCTACGATTAGACTGGAAAAATAAAATATATTATTTTAAAAAATTGTAAGATCCAAAAAAAAAGGTCAACAAAGCTTTAAAAAATTTGAAATAAAACAATTACACATATTAAAAAAATGGTTTACAAAATTTGCACACAATTTTTTTTTCTTTCTAGTTTATACGTAGTTTAAATCGTTTAACAACACATTAATTTATTCTGAAATTTCAATACAAAAACTAAATCATTAAGCATGACTTGCAAGATTTGTCAGATCTTGACAAAATTCACTTGGCTTTAAGTTTAGTTGTGTTTATTTTTAACAGAAAATTAAATTTAGCTACATATATGGCTTACAATACATAAATATATGTTTTTATATATAGCGTAAATATATATATATATATTTTTCGTTTTTGTTTTTTTTACAATTAAGACCTTTTGTTTATTTAATGTTTGTATTATTTATGTTCGGAAACGTACGCATGGATTGGACTTGATTCTCTTGAAGTATGTGCCTAATATTTTTGATTAACCATATCTATATGTAAAAGAAGAGATAGAGAGAAAAATATGTAGAGTATATAGATGAGCACATCAAATATCATGCAATTAATAAAATTGGTTAAAATTAAATTACTTATATACATTTAATAGTTTTATAAATTAGAACATACAAAGCATTAGCAATAAGTAAATAAAAAAATGGCAGTGTGTTTGTGGTTTAATTTCAATAGAAGATAGCAGTGATAAAATCAACTAATACTCTTTATATATACAAATTGTATATTTAGAACTGATTTAAAAATTAACGTACATTTTAAGAAAACTTATTAGCTTTAAAATATTTTCGCAAATCTCTTAATAATTTAAGCAAAGAACTTTTTATAATTTTTAACAACTTTTTTAAATTACATTTTTTTTTAAATTTATTTTTGTTTTGAATTTGTTGTTTTTAATAAACATTTTAGTGCTTTTAAAATATATGCGAAATTATTTTAAATAAGCTAAATAAAAAAAATTTGATTTTTTCTCTTTAAAAATTATTCCGAATTATAGAAAAATTCTCAAAATTGAAAAAAAAAAATCGCATTAATTGTTTTACAGCCGCAAACATGGAAAACTCGGAATACTTTGAGATTTAAGGGAAGCTTTAGCGTCAGTAAAAAATGTTCTAAATTTTTTAATTCGTTTACTTGAACTTTGAACTTTCCCATCATCATTCAATCAATTAAAAAAACGTTTAGTCATATTTAATTGATTTAAATGCTTTCTCTTATAACAATTAGTATACGAAGAGTTTTGTATAGAAGTTTTCCAAATGTTTGCTTTATAAAATATATTACTAGTTAGTACATCAGTTTACAAATGCATATTATTCATATTAATAACTGCATATTATATTGTATGTCTATTATTAAACAAACAATTCAACAGATATGAAAAGTATCTAACAGAACAACAAGGGTTGTACAGAATTAAATATTTAAAAAACTAGTATTTAAAAAGCTTTAAAAAAAATTGAAACAAAAAAATAATACAAAAAAAAAAAGATCAAATCAAAGAGTTTTGAAATTGGTATTATTTAAAAATTAAAAGCTGGCTGGGGTAATAATTACCTACGCTTAAATTTCCACAATCTTAATGTAATGAATCTGTGATAAAGCAAAATATAAAACATAATTTAATTTTCTTTTACTTAGGCGTTACTGAAAATACAAGGTAAGGCTAAGTTTATAGCACAAATAAGATTGATTTCTTAATGTTCAGTTAAACTATGACTAACATTCATTAATTTGAAAGCAAACTAGATCGATCATCTGAAAACAAAGGAAAGCAAGCCCGGACAGCATTCTTAGTATACACCTTTCAAACAAAGCCCTTTTTTCAGCTCAAGCGCTCGGCTTTGTGCAAAGCAACACACAAATTTTTAATAATTGGCAATAAAATATGTAATGTGTTAGTTTTTTATATGCTTTTAAACATAAAAATTTGTATGACAACATAGCTATCCTAAATATTTTGCCATTCTCAATACTTTGTTGTTAACAAGGCTCTCGCAACATATCGATAACAAAACGGGCGCATTTTCGGGCAAATATGGCCACCCTAAGCAAAATCTTACAGTGTTGCCTTGTGTTTAATAAGTTGCAAGAAACACTGGCGCCTTAGCTTGCATAAACAACTTAAAAACTTATTAACAATTTTTAAATTAACTGAACATTGCGGCAGCGTATTGCTTAAGGACCTTAAAGGAACTAGCATCCTACATATTTTACATTTCGTGTTAGCTATTACTATTTATTTTTTTGGTGGATAATCATGAGCTTGTTCGTTGTGAAAATGAGTATCTAAAAATATATACGTTTAGTTAAATTGTTTAAATGTGCTACATAAATGTGTATAAACGTATGTACTTATGTGTATATAGAGGCGCTTCATAAATTGATTATATATATAATTTCTTATGTCAAGTGTTTATTTTCCTGGCTGTTCCTAATTGGCAGCTCAAAAAGTTAACAGAGTTCTCTTTAAATCGTATTGGTATCAAACTTTAGTTGACTATTGTACATTAACTATGTTTTGTTGGTAAGAGTATATAAGAGTTTGCACATTTAACAAGTTCGATGGTCATAAACGCCTTATCAATGCTATGCTTCTAAGTATTTAAATATTGTTAGTAGCATTTGAAAAATGGTGTTAGCTGTTTTTTATTATTTATTCGCTCACATATAATGAAACTGAGCTTTTGATTTTATTGAATATTCCATTGCTGTTTTTAGTTAAGAGTATATGGCTAGCTGTGTTTATATACCTGGCGTATATGTGGTTTGTTCTGTTGTGTTCAGCGAAGTATTCTCTGTGGCAGCTACGGGTGCGCCGGTAAATGGATTGACGCCCACGCCAGCACCACTTGGTGGTGGCATAGCAAACACATTCTGGCCACCTGCTTGTTCGCGTCCAGCTGGTTGTGTGGTGACGGGTGCACCACCCGCTGTTAGATTAACATCATCGAGATCAACATCCTCCTTTAAAAATATAAGAAACAAAATTAGTAAATTATTTGAATAGAGTGCGCTTGTTCAAACTTTCGTTTAAGAGATACTTCAAATAAATTGCTAACATTTTTGGTGCTTAGGCAATGTTTAGTCAAAAAGTTTTTGTTGTATTTTACAAAGAAAATAAATTTGTTGCTAGCTAATTAGCCAAAATTTAATTAAGTGTTATACTACAGAAATCAAGCAAAACTTACAAGCGAAAAATATGTTATTTAGTTAGTTTATTTGGTTCAAAAATAAATAATATTTTACAATAAATCAAAACATTTTATATACAACACACCAAGAAAAACATGTTAGAAGAGTGCCTTGGGACTCAGAACAAAAATAATAATAAATGTTATACATTCACCCCGAAATTTTGCAAACAGTTTTTGATTCTTTAGTCAATTTTCTTAGGAAACATCTTAATTTTGATTCTTTTAACTGGGTTAGTTGAGAGGGGAGTGCACAGCTTTTTTGAGTCCGGTACAGAGTTTCATGCATTACTCGAGCCGGGTTCATTGTCAATACTTACAAGACGTTGCGTTTGTCCCAGTGGCGGTGGCTGATCGCTGGCATCTCGATTGCCATCGGTGCGCTAAGGGCACAGGCACATATACATATATAAATATATTTTGGAACGATTTTTGTTTTTATATATAGATATATATGCAACAAGAGTTTAGTATGAGCCACGCGCACGCGCATTTGTGTATAAGGTAGTAGTAGGTGGTATATGATGAGTCGATCGAAAAATAGTTTTGAGAATAAAAATAAACAATTGAAATGTAAATATTTTTTTTAGGTATAAAAAGCAACAAAACAAGGGAACAATGTAAAAGAAAATAATTCATTTAATTGTAGAAATATAAAAACATTAAACAATTAACAGAAGCAATTAGTTTCAGGTGAAACATATGAATAAAAAACAAGAAAATCAATTTTTTTCCCGGCATAAATATTGTAAATATATATAAGATACTTTTTATTTGGGGCGTTGTACTAAATTGGCTTATATTCCGAAATTTTAGAGCTGGGCGCAACTAACTCGCTCTGTACTAATAAATTTCCATAGGAGTTGTTCAACACTCACATTTTAAAATTTGTGGATAAAAAAGAAACTTTTAAGGCACATTTATCAACGCATTAAAAAATTTTATAAGGAAATGCTTTTGAACTGAAACTAGTTCGAAGAAGTTTGGCCACAGACTGAACTATAGTTCTAGGTTAGAACTGGCACATGAATGAGCCAAAAAAAAAAAACTGGCTCGGGGGTGTTAATAAAATTCCAGCTAATGCTTAGATTTATACAAAAGCATTTACAAATGGCTGACAATTCGACATTGAATACATTTGTAGGTTGAAAATCTAAATCAGCTTATTTACAATTTATATATGTTTTTTTTTTAATATACAAGTTTAAAAATTCATTTTAAAAACGAAAAAAACTTTGTTTTGAAACGTTGAAGCATTTGATGATTTTCGTGAAGTATTAATTAATAAATAAAAATATTTACTTATTTACAAAATAATATGCACACATAAAATTAATGTAAATTTCAAATTAAATGAAAAAACTTTTGCTTAAAAAGTAATTATGATCGAAACATTTGTGGTTGTTAGTTGTGTTTACCTTTAGCCATCCAATATGTTTTCGCTCACTTTGTAAATAAATACATAAACAAATCATATAACATATATACTTACCTTAAAATATAAACAAAACTAGTGCTTTAGAGAGAAAGAGAGTAGTAAGTGGCGCTTACAAGAAATTAGTACAACAAAAACAAAATATATAAAAAAAAGCAACTTGGGCTAAGCAATATGACGGCCAAGTACAAAATAAAAACTAAATAATAAATACGCATTGTTAAATTAAAAGCAGCAATAAATAAAATGTATTTTTTATTGAATGTGTGCCAGTTAAGAGGGTTAGCAAAAAATGCCAGCTAAATTGGTATTGTTAGCTTAACAAAAACGTTTTTGACTAAACATTTGTTTTACAAATGCAATACACATAATTATACTATATATAAATATTCTTATTTTCATAAGTTATTTGTTTTTGTTTTTTTTTTATGGTACACGATGCCTCACAAAAATCATCAAAATGAGTTCGTTGTTGAGTTAAGCAATTTAAATGATAAAAATAAAAAAAAAATAATTGCAATAAAAAGTTTTTAGAGCAAGTGTTAAGCTTAAAAATTTTTCATTTAAAAGCGGAATTCTGTGTATGTGTGCGCTTTGTTTTTATGTATGCGTGCATTAGGTGTTTCTTTTGGTATTAAATATGAAATTATAAAAATTAAAAAAAAATTGTTTTTCTTGTTTTTTTTCTGTCAATTGTTTGGTTTTTCTTTTAACTAAAATACCTTTTTTAAGGCATATCTTTTAACTAAAAGGGGTTTGGTATTATGTGTATAGTTTTAACCAAATCAAACTTCACTCACATTCAAGTGTGCATACTGATCGTGCGACTCGTTCACTGGTGGCTTGAATTTGCCACAGCAGAAGTTGCAGCAGCAGCAACAGCAACAACAACAGCAGCAGCCGGTCAACAATGTGCAACAAATCACCAGAGCCTGCAAGAATAACAAAATTAGTAATATCTATACTCTTTAGTTAAGACAAGACTTTCACAAGCACAAAAATTTTGAGAATGTGGAAATACAGCATTCTTCTTAAGTCGCAGTAAAGTAACAAAGAAACAGATCAACATCTTATATATAAAATAGTCAAATTCGCTTTTCTTTGTTACATTAACCAGCCACGACTTTCCTGCCAGTTCTTTTAAGACTGACACTTGCACCCACCTTTACAGCTGGCGATGTTACCACAAAGTATGCATTTACATTCTCTTCACCAAATTGCTCTGCAATGTAAAGACCAAGCGATCCATAATTATCGTATATATTGCGTTTAGTTTGATCACTCAATATGGAGTGTGCACGATTGACTTCCTTGAACTGTGTATATAAATAAAATATGTTAATAATAAGAACAAATATGCTTTAATAAACATATTTACTTTATCGGCAGCATCAGCATTGTCTGGATTTTTATCTGGATGGTATTTAAGTGCAAGTTTTCTATAAGTCTTCTTTATATCATCAGCTGTTGCTGTTTTAGGAAGTCCTAAGATTTCATAAAGCGAATCTCCAGATGTGCTGTAAGTACAATAAAGTAAATTAGTCAATTGTTACAACGTGAATAGAAATTCTTTGAAAAAACAGCAATTTTTTGCGATTTTTAGTTGTAATTAGTAAAATAAAATTGTTTTTTCAATATGTAACAACTTTCATGCAACGAAAGTTATGAGAATTCTGGTCATATGAGTCAAAATGACTCCGCGTTTTATAATCGACAATGCAATTAAGCCCTAAAAATATTTACTCGAGTTCCCTTTGCATTGTACGGAGAATAGAAAAAAATCAAAGGCCACTTTTAGAAACAAATATTTAAACCTTAATGAATTATTTTTTTATAAATTCTATATTTTAAAGTAGCTTGGATAACTACGTTTTTGAGAAACTAAATTGCAGCAGAATCTTTATTATTAGAGCATTCACAAAAAGAACAAAGCTATATAGATGTAATCTAATTAGGCGTACCATATGGTAGGTGAAATACAAAAAATTCCTGTAAGAAAAATTCGTGGTGTGGTGTATGATGTATACGTTCCAGAGGGACAAACGGTCAATAAGGAGTATTATGTGACTGTTTTGAGGCGATTGCGTGAACGGGTCCGTCGTATTCAGACAGAATTGTGGGCAGACAATTTTTGGATTTTGCACGACGATAACGCGCCATCTTATCGAGCTACGATTGTGAATGCATTGAAGGCAAAACACTCGATAAATACCATTGACCAGGCACCGCACAGTCTAGGTCCTGGCCCCGTAAGCTTGAACGAACTTGTTCCTCTTTCCAAAACTAAAATTGACACTCCGAGGGCACCGTTTTTACTCCATACCGACCATAAAACAGAATGCGACGGAGAGCTGAACCTCATCGCGGCAAACGCCTATTAAAAATGTTTCGAAGATTGGAAGAAGAGTTGACGTTCAGAAGGGGCATATTTTACAGGAGACAAAATAAATATTGAAGAAGATTAACTATTTTGCGTTGTATTTAGAAATTCCGAAAACTTTTTTGTCACAATGTAGTTTAGCTTAGCTTTACTTAGTTGCCCAAAAGTTGGGTTATTTCAAAGTGGATTCTCACAGTTCTTTCATAGCTCTCAGATAAATCAAGTGAATACCCTAACTTTTAATGACCAGCTATATTTTTTTATCTATATGCTTTTAAAAATCTTGAGTTAAATTTTGCTCAACTTGATAATGAGTCAACTCATTGTTTTAAAGCAGAAGCACAAAAGTATGATTAAGTGTTAGCCCATAAAATAATAAAATTAAAAAGTTACCACATAGATAAGATTTTCCCTAAAAAAAAAAGTGAATAAAAGTATTGCACCAAATACAATTACAAACATATAGATAGGAATGTGCTATGTTTAAAAAAGTTATAAATAAAATATACAGACGTCAATGTGTCACAATTGAACTCAGTCAATGGTACAGACAGCTGCGGTTAAGTTTCCAAGCACTGAAGCATACTTTAATTTATAAACAATTTTTTTCCAATTTTTTTTTTATTTATAAACACAAGCAACGTGATAAGCAGAAGTAATTCAGCATGTATGTATATTGTATCTATGTATATACAAAATTAAGTGTTTATAGTGTGTGATGACTAAGCTTGAACGTTTTCCTTCGTATATTTCACTTTTTCTGCCAGTTTGCCTTAAGTGCAGTGAACGCTAATTACAAACAAACTCATGAATATTGGATTTCGTTCTTAGAATCTGCTCAAAGCTGTTATTAAACTTTATCTTTATGTAATATATGATTTTTAAGAAAAATATGGCATTAAAAAAGCTTGAAAATGAAACTAGGCTAAAAAGGAGAGTTTCAAGAAATTTCAGGCAATAAGCTAGCATTTTAGGAATAAAATATTAAGCCGCGGGATTTCACTAAAAGGTTTTTTAATATCGAAATAGTTGTAATGCAAAGTTTATATGGCATAAATGCCAAAAGGCAAAAGTAACGACCTAAGCAACCCCAACGAGGCATAAAGGTAAAATTACCAGATAAAAAAGAAAAAGTAAAACTCCCAGACTAACAGCAACGATGTAACCAATTTTTTTACATCATCCGGAATTTCTACATAAAAAGCAAAATAGTTAATTTTCTTCAATATTTTTTTTGCCTCTTTCAAGATATGCGCCATCTGAAGCAATACACATATGCCAACGCTTCTTCCAATCTTCGAAACATTTTTTATAGGCTTTAGCCCGGATGGCGTTCAGCTCTTTCGTCACATTCTGTTTTATGGTCGGTATGGAGTCAAAAAGGGTTCCCCGGAGTGTTAATTTTAGTTTTAGAAAGAGGAAAAAGTCACACGGGGCCAGATCTTCGGTACGGTGCCTGGCCGATGGTATTTATCGAGTGTTTTAAGTTAAATGCGTTCACAATCGTGGCTCGATGAGATGGCGCGTTATCAACGAACTGTCTGCCCACAATTCAGGCCGAATACTACGGACCCGTTCAAGCAAACGCCTCGTCACATAATACTCCTTATTGACCGTTTGTCCCTTTGGAACGTATTCCTGATGTACACCATAAATATCGAAGAAAAATGAATTCCGTAAACTTTTGTTACAATGTAAGATTATAATTAAGATCTCATTCAGCTGGTGAGCTCGTTAAGATAATTGCTAATCATAAACGTATACAAATTCTTTTTAATTTAGGTGTAAGTTGGCAGTCTCAAATATGCTTTAAAAAGCATGAACAGAATGCTTGAACTTTGCCAACACTAGTTCCAAAACCTTGAGAGTTGCGCTTGCAGCATTCAAGGGCGTAGCCCCTAGTAAAATTTCTTTTATTTCTTAATTTGCATTTTTGGCACTGTTAGTATTTTGTGAAAAATTTGTTATGTGTTTAGTTATCGATTTATTCTGTTTCATATATCAAACCGTTCAGCATGTTTTTTACAGTCTTTTGGCCAAATGCTCCATTCAGTTTAAAAGTCTTGAAGCACCTTAGATAAAGCCATACTGAATAGATACATAATTAGTTGTACAACATGTCACAAGACCTTGTCTTGTGCACCAAGTTCCGACCGGGAAAAGCACAACTACTAAACATATTGACATTGCCATGGCAGGGAGGGAGGGCTCTGTCGTATGCGTAGACGTTAACACGCTGCCGCTGACGCCATGTCAACAGCGCAGCAACAGAAGCAGCAGAGGAAGCAACTTGGCATTGATGATGACGACGCCCGCCTTCAAAGGAATGCAGCAACAGCAATTGGGCAAAAGGGCAGCCAAGTTGGTGCCACCCACAAGCAACGACAACAACGAGAAGAAAGAAAAACAACAATAAAGGTCGCGTGCAGTGAAAATTCATACCATAAACAGTTATAGTTTTAGCAATATGTGCATGTATTAGTGTGTATCTGTGTGAGCAGTTTTTAAGTAGTGCATTCATTTGGCACATGGATTTTCTAGAACAGCTAAGCTAACAGTTCAGTCATGTCTATATGCCTATTTATATACTTAACCAAGACCCTTAGAACCCTCGCAAACTGTTACGAAAGCGTGAATAAGTGCAAATATTACTTGGCTTGCAGCAGAAATCCCCCTCACACAGGTCGTGACTAGGTGCGTAAGAAACGTTGGCTTTGAAACAATCGTAGCCGGTATACACTGTAAACATTTATACAAAAATGTGTGAGGATGGGAACGTTTTGAATCAAAATGGACTTTATTGTAAATTGGTTAAGAGAAAATGTAACAGTTTTTGATCTATTAGGCTCACATGAGTCTACATCGAATCGACCATCCAATTAGTATCAAAAATGTTTTCTTTTTCAGTTAAAAATATTCGAATAAACTAAGTACATATGCTCATTACCAATAGTGTAAAAAGCTTTTTTTTTACTACATAACCAGAACGAATATAAAGCATCTAACGTTCCAGCAAACAGACTAAACAAGCTCAGCAGGGGTGTTGGGCAGTGTACGTTGTTGAGCCAATCTATATGCTGATAAGGTATGAGTAGTAAGTATAATATATTACTACAGCACAAAAGTACACAGAAATTACTAATATAAGCTTTGACCACAAAAGCACTTTAGTACACTAAATAGTTGTAGTTTATGGCCAATACAAAAACTGAAGTTGGGCTTAAATGCTAGACATGAAACATTTCTTTAAATATCTTTCCATTTTCTTCAAAGTATTTTTGGATATTCAGAAAAAATACAATAATTTAAAAGTAAAAGTTATTGACACCAGTCAAGTGGAAATTGCCTTAATAGATTTCAATATCGTTTCTAATAAAGCATCATAAGCACATTTCAGTAAAAAAGTTCTGTCTAATGATATTGATTTTATTCACAAGAATGTCGAAAGCACTTTATGAAAGTATAGATAGCCGTTATTAAGTAATCGTTTTCAGAAATCGATAAGCTTCAATATAAAAGATGGCGTACGTTAGAATTAGGCATGAACGACCTTGGCATAACCTGATTATTGCTTCAACACGTCAACAAACATTTGATCGCCTAATTTGGTAATGATATCTTTATGAATAAACGAATTAAGCTTCTAAAACTTTGAGGTCTTTTTTCGAGGTACTCCGAAATATTAAGGGGAGCTATAAATACCGGCCTATAAAAAAAAACTGATTCTTGAGAAACAACAAGGTATATAATGCAAAAGTTAAATTAAACTCGCTTATACCAAGTATCAGATCTACGCTTTCATATGGGCCGACAAGCAGATGAGCGGACATGTTTAGGTAACTTTCAGAGGACTCTGACGTCTCCTTTATACCTTACAAGTACAGCGTATGTATGTCCTTTATTTTGCAATAAATTACTTGTAATAAGTAGATTTTAACAGTAGCTAAACAAAATCATTCAAGATGAACATATGGCATCGACAGTCTCTATCCATTTTCCTCTGTTTCTGACTAGCGTCTTTGCTTGCTTCTTCGAAATATGGGCCTGAATTATTTTATTAAGATTTTGTTCACCGAATCTGTGTATTTCTTGGCTGCCCTTGTGGGTTACAATCTAAGAATCTAGTACAGCGTAATTTTTCGCCTCGTAAGGGTTCCGCACAAAGAGATGGGGCACTGCGACCATAAGATCTTTTGTACCATACCCATAAATTAGGCAAAAGGCTTTCCGCAAGAATAGCAGTAAGTGTTTTGTTGATATTGACCTAAGATGGAAGGGACTAATCCGTTCCATTCCCATGTGTCAGACTCTGTCTCATACCAGCGCTGGGCAGTAACAGAGAATATGTCTGGTGGTTTCATCGTCTTCGAGACAGAGCCTGCACTCTGAAGAGTCCGATAGGCTAATTTTCTGTAGATGGTATCTAACAGTGTGGTGGCCAGATAGGTATGCTGCCAGGAGTTTTAAGTCCGGTCTGCTAAGACCTTTTGTCTTGATCATATCCAGAGGTTTGACAAGCACTTTTGCTTTAAGCAGCCCCGATAAGGAGAACCAATATCTCCTATGTTCTTTTGCAGCCCATTTGTTATTCATGGTCTTGATTGTGGACGGCCCCATACCACAGAAAGGCGCAGGAGATGTAGTCAGGGTGGAGGCACCCTGTCGTGTTAGATCGTCACCGATCGTGTTATTATCCACTCCTGAGTGCCCAGGTACTCAACATAGCACGACTTTGTTCTGGAAGGACGGGGTTTGGAGGTAATTATGGCACTCTTTAACCATCCTGGAGGAGATGCTCTAAGATGATAATGCTCTTATAACAGCACAACGTATACAATTTATTAAACTAAAAAGATCAAATATAGCTTGTTGATAAAAATGTTTGCTTCAAGAAAACCGTTTTCTGTTTAATTTAATAAAGAATTTTTAGAGATAATCTTTTAAAAGGAAATTTTCTGTTTTTATACCCTGTACCGTATGGTACCAAGGGTATATTAAGTTTGTGCAAGCCGAAAATGTATGTAACATATAGAAGGAGACGTCGGAGACACCCCAAAGTTACCTAAAATATGATCAGGGTGAATAGAGAAGTCGATATACCCATGTCCGTCTGTCCGTCCGTGTGAACGCCTAGATCTCAGAGATGGTAAGAGCTAGAGTTACCAAACTTTCACATTAGATCCCATATTATTCTATAGGAGGCAAGTTTATTTTATTTTTTTGATATCGGGGATAAATTATATAGCTCCCATGGGGGTGTTTGAAACGACATCGACAAAAAAAAGCGTTTTAGATGAATAATTCGTTTGTTTATGAAGATATCGTATCGAAATTTGGTATTCGAAAGTTTTTTATAGTTCCCAATCACTGTACCAAATTTGATAGAAATCGGTTGACTATATCAAATAGCTCCCATAGGACCGATCGGCCAAAATAACTTTTTAAAGAAAAATTCGCTATATTTCGTTTTTTAATAAAGATATTCTAAGCAGATTTGGCGTTTGGAAATTTTTTAGACCACTTAAGCAATGAGCCAAATTTGAACAAAATCGGTTGACTATATCATATAGCTCCCATAGGTCCAATCTTCCAAAAATCGATTTTTTAACAAAATTTGTTGTGTTTCGTTTGTTTGTTAAGATATTGGGACCAAATTTGACATTCGTGAGTATTTTATAGTTCCTAAGCACTGTACCAAATTTAATCCAAATCGTTTGACTAGATCATATAGCTCCCATAGGACCAATCGGTCCAAAAACACGTTTTTTATACAAAATTCGAAGTGTTTTGTTTGTTTGTAAAGATATTTGAAATAAATTTGGCATTCATATCTTTTTTAAGGTATTTAAGCACTGTGTCAAATTTTATTGAAATCGGTTGACTATATCATATAGCTCCCATAGGAACGATCGGTCAAAAAAATTGTTGCTTAAAAATTCTTCTGTTTTTGGTTTTTTGTGAAGAAATCGGACTTTATTACAAGCTAGTGGTACAGGGTATCCTAAAGTCGTCCGCGCCCGACTTTACGTCCGCCATTTTTTAATAAAGAATTTTTAGAGATAATAGTTTAAAAGGAAAATTTATAGGTTTGTTAAAAAAATTTTTAAGCAACTCATGAAAAATTGTTCAGAATCTAACCAACGACAGCAACAACAATCCCTAAATTAAATTGATTTTTAGATTTTTCTTGGAAAAAATATTTTCGGGCGTGGTCGGAAGAGTAGTAGTAAGTGACATTGATTTCCAATTCTTCAAAAAACTTATGCAAAATATATTAAAAGTCATGGTGCTTAGACGTTATCATTCTGAATTGGACACACTTATAATCCAATCACAAGAAAAATATAGAATATCAAGCAAAAAAAATATTCTTTCACATTAAACTGATTAAAACCACACAATAATGTTTGTTCAAATATTCTTAACACGTTTTTATAAAATTTAACTTTTTTAAATATACATAAAATATGATAAACAAACAGTTTCTCTTAACAAAATCTCTTATCTAATCTAAGCACGTCTCAAACAAAAACAAACTTAATCAGAAACAAAAACTTAGACAAACTGACGTCGAAACGTAAACTTTTTACTATATCAAACAGAGAAAGTCTTAAAAGTGCATTTAAAATCACAGATAAGGCCGGTTAACGTTTTTTGTAGACTATATTTCCCGTGTTCGATTTAGGTTAAGGTCATATAAGATATAGTATATAATATTTATATTTTGTTATTTTATTTTACGGCTTAAATGATAGATACTGTGGAATATTAATATTATTGATTTAAGATACAAAACTTCAATAAAGAGCGCTGCCAACGATTCCCAGATTTCTATTTATTTTATAGTTCAGTGTAATTTAAAGCCATTATTTATGTCTGGCTGCATTTGAGAACTGTCGTCTGTTCATGGACAACAAACAAGGACACCTTCAAGGAAGCACGAATGCCTAAAAGCATGCAGACCAATTGTGTCTAGTGTAGGGTACACAATATTTTATTCAGATTAGGCATGAAAATTGTTTTAGGGCGTTTACTCCAAATATGTCTCTAGTCGTCAAACATTAGTCATATTGAAAAAGTAATGGCTCATTTGTGTGTGAACTCTATGAAATGTGCGTAAAGGGAATACAGTGGGTGCAAAAATGTGTCGTTCAGAGCAACAATTTTCTTGAACGAATTACCTTCAAATTCTGGTACAAGGCAGGGAAAGCCATAAACGAAAAAATTCCTTTTTTTACACTCTCATTGAAAAGTCTTGCGATTATAAATGGTTTTTGCTATTTATTAATAAGAAAAAATGAAGAACTTGTGCATGCTTGGAATTTAAAAAGAAGAATTATTAGGTACTTAATTTTAACGAGGGAATCCTTGAAAACGACCCTGCCTGCCAAGTGGGCAACAATTAGTGCTAATGTCACAATTACCTTGTTAAAAAACGTGCAACGATAATTGCATAAAGTCTTCAAAGCTTAAGATGAAAAGCAAAATAATACACATTTACTGGGACTTGGCTTGTGTGAGTGAATGAATGACGAATTTTTTAAAGAATTTTTCTTTGGCCTCATAAAAGAAAGAAGTTTAAAGAACGTACATATTTTGTTTAAAAAGAAACCGTGTGTATGCCAATTTATATAAGAAAAGCTTCTATACGTAGACGATGTACGAATAACTATTGGTCTGACTGTAGTAAAGTTAAAATATAAAAGCAACAACAAAACCGGCTGTAATTTTGTCGCGGCACGATAATAAATAAATTGTGTTAAATTCTCAATACAGTCACACACTGCTAACAGTTAAGGTATATATATATATATATATATATATAAGCCAGTTTTTGTTTGTGTGCATTGGAGAGAGAGCACTTGTTGTTATCAGAAATCGGTTAACAGCATTTGGCATAAAATATTTAATTATTAAAGAAAATTTGGCAGCACGCAAACACACACACATGCACACAAGACGCCAGCAGCAGCAGCTGGCAACGGGCAGAGACAGACAGCGCGCAACTGCAACAATTTCCTTGGCCTTGTCCCAGGACTTAAAACAAATAATTGTGGTTTCTGGCAGCGCAACGCAGCTGTCGCGTCGCAGCTTGCACGCCCGCTATTGCCTGCTCCCTTGCACAACCACACTTCTTGTTTATCCTGTACGTCTTCCTGCTTTTTAACAAAAAGAAACTGCGCTGCCTCTGTCGCTGTCGTCGTTACCGTTGCGGCTGAAGCCAGACGCTTTGCGCTGTTTTGTTGTTGCCGTCGCGCGAAAAATCAATTGAACGGCGACTGCGCTGCCAACGCGCAGCTGCTAGCACACATTTAAAAATACGTTTGTGTGCGTGTGTTTGTGTGTGTGTGTATGAGTGCGCAGGAAAAGAAGAATGTGAAGCAGAGCATTGCTTGGCAATTTTTTTTTTTTTCATTTTACTTACGAGAGTTTTCTTTTGTCCATGCCACTCATATTGCTGTGTAGGTTTTCGGCACAATGTCAAAATTGTTATTAATCAATGTTTAACACTTAGTTTTTGACACGCACACGCACACACACTGCCCCAAAGCACACAGCAACTATTTTCACTGTTTTTTCTTGCACCAGAAAGCAGCAGCAGCTACACACACCAATTTTTTGCAAAATATTACACGACGACGGCGACGTCGTTCTTTACGCTTTAGTACTAGTACTGGCCGATTGCAGCGATTGCAAAGTTATTTGCCTCGATATATTGGCAGACTACTTTAGGGCAATGCAATAAGTTGGAGCGAGACAAACAGTGGCAACAATTTTAAGCGTTGCTTAGCGATTGTTATTTTGTTTAAATTTTTTTATCGATAGAAATGACTACAAATAAACCGCCTATGCGAATGATTTCGAGCAAGTACGTCTATTGCATATAAATGTTAATTATTGTGGCTAGCATATTAGATACAAATTTTTTTACAACAGTATTTTCTAATAAACTGCCTTTTACAATACAATTAGTTAAGAATTAGTTACATAGCTTTAGTTACAAGCCTTTAATTTTACTATACGTAACGCCGTCAAAAGCCGCTATGGCGGCGCTAATGTTAAGCATATCATTGCATCCCTCGTCAATAGCACAACACACGTGTTTTAGCTTCTTGGACACAAATTTACCACAATCTAGCTAAAATTAACTAAATAATATGGGCAAAATCAAAGTTGAACGCTCCGAGGATGCTGATGCCTCTATTAAAATAAGTGGCGATGTTACTATCAAAGAGGAAGAGAGCTACGACGACAAGCTGCTTTTTGTAAATGCCATTGCTAAGCCCATGGCTGGCAAGAAGCTGTCCAAAAAATGCTATAAATTAATTAAAAAAGCTATGAAACATAAAACTTTTGTGCGCAATGGGCTTAAGGATGTGCAAACACGCTTGCGTAAGGGTGAAACTGGGTAAGTTAAACAGCTGTTTGTGTTTTGCCTAACTTTTTAATTGATTTCTCTTTCTTAGTATTTGCTTGTTTGCCGGCGATGTAACTCCCGTGGACATCATGTGCCATTTGCCTGCAGTTTGTGAGGAAAAAGGTATACCCTACACCTATACGCCCAGTCGTGCCGATTTGGGAGCTGCCATGGGCGTCAAGCGTGGCACAGTCGCCTTGTTGATTCGTCAGAATGAAGAATATAAAGATCTTTATGATGAAGTCAAAGAAGAACTTTCCAATCTAAATGTGCCCATTTAGGCGTGTTTTCATTGTAGTTTAGACTAGTTAAGATTTAAATAAGCTGTAAGAATTTGTAATAAAAAGCTGCTCGCTTAGAAGGTGGCAAAAAAAATGAAAATTTTGTCGCTTTATCTTAAGTTCATTAATCATTGTCAACGTTTCTACCCCAAAAATTCCAGACTATTAAGTCTGGCTCAACTCGTCTGCAATCCTGACACGATAAGTTCAGGACTTCAGTAAAAAAAACTACAACTGCAGATAGATCTACGTACATTGGTCACGTACGCCATATAGGTTTCTATGTTAAAGGATATTTTGACAGACTTTTGATTGTTTTCGCCATGTATCGGTATGAACATGTTTTTCCATCCATTCCTAAAGGGATGGCGCGATTTGGAATGCAATAGGGTGACTGAAAATTTGATTCTTCAGGAATAGCACACAGTTTTGTCCCCTAGATTCATTAAATTTAGGCTGAAAATCCACTACTAAATAATTTACATCTTTAAAATAAAAAATTTTGCTGTTTTTGGCTGTCCCCAGGGGATCTTTTTTTTATTATTTTATATACTTTTTTGTTTGTTGCGTGTTTCAGCATTTTTTCATTTAAATTTTTAAAAGTGACTGCACTTTACTTAGGTTATTTTTATATAAATTTGTTTATGTTTAACCAATTTTTATAATTGGTAATGTTTGTTTTCTTCTTCGTAGTATGCAAAAGTTTTTTTTGTTCATAATTTTTTGTGCTTAGCCAATTTAAATACAAATTTTTTATTTCTTAATTGATTACATTTATAAAAATTAGAAATTTACAAGTTGTTATTTATATGTATATTTGTATTTTTATACTTTAAGTGAATTTTTTAGTTTAATATTTGGGTGTGCTTACTGAATGTTTATATAAATTCAATTTTCTTTATTTATTTTAATATTGTAATAATTCTTTACATACTTATATATTTTTAAAATAAAAAGGAAATCTTTAAACTTGGGAGTTTTAAGAGTGGGTCTAAAGTAAAAAGTTTAATATTATTAAAAAATAATAAAGTGTTGCATTCATAAGAAGGAATATTTTTTTCTTTGCAAATCATTAAGTAAGTTTATATTTTTTTTAACATTTTATAAAATTGTTACTTTCAAAAAATCTTTAAAATAAGTTTAAAAAATGTTTTAAACAATACAGTTTTTTTTACTATATGACAGGTTTATAGGTGTTTTTTTTTTTGTTTTTTATATTCATTTTTTTTCTTAATACTAAATATGCATGTATTAAAATTTGTTTTAAATAATATCTCTGAAGAGATTACTGTTATATTATTTAAATATATTTGTAATTTTTATGTACTAAATAAATGTGTTTTTTAGCTTAAGAAAAACATTTAATAATATTATTGTTACTATTTTGGTTAATTTATAAATAACACAAAATTAGAAAAGTTTAGACGAACTAAAAATATATTTTTTGTTCATTATAAAATTATGTTAAAGGAAATTGATTTTTATATGATTGTATAGAATTTGAATGATTTTTTTTATGATAATATAAAAGTTTTTAAATCTGAAATAATAAACAATGTAAAACGTCTTAAAACGTACGTAATTTTACTCATGCAGTTAAAGAAATAAACTATTCAAATTATTTTATTAACTACATAAATATTTGTTTACTTTTGTTTCATAGACATATTTATATATTTTTATTATTATTTATGGTTAAGTTATTAAACATCGCACAACAGTTTATATAATCATTTAAACTAATTTTAATAATTTAGGGAAAGTGAACATTTTGTATTTGTTATACATAATTTATATAATTATGTGGCTAGGTTTTTTTTTTTTTTAATTATTTAGTTTTTATTAGTTTACATTTTTACATTATCTGAAAATGTTGCTAAGTTATATAATGATTTAAACTTTATATATAAATGTATATGTAATTTATTTTTTCAAATTAATATTTTTTTGTGGAGCGCGTTGATTTTTAAAAAATAATAGTTTATCAATTTGAGAATCAAAAGGAACTTAACAAAACATAAGATCAAAATAAGCAAAAAACTCAAAAAGTAGGTTTTTATTTTTCAAATAATTTTATTTATAAAAGTAATAGTAAGGTGTCTTACATCATATTGAGAGGGTTTTCAGCTACTAACCACTGATAAATAAAAACAAGAATATAATGTATGTGTATGCTAGTTAAAAATAAAGTAATATAAAATATTTAATTTTAATAAACAATTTATAGATTTAAATTATGTAACTGTTAAAAAAATACAGACATTTACATTAAATAAATAATAATTTTGTAGCAGAAAATTTAGAAGTATTTTAGAACTGAAAATTTACAGCTTATTTAAAAAATATATTTATATCAAAGCTCTGAATTCTTGATTTGATTGAATGGCAAAAAATGCAATCTTAATCTTTTAATTAAAATCAAAAAAAAAATAAGTTTTCGAAAACAAAGTCCATTGATACTTTTTGTAAATTTAATATCAGGAAAACGCCAAAACAAAAAAATACAAAATAAAACTCAAGCGCAACTTTTTTTTTTTGTAATTTTGTAGAAATAGTTATTTTTTGTTATTAAGATCATTTTGCGTGCTTTAAATATTTGTAATATATATATATAAGTATGTATGTATGTAATTTGCTTACAATGTTTAGCTAAGAGTACATACAGACAGCAAATACTAAATCAACAAGTTTTGAATTTGTTGTAGCTGTTGCCCAAAGATTAATCTAAACATTCATGCAGCATATAGTGTGTAGAAGTATAATATAATAAACTATTTCTAATACAAGAATTATACAATTTATACTTGCTTTAATTAAACTAATTCTAGCATTTTATAATTTTAAAGTTGTGTTTTCTTTTTTTGTTTTTTTTTTTCTTTTTCGTTTTATATTTTTTTAGTTAAAAAAAGCTTAACATTTTTTTGTTTTCTTTAGATATTATATATAGTATGTAGGTATAACTATTAACATATGCAAAAATATATATATATATATTGTATATAAACTAAGTTTATTGCTAACTGGGCGCTCTAAGCGCCCCCAGCAAAAATTGCGACTTGACAGCGCCTGGGGCGTGTGTTGCAGCAGCGTTACGGGCGGGTCGGGGCTGGGCGTAGCAGGGGCGGTAACTCAGTTAAGCTAGGCTGTGTTGAAACTGCTGCAGCATTTGGGGCGCAATTTTTAAAACTAAGTGTTAATGTTTAACTAAAATGTAATTAATTAATTAATCATAATAATATTTCACACAATAAACTTAAGGCTACGCATTAAATACGAAAAAAATAAAATAATTTTTAATTACAACAAATCTAAAATTTAAACAAAAGCAAATTAATTACGGGACACTAAAGTTAATAAGCATTTTAAATTTAGTTTTTTGCAGTGTTTGGACTCTTTTTCTTTTTCTTATTTTTTTTCATTTTTGTTTTGTTTTGCTAAAATTTTTTGCAATTTTTTTTTCTTGATTTTTGTTTTTCTTTTTGTCGTTTTTTTCGTTATCATATTTTTTTGTTTTTATATTTTAGTTTGCAACCCTATCAATATGCCACAGCAGCCTAAGCGCAGGACGCTGCCATCTTAGATCGCATGTTCACTGAAAGTAATTATAAAAGCCCGTGGTGGCCTGGCCCAGTTCGCGTATGGCCGCAAATGGGTCCTTCTCCAACAGCTCATTGCCACCAGTTGCTACATTTGAGTTGGCCGACTGATTGGTTGCCACTGTCGATTGTTGTACGTTTGTCGCCTGCGGTCCCTGGCTTAAGACAGCTGCATAAGTTGTTGCGGAGGATGGTTGATGATTGGCCGCCCCGCCGGAAACGGCGCTTTGTGTTACTTGCGGTGGCAGCGCCTGAAACATATCCAAATCTTGGCCGGTCTTCAGCGAACTGTAATTGCTGTACTGCAAGCCGTGGCAATGGTCGTTGAGCTTGTGGTTGTGCTCGGTCACTGCACTGTTGGCTTGTAGCAGGGCCTCAATCAGATTGGTGCCCGAATCCAAGCCAGATAAAAGACCCGGCATGTTGTTAAAGTTATTACCGCTGCCGCTGCTGCTATTGCTGCCATTACCCATTGCCAGTGGCTGACGACGATAGAGCGGCACAGAGTTGTTTCCGTTGGTGTGCAGATTACCATTGTTGTTATTACTGTTGTTGATGCCGGCATTGTTGTTGCTGTGCGGCCCAATGTTGTTAAAGCCGGCATATGGCTTCTCATTAACTAAGGGATTTCCAGCTAATTGTAGAAAGAAAACAGAGCTGTTAGTCATACGTTTGTTACATTTATTTGTGTTCAGTGAAATTTGCTCCGAATGTTTGTGGATTGAACTTTGATCCTTATTATTATTTTTACATTTACTCACCATTTGCCATAAAATTAGGACCCCCCATACCACTGCCGCTGTTAGATGCATGTGCTCCTCCAGGTGGCTGTGGAGGTACTGCCACATGATTTCCATACAGTGCTGGTGGTACTTGACTGGATGGCAGCTGTTTTCCCTGCTGTTGTCCCGGTCCTGGACCCACTTGTCCTCCACTCTGCATCATCGCATAAAGACGGCTCTGATGCTGCTGCTGCTGTGACATTAGCAAATCACCGCCATTTACCATACCGTTACTAAGATGTGGACCAGTAGCATTTGGAGTTGACGTCATTACGCCCACCATTCCCAAAACATCACGCAATATAGGCTGTGCAACCTCATTGGCGCCATTCATTATGGAATTAAAAACCAAATCAATTTGCTGATTGAAGTTATCCAATGGGGGCGAGGACTCAACAGGTTGCTGGTTTTGGGGTGGATACATCATGGGATAGTGCTGTTGTGGCTGACGTTGGGGTGGTCCCATCCCATGTTGATTAGCCAGCATGGGCGGTAACTGCTGCGGCGGTCCCGAAATCCCTTGAGGTTTGTGCTGTGGTGGTGGCTGCTGTTGCTGATGGCCATGCTGCTGCAGATTGGCCATTACTTGTCGCAGCATATCGGCAAACTTGTTGGCCGCATCTTGGCCCACTGATTCCACCAGCTTCACATACCATTTGTACTGCTCTTCCTTGGGATTAAAAGCCATTTCATAAATGCTGACGTTTGGTGGCAACAACTCATGGGCGGGCGGAAAGCGCAACGCACTGGGTGATGGCTGCTTGCCAGCCGAGTACATAAATGGTGCTGGCGGTGGTCCTGGCGGCTTGTCATAGTTGTTATAGGCAGCGCCATTGTGACGCATATAAGGCGGTGGTGGCGCACCAGGTTCCATTGGACTCATTGGGCCATTGGGTACGCTACCGCCACGCTGCATGCCCATCGGCGGCGGTGGTGCTTGTTGGGGTCCGCCATAGAGATGATGCGGTGGCGGTTGCTGCTGTGGCGGCAATGACTGCCCATGGTTGTACAGCGTCTTCTTTGCTAGGTAGCCCAGTTCGCTAGGATTGCGGACAAGTTGAGCTGCACCAGCTGCGTTATTAGGTGGAGGGGGGACACTACCACCCCGCATCTGCTGTCCTGCATTGGGTGGCGGCAACGGCCCTCGATTGGGTGCACTTACGGGAGGCTGTTGTTGCTGCCCCTTGTTGGGTGGCAGTGCGCTCCAGGGATTCGATTGTGGAGGCGGACCCCACAAACTAGCATTAGGATTTTGCGTTTGTTGCTGTTGGGGACCAACCGGTGGACGCCAATGTTGCATGGCACCATATTGACCATACGGAGGTGGCGGTGGCCCTCCTTGATTTTGCTGTGGTGGACCTGGCATCCCACGCATATGTGGCGGCTGCGGCGGTCCCTGTGGTGGACCGTTCGGTGGCGGCGGTCCACGCATGCCCATATGAGCGCCATAGTGATTCTGCGGTCCGGGCGGTGGTCCATTGGGCGCCTTGCTGCCGCCTACGGCTGCCATCATGGCTGCCTGCATAGAGTACATTTGCGAAATCTGCTGATTGGCCATGACTGCCGCCATTTGGTTCATTTGATGCGCTGCAACTGGTCCGGAACCCAGCATACCTGCTGCTGCGCCATAATGCGGCTGTGGGCCGGGTGGACCATGCGGCGGCGCATGCGCGTTCAAATACAAGGCAGCCTGTTCACGTAAGTATGCCTCTGGCTGTAGAGCGCGTGGCACAAATTCAGGAGCCAATGGATTAAGAACATAGCCACGTTTTAGCTCCACGCCATCAAGCTGCGAGCGTAAATTAGACCAGGTCAGGCCAAACAGGGACTTGTGCTCATCACAGATCTCTATAAAGCGTTCCCAAACCTTGCGACAGCGTCCAATTGAGCACAAAGCCACGGGATCGCCGACCACTGCAACCAAAGATTGCGCACGCGTTATGGCCGTGTTAAGCAGCTTAGAGTTGCTCAGGAAACCATAATCAGCATCTGCATCGCCAATGCTGGCCGTAGTAGCTACTCCAGCTCCACTGCCTTGAGGCAGACAAGTACGTCGGGTGCGCACCGTCGACAAGAACACAGCACGAAACTGTTTGCCCTGCACATTAAGCACACGCTCAACGGAGATCCCACCCATACGTCGCTTACGCAGCTCTGAACGTATGCGAAAGACTTGATCTGCATAGGGCGTCATGATGCCAATACTTGTGTCGTTTAGTTTGCCCCAGGCGCTTGGCCAGCGTTTACGGAGTTCCGAGACGCGTTCAACCACTTCATAGACCTCGGCGTTGTTGTAAAAAGCTGTAGAGTTTTTGTCCTGCACGTCTTCTCCACGCGTGGTAAAGAAGGTCAACGGATAGAAGCGCTCATGGCGGGGTTGTTTGCCGCTAGCCACCAGCTTCTGTTCATAGAACAGTTCCGAGGTAAAACGTATAATAGCATCGTGTGCTCGATAATTCTCGCACAGCAATATTTTGCAAGGAAAATTGGAGGGGTAGTGATCGTAAAGACGCTCCAGCAGTGAAATGTGTAGCTTGCGCTCCTTGGCAAAGGCGGAAAACAGTTCCGGACTCATTTGCATGTGATCTCCAGCCAGCACAATACGTGTGGAATCATTGGCCAAAGCCAGCGGCATAATGGCTTCACATTCCATTGCTTGTGCGGCCTCATCCAAGAATATGTGTGTGAAAAGACCCTTGGGTAGACCCAAAGTGGCCAACTCCATACTTATACTCAGCGTGACCACGACAATGCGATGTCGCATAATATCCTCAATGCTGGGACGCTTAAAATTGCCCACACCATCGGTTATACAATACTTTTGCACCACACTATTCACCGTAGCCGACCAACGTTTGTGGTAGTAGACGCGAAGCGGCGTCGCCTCCTCCAGTCCCTCCTCAATCCACGGATGCAAATACTCTTTGATGTACAAATCTGCTGCTGAATTCGAGTGCGTGCAAATCAGTATCTTGGCTTCGGGCTGCGATAGCAGTTGCTTAATTGCCTGCGCCAGCGTGTAGGTTTTGCCCGTACCAAAGGGTCCAATAAGTAAGATAGGCGGCAGCTTGATGCTAAGTGCTGTTGTAATAGCATTTACAGCTTCGCGTTGCTTGGCATTAAGTTTTGGTTCGCAAGCGTCGGACCATTGCTTTTTGGGCGTCCACGGTATGGAAGGCTCCAGCTCGGTAGCCGGAAAAATTAGCCTAAAATCAGTAATTTTATCCACTGCATTATGCCATTCACAGTAGGGCATGCGATTCAGCTGGAATTGAATGTCCACATCGATTTCGGTGTCCGCCTTCAGGTTCATAGCCTCCACGCATTTTGCAGAGAGCTTCAAATATATAACATTCTTGCCCTTGTCTTCAATAAGGGCCTCATAGACCGGCCGCGATTCCGACTTGGTAGACTGCTCTTCGGGCGCTGCTATATAGACGCTACTACAATTGGATAAAATAAGACGACCCGGTGATGTGTCTTCCGATATATCCTTGCTCAATCGCATCAATGCAAAAAGTTCGCCTGCAAGCGAGTACTTGGCCGTGCTGGTGGCCATGCCCGCTGGAGTCAGTATATAATTGGAAGCCACTGTCAGACGCGTTTGCACATTGTAGCGTGCTATTTGTTCATAGCGTGCAATCTCTTCCACATAAAGTAGCTCGTGAATGCGCGAGCGATAATTATTCTGTGTCAATCTCTTTTCTACAATGGTCGACTGAGTCAGCGTGAAGGTAGCTGCCCGCGGACATGGATAGCGTTCTTGAAGATCACGCTCATGTTGCAGATCACTTAAATATGCGTCGGTCTTGAGATGTGTGCCAATGGTTGTTTCAAAACGTGTTAGTTGCGTATTAGCCACATCCCAGCGCGTTGCGGAGCTATTTATAATATCCTTCTTTATTTCTTCAATTTTTTCCGCATCACTAACGGGTAAGACGTCCACGCATAGATGTCGCACTAACAGCGGCTCCTGGCCCACATCAAAGCATATGGCTTGGCGGAAGGTACCGTAGATTTCAGTATGAAACTCTACAGTAATCTCATGATTCACAGTGGCCGACGCAGCTGCATCTTCCGAATCATCTGTTGCAGTGCTTGCTGTTGCGCTGCTAGTTCCGCTGGTTATCCATTCCTGATCAGACTTAAGCTCTATGCTGTTGCCCAACGATTTGATGCTCTTCAAAGCAAAATTATTACGATGCGCATCCTGCAGTAAGGCTACTGCTTTAAGTGGACGCTTTGTTTCCAACTGAAAGAGCCATTCCCGCTTGGACGTTTTGGAACTTATGCTGGTGACCAACTGCTGTTCACATTTTGCCTCTATATCGGGCACACGTTCGCACATTACGCGCTCCGGAGCAGTAGCCTGTATCCAACGTTCTAAAATCTGTTCTGTATAGGATTTCCCATAGAGCTCTTTTTCGCAGGCCTTTTGCACACGCATGCGTCTATACTCAAAACGTTCTTTCCACTCATTTAATTCGTCCAGTCCATGAGCTTCCACGCACTGTGCCCCATAGTGGCATGTATGCGCGTCCGCAAAAGTCTCACATAAACTGTAAGTGTCCAGCGTATAGCCACGAGGAGGTGGACGCCATTTCCAATCACGACCTAGAAGGAGTTTAAATATTGGTGTTAGCTCATTTTCGAAAGGGTTACCCCAAAAGTCAGCAATTCTTTTGCTTTTCAGGTTACAATAATTTTAACTTAAGGCCCAAGTTGAATATATTTTAGCTTTAAAACTATTTAAACTTACCCTCATCGCTCATGATCACTTTTTGATGGCTTTCGGTTTGGCAGTGCTGGCGCAGCTCATTACGCGTTAGAAAATTAATAGCGCAGTAACTACAAGTGGTAGCTGCATGCTCCGGATCCAGGCCAGGTAGTGTTTCCGTGGGTGCATGCTTGACAGCGGTTAATTTAATCGCTGCCAACAGCTCATTGGTATTTTTCAGATTTGTAGAGCTGCTGGACATGGTGCTGCTGCTGCCAGTGCTACTGCTGCTGCTGGTGCTATAGCTGCCCGTGCTATTTCCATTCTGTTGTTGCTGCTGCTGTTGTTGTTGCTGCTCTCGTTTTTTAAGACCCTTATTGCTAAGCAGTTTACTATACTTGTCGAGTGGCAGGTTGTTGGTTGCCCAATGATCCAGCTTGGTGTCCAATATGGTCATTTCGTCCTCTAGGCGTACATGTGGTATTTTTTGGTTTTGCGGTGCCTTGTGCTGACCATTCATAATCATTTGAATGATTGATTTGTAGCGCTCTAAAGTTTTCGATATGTCCGAGAAAATTTGCTGACAACTAAGCTCATTTATCCATTTGCTTAGAAAGTGTTCCGCATCCTAAAAATAAATGGTTTAATAAAATGTTTATAAGACAATAGTAGTGTTCCTAGGTCTTGATGCACGTATGCGTTTAAGGAACCAAAAAAAGCACAACTTTAAGGCTTACGAATGTTATAGATTGGATGTGCTTAATCGTAGCCCAAAAACTCACCCCATATTTGTGTAGCTTGAAGAGAGCGTGCACGAGCCAACGACGCGCACGCGATACACTTGCCAGACATTCGGCCTGATCAGAAAGTAGAGTCAGCACTTTATAGGCATCTGCTAGACAGCCCTCATATTTTCCTAGCTCCAACAAACACTCACAGCGACCTAGCAGGCATGCAATTTGCTGATCCTTCTGTGCTCGACTGCTTCCATTTGGAGGTGGTGTGCTTGCTGAAGCTGAGAGTATTTGATCGTATAATGCTACGGCGCGCGACCATAGGCGCCGTCGCACCATGTCATGTGCCTGCATCTCCTTCTCGGCAGCCATTTTAATCTTGTTTAGACTTCTTTCGATTTCGCTGGATGTTGTATTTTATAGTCATGCGTATATTTGGATTTCTGGATTTGAGACGTTGGTCTGCTCGATCGTCGTATTATTCGTATTTCGATTTATATGAATTTTTTGTTTTTTTAATTATTAAATATATACACATATAAGCAGTTATCTTAGGTTTACTTAGTTTAGTAATTTACAATTAAATCAAAGTGCCTTATATTTATAAGTTTTTTTTCGCTTTTTAGGGCATTTTGTTTGCTGAAAAGAAAGGAAATTTTAAACATTAATAATGTAGTTATTAGAAGGTTTCAAGTAGTTGAATCTTATTTTAAGAATTTTTAACAAATTGGAAAAAACTAACGATGTAATGGTATACTCTACTATATATAGTTTTATACAATTCCATTTAAACAAGTGACGGAACTTACAGGAATGTACAAAAATAAACTTAATCACTGCGGCATACTATATAAGAAAGTTTATGTACCCGTATAATGCGCTGACTTATTTTTTTCGGAAAAAAAGCAACAGAAATTGTAAACAATATTATTAGGAATTCCATGAAGCATACAAATTGATTAGAGAAATTCTAGTAAATTACTTAACCAAACAAAGCGTCTGGAAGTTAAGTGTTATTCTAATATAATAACTTATTTATGCAGATTGTGTCTTTATTCCAAGAATAAATACAGCAAATTGAAACTTATTAAAATGAAGTATCTAGCAGATGTTTAGTCGCTTCTGTAAAATATGTTTACTTGCAGAAGTAAGTTGTTTATAAAGCTGATAAACACACAGACAAGAGACGGTTCGGGAACACACTGTAAATGGAGAAAGGAATGGCCAGCAGATTGAACTAATATGCAAAGGCTTATCTGGTTGCACATATGTACACAAGTATATACAATTGTTTTTTTTTTTTGTTTGTGCGTAATTTTATAACAATTTGTATATGGCTGCGCGTATGTGTGGTACATATGTTTATTTGAAATGAGCACCGACTGGCTTTTATAATATGAGTTGTCTTTTCTTAGTTCCAATTGGATAAGGCCTGGGTTTTCCGCAAATTACGCGTAATTTCGCAAGAATGAATGGGGCGTTAAATTTGGTGGGTGGTGGCGTTGGCGCTGAACAACAATACTTTGTATGTTTATGTGTATGTGTGCAGCAGAGCCGCACAAAAAAAATAGCACACACACATTGTATGTATGTGTACACATAAATATACACACATTACGCAGAAATTATTTTAAAAGCAGCCATAATTAACACCATTGGAATTGCTTTAGTTTTTTACGTACGCACACACAAGTTTGTTTAAATAAGTTTTTTGTTGGTTGTTGTCTTGCACGGCGTTTTATTTATAAGCTGCTGCGTTTGTTGTTGTTGTTGGGTTGAGACGGCTTGCAATATTATTTACACCTACCGCTGCACTTTGATGCCAATACTTTCACATTCAGGGCGTTATAATAAGCACTTGTAATATGTACTTTATTTAGTTTTTTATTATTTTTTTAATACGGCATTTTGCTTGTGTAAGTTTTTCATTTTCTTTCTGCTTTTGCACGGTCCTCAATTGCAAGCAGGTCGCTCTCAGCTGCTCTCAAAACGTCCACAGACATGGCGTACGCAATGCATATTACGCACTATGACTGTGAGTTTTTAAGGGTGGTGGCTTATTAATATTTTGGCCAAGCCAAAATACATTTTAAATTAAATAGCCATTTTTAAGTATTTCTTAGCTGATTTTTATTTAAATGGTTCTTAATGTTTAGTTTTACTTGCAGCAACGACCGTGTGCAGTGTTGTAAAACTTTAAGTTTATCGTATATTGACAGCAAACGCGTTTATCGATTAATATTTAGGCAAACAATTAAATGAAATTGTTGTTAATTTAAACACAAGTTGAGCGCAATTTGTTGCTTTTTGGCACAAAATAATTCTATTTCTTTTTTTTTAACATAAAACACGCTTTGCAGTCCACTAACCAAAGGCTAACTTGCGTTTTGCTTATTTGCTTTCTCGATTGGCAAACACTAAAATAAGTGCACAAAAACATTTCAATCAGCTTTTTGCTCACATATGCACAACCAACACAAAACGAAATGTCAAATTAATAGGCCTTGCTTTTTGTTATGGCAATACGCAATGATTTTACCGAAATATGTACATACATATACATAAATATATATATGCTAAGGCAGGGTTATTTTATTTGCATTGCGCATATTTTCATGTTTGCCCAAATATTCTTGCATTAAATCGTGCAAAACCATTAAAACTAACAATAAGCACATAAGTCTGGCCTTTTGCCAGCTATACGAGCAAAGCAGCTGTCATTTTGCAAGCGCTGAAAAATTTTTTCACACACTGAATCTTTGCACTATTTATGGCGTGCTTCAATGCTTATACAACATTCAATTACCTTTGCACTAATTTTAAATGTTTTCTAGTTACATTATTACTTTCTAATTACATTTTAAAAAAATTATGAGAAAAAATGCACATCCGTCGAAAAATGGTAAAAATAAGCTAAGAAATCGACGACGAATGACCAGCCCAAAGCAAAATTTGCAAAATGTTTTTCAGTGTTGCACAACAACCAACAGCAAGTGCTGCCCATAAGAGGCCAAAACTTTAACCCTTAAAAAAAACAGGCGCTTGTTTTGTACTTATATATTTTTATTGCTAAATGACAATTCAGTTACACATTAAACACAAATTAAAAATCGACTTGACTTACACAAAGTTACATGATTACACAGGCACAATCTATTAAAATCAATAAACATACAAATATTAAAAGAAGCGTTTTGCAAATTTGATAAGATCCAAAGCCAATTTTAATTCTTTAGCACCGCGCACGCCCAAAGCTTCCAAATCCTCAAGCGTCATTCTGATAAGCACTTGTATATCAATTTCCTGGCGCGTAAACATTTCCGTTAAATGCGCATTACCCGTACGATCCAAAAGCGAACGCACACGTGGACTCAACGTAGGCTGCTCCACCGGGGAGCCCTTTTTGAATTCACGCTTAATACGCGGCCGTGTCGTATCCTCAGCTTGCCTTATAGTTGTCTGACTTGGCGCTTCCTGCTTTATGACGCTGGCCAACCGGGATGGACACAGAAAGGTGCTGCTGCAGCTTCTGCCCGTGCCTACAGTGGTGCTTCGTGCGGTAGGTGAAAATACAGATCGAGCACGCGTATATTCACTGGAGCGGGCTAGACGCGTCAATTGACTGGTACGTAGGCTGCGTAGTGAGTTTTTTCTGGTTTGGTAAGTGGAATCTTTGCTGGATGCGCTTGTATCATCGAAATTGAATACCTGCGTCGAAAGTGGGGTTATTGGAGTCAATGGAGAACGAGGATCTGGTTTAAAGCGGGTTAGTTGTGTTTATTGATTTGACTTGTGCGTAATTATTTACCTCTGTAAGCACGATTGTATCTATCCATGGTGAACAATAAAAGTTAACTAGTTTAGTTGGATCTTATTTTAATTTTGCACAGAACAATAAAAGCGCGTAGCGTCCGTCCACAAGTTAAAAGTGCATAGAAAAAGTAAAGAAAGAGCGTAAAAGAAAAATGTAATGACAAGGCAACTGTTAAAATCTACAGTTATATGATTAGAGTTGTCGAGTCGTATGAATACTGCAGAGTTTAGTATTTAAGCTAAAGAAAAAATACCGAAAAATAATACAATTTTAATCTTCAAAAAATAAAAAATATAAGAGGAACAATTACTTTTATAATTTTTCGAGACTTTGGAAAGTGTATAAATAAAAAACTTTTATTTTTTCTAAAAGCTTTTGCATAAATATTTCTTGTCTATTTTTTTAATTTTATGCAACTTATACTTTTACATTTTTATACCCTGTACCGCATGGTACAAAGGGTATATTAAGTTTGTGCAAGCCGAAAATGTATGTAACATATAGAAGGAGACGTCGGAGACACCCCAAAATTACCTAGAATATAATCAGGGTGAATAGAGAAGTCGATATACCCATGTCCGTCTGTCCGTCCGTCCGTTCGTGTGAACGCCTAGATCTCAGAGATGGTAAGAGCTAGAGTTACCAAACTTTCACATTAGATCCCATATTATTCCATAGGAGACAAGTTTATTTTATTTTTTTGATATCGGGGATAAATTATATAGCTCCCATAGGGGTGTTTGAGACGACCTCGACAAAAAAGAAAAAGTTTTAGATGAATAATTCGTTTGTTTATGAAGATATCGTAACCAAATTTGGTATTCGAAAGTTTTTTATAGTTCCCAATCACTGTGCCAAATTTCATCAAAATCGGTTGACTATATCATATAGCTCCCATATGACCGATCGGCCAAAATAACTTTTTTAAAGAAAAGTTCGCTATATTTAGTTTTTAATAAAGATATCGTAACCAGATTTGGTGTTTGGAAATTTTTAGAGCACTTAAGCAATGTGCCTAATTTGAACAAAATCGGTTGACTATATCATATAGCTCACATAGGTCCGATCTTCCAAAAAATCGATTTTTTAACAAAATTTGTTGTGTTTCGTTTGTTTGTTAAGATATTGAGACCAAATTTGACATTCTTAAGTTTTTTATAGTTTCTAAGCACTGTACTAAGTTTAATTTAAATCGGTTGACTAGATCATATAGCTCCCATAGGACCAATTGGTCCAAAAACACGTGTTTTATACAAAATTCGATGTGATTCGTTTGTTTGTAAATATATTTTAACTAAATTAGACATTCAGATCTTTTTTAAGGTATTTAAGCACTGTGTCAAATTTTATTGAAATCGGTCGACTATATCATATAGCTCCCATAGGAACGATCAGTCAAAAAAAAAATGTTTGCTTAAAAATTCTTCTGTTTTTGGTTTTTTGTGAAGAAATCGGACTTTATTGCAAGCTAGTGGTACAGGGTATCCTAAAGTCGTCCGCGCCCGACTTTACGTACGCCGTTTTTTATTTTTTTTTTATTTTTCGTAAAAAGCTTTTTTATGGTTTGTTGATTTTGTACCTAGACACTTTTAAATGTTTTTGTTTACACCAAAAATGTTCAACAAAATGTTTATTTAAAAGTAAATAGAAAAAAAAATTCTACCCCTGTTTCTGAGAAAACCAGCTTTTAACTAAAACTTAGGCACAAAGGTCTACTCAAACCGGCTTATGCATCCAAGCCCCTATAAAAGTAACCAAATGAACTTAACCTAGAATATTTTATATTTGGGTTAAAAGTTTTTTTTTTTTTTTTTAAATCTAAAATGCAATGAACTTTTAAAATGCGCTTCGAAAAATGGCCCAAAACACAATTACCCAAGTTAATTTATATTTGGTATAAAAATATGCAAGTTCAAGAAACTCAAAGCAACAATAACAATTGATACAGTCTATGCAAATATTTTATTTTGCGTTCTGGTCACATCGAACAAATTGGTAAAACTCTAATTAAAGCGAGTTTGGCCAGTTTGTTGGTGGCTTAGATTGACGCATCGCAGTGTTGAGAGCAAATGAATAAGCACAATTAGATATGGCTTAAATAAACAAAGAGTATGTACATGCAATAATTATAAATTAAAATTGATGTGGAATAAAAAATGTTTATAGGCTAATCAAAAAATCTTGGTGAATTTACGAGTTTTTTTTTTTTAGAATGATGAAAGGTGGCCGTTTCTTGTGGGTGTTTTGGTGAAATTTTGGCTTAAATTGAATTTAATTGCTTATTGATTTTGCCGTAGGTAATAAATATGAGCTGTGTGACTTATAATGTAATTAAATAAATATAAATAAATACAAGTTTAAACGCTTTTATCGACCAAACGATTTTTTTTAGTTTTTTATTACATTCTGTATTTTTTTTAGTATTTTATGTGGTATAATTGAAAAATAATTTTGAGATATTTTTATATTGGTATTTTTTTGATATATGGCTTTTAAAATTAAATTAATTTATGAATCTTTGTTTACATTTAGTATATTTATCTCATTTCGTAGTTGTTCTAAAACTCTGCGTCTTGGACCAATAAAAAAAAATTTCGTTCAATGTCGAACGCTAATCGTTTTACGCTTTATTTTATAAAAAAAGACACTAAAAGTAAAAAACTTATTAAACACAATTAAAATAATATCTTAAATTTAAGCATTTTCAAACAGCTGGGGTATTCACAATTGCTGAGTAGAGCACTTTTGCAACAACAAAACATACATTTTGTCCTAGGAACTGACCACGTTCTGACGCCGATCAATTGTCTTCGGAATGTGGAAATGGTTCATGTTCTCTACATAATTATCTAGAACTTCATAAATTTGTGCGTCGCCACGCAATCCCAAAGTCACAGCATTAAATAAAAATTGTTTTTTTTACGATGAAATTGTTTTAGAAGACGAACCTTCAGTAAAATTGTTTTTATCTATTTTAAGGTTAATTTTTAATTCAAGTTTTTGAATTTTAATGCAATTTATACCAATTTACAATCGTTAACAAACACAGGATAGTGAAAGCAGAAACTCAAATTTGATTTTTCTACAATTTATTTATTTTCGCAGCAATAAAATAATACAAAATCGATGCAATACATAGCTACTTTAGCTACAGTTTTAATTGCAATAGATTTTAAGCTTTTGTTCGACATTTTTAATTCATGTTTTTAATTTTTTATTCAAATGTATACAAATGTATACAAACTCTGGAAAGAAGAAGAAAACTTAACAACTCAACAGGAGGGATTCACGCCTGTTGCCTTTTTCCTCAGCTCCTAAACTCAACACAAAGCGTGAATACCTCAATTATAATATTGTTACGTACACTTTATTAAATATTTTTAAAGATCAACATATATATGTACATATATTTGTATCTGTTAAAACTAAATATTAATTTTTTTATTTTTTATTTTATTTGCAATCTGTCATATGAAACAATCAGCAAATTTTATAAGTAAAATCAAACAAATGACAGGATTGAATGTGCTCCAATGAGTCCATTTAATAGAGTATACAACAAAACTATTTGCTAAAGATTATTACGTTATTATGCAAATCTATCTGGAAGATCCAGAATGTGAAATCTTTTCAGACGTCTAACATCCAAGCTATTATCCAGTAAGTTAAGAGCCAACGAATTTCCATGGTTTGACAGTCTCTCCAAATATCTTAACGATGATTTGACATGGAATGAAATAAAATTAAATTAAATTAAACTAATATTTTAATAAGCAAACAACAAATAAAATAGTTGATGCCAAAATAACTTCTCCAAAGCAAATGCAAGCAAAGTCAAAAATGACGTTAAAAGCCGCCTCCTGAGCACTGTACATATAAATAAAATCAAATTATTAACTAAATAAATTATTTTGTTTTTACTTTGTTTAATTAATGCATTTATTTTACAAATATAACAAAAAAAATGCCAAACATTTCTTGTGCGCATTTGAATTAACAAAAACCATATGTTCGTCTGCCTTTATTTGCGGGCACCCAAAAGTATGTTACACAAAATATGAAAAGCAAACAATACAAAAAAAAAAAATGCACAGCAAAGCAGACAGACAACAACAACAACAATGCGACGACGCAGCCACCTGTTTGGCAACATTTTTGGTTTTGTTGTGTGCTGCTTGCTTGTTTTTTTTTCGTCTCTCTTTCGCTGGCATTCTGCCCAACAAGAACAACAATATTGTTGTGACTTTGCGTTTTGCCATAGCCAACGCGCTGCGCTGTCTCTTTGTCTGCGCTGCCTATCTATGCTATGCTTAGCCGCATTGTCGTCGTCGTCGTCGACGTCGTCGTACATGCTTGTTTGTATGTAGTAAGTGTGCGTTTGTGTGTGTGTTTGTGTGTTATGTTGTTACCGGCTTTTGCCAAAAACAGCTGAGACGGTGCGCTCATTGCTGCCAGCGCCAGCTGCTCACTGTTTATGTTTTTTTCACGAACACTCAACGCTTGCGCACGACTAGACACAGTGGGCAGCAGCGTATTTGTGCGCTTGTAAAAAATAGAAAAATAAAAAAGCGCAAGTTAGCTTAATAAATAAAGACGCATACAATGCAGCAGTCTATTTAATATTTAAAGTAAGCAGCAAAATTGTTTATACAAGCTTCTAATGCTTAGCGTTGACTGTGCAAGCTGGTTTTTGCTTTTGCAATTTACACAAATGTACCACAGTGCGCTGCTTGCCGAGCGCCAAAGCCGAGAGCTGAGCTTCGGCTGACGTAGACGTTGGGGGCGCATATAAAACAAGCGCTGCCTGCTGGCTTGGCGTTTCAGTTGTCCAACGGAGTTCAACGCAAAAAAGTTCTGGGCGCATTTGCTTTGTCTAAACGTTTGTTGAGTCGTAAAGTCGTTTCGAAAAAAAATTAAAACAAAAATCGCATGCTCTTGCAAAATCATAAAAAAAAAATCAAATATAAAAAATAATAACTAACATAAAAACAACAACAAAAAAAGCATAAAACAAGTGCGTGGCAAAACGTGTGTGGGTGTGTGCTGCATATATATATACGCCGCATTGGCCAATGCATTAAGTGCTCTACAATTTGCAATTGTGTGTGAATACAAAAAATAAAAAATAATAAAAAATTACGGCCTTTAAATAATAATATCTACCAAATAATAATAATAATTGTTTTAATAAATATTTTCAATCAATTGTTTTGGTTAGGCCAAAAAAATCAGTGAAGTGTTGAAAAATAATAAAAATTAAATCGTTTGCTAACTTGCGAAACTTTCTGAGCTGCGCCTCAACAAAAGAACTTGGGTAGGTTTTTTTCCATAATTTTTTGCCTGCTTCTATTTTTCATGCAAATTTAATTAAGCAATTAAACAATAAAAAGTTGTTTTTCGCTATATGCTTAGATTTTTTGTGTTTTGTGTTTTTTTTATTTTTGTTATTCGTGTTTAACGTTATTAATTTTTTGTTATTGTTTTTGTTGTTTTTGGCAATTGCTACACACAGCTGCAAGTCGTTTGCAAAACTTTTTCGATGTGCAATAAATTTTTTTTTGAGTTGTTTTTGTTTTAAAAATTTACCAATCGTCAGTTATTGACGTTTGTTGTTGCGTTTGTTGTTTGAATTGTTGTTGTTGGTGTTTTTGTTGTTGCCGTTATTGCACTAGTTTGAAGTTCCATCTGTATTTTTCATTACGCATACAAAAATGTTTTTTTCAATTTTTTTGTATTTATTTTTTATTTTATTTTTTTTTGTGCCAGCCAAGCTTGTTTGCGCGCGCAAATTCAAATATGTAATATAAAAACCAACTGGTTGAAAAAGTTTTTTAATATTAAAGAATCGAGGCAGTGAGTTTTCCATACACATCATAAATGTGTCTGTGTAGGTAGGGGGCATATGTATGTATGTATATGCATGTGTATTGTGTGGGAGCTGTAGTGATATGTATGTAGTGTATATGTATTTTCCTGCAGCCCATTTAATTGAACAACAAAAAAGAATAAAAAATAAAAGTAAGACGAACTTGTTGTGCTGGCAACAATCAGTGGTGCAACAACGACAACAACAACAACAACTAAAGAAAATAGCAACTATTTTTTTGAGTCTCTTGTTGTTGTTACAAGTCTCATTAAATTTGACTTTTATTATGCCACCAAATGATATACAAAAGCTTAACGCACACAAATACACATTATAGAGCAGTAGCGTGCAGAGGAGATTTTTTGGGAGGGGATTTCAAAGTCAATTTTTTTTTTTTTAAAAGATTCCGTATGCAGGTTTTGTTAGGGGGCTTGAAACCGGCAACCCCTCCGCGTATGGCGCTGTTTTAGAAAAGTAGCATGACGCAAAATGCGGCAATAATATAAATTTACATACAATTAGAGAAAATACATAATACTTGAAATATGAGAATTTTTTTAAATCCATGTGATTTATAAAATTAATAAGAGTTTCAAATGGAGTTTGTAAAAATTGATTGCCTATTGATTCTTTCAACATATTCGTAGATTTAAAAAGAATTTGATAAATTTTATCTTAGTTTAAGGCAGGGGTTGGAAAAATATATTTTGTATTGAATATTCTCCTCCGCTGCGACGTATTTTCAGAGAATATTAAGACCATGTCGCCTACTGATTTAAAGTAAGAGTGATGAAACAAATTTAATAACAAAATCATACTAATTAAATCAATCCAGATCGATTTGTATAATTATGTATAATAACCTCTAGGAAATAGTTTTGTTGTATAGTGATTGGACTCACTGGAGCACAATCAATCCTGCCATTTTTTGTGTTTACTTATATTGTCTAATATGACAGATTGCAAATAAAAAAAAATAAAAAAAAAAAAAACAACAGCTACAATAAAGTTTTTTTTTTCGAATATTTATTATTGGAAATCAACCCTTGATTTTATGGGTTATAATCCAACATTTATGAAAAGTAAGCCACTATACACTTAAAGAAACCTTTTGGGTGGTATCATTTAGATTACTTTATATATGTACAATATTTAAAAAATATAGTAGACTCTATGACATGACACGCCTTCTGAGGTCGTTTGGATAAAGGCGTTTTAGGCGTCTTCTTGGTCTATGACCGGCCAGGGCACATGCAAGCGAGTTCGCATGGTTCCTTATGCGATCAGCGTAATGGTCGCTAAGTTTATTCAATACATCACCCACATAGGGAATGCCTAGATCCTTGTGAAGGTTTCGATTTCGGATATACCACGCGGCATCTGCAATTTAGCGCAAAGTTTTGTTTTGTAAAATTTGGATTTTTTTAATATTTGACTTGGCAGCTGTTCCCCAGATTTGAATGCCATAAGACCAAGTTGGCATAATTAAACTCTTATATAGAATTCTTTTATTATCCAAAGATAGCTTGCTATTTCTACCAAGTAGCCACTCCATTTTGCCAAGTTTGGTTCTACATCTTGTTGTTATTATTTTAATGTGGTCCCTCCAACACAATTTTTTGTCGAGGTGAATTCCGATATACGGGTGTTATGTTTTCATTGGAATTATCTCTCCATTTAAAGTAAGCGCAGGACTTGGGTCTTTCCTTAACGAGAATAAAACGCTGGAAGATTTGTCACCATTAAGCTGGATGTTTCAGCGTTTCGCCCAAGTTGCTAAAAGTCCAGTTGGTTCTGTAAGGTATCAGCAGCCATTTGAACGCTGGAGGAAGACGAAAGAATGGCAGTGTCGTCAGCATACGTTGCCGTTATAAGCTCAGAACTGCCCGTCGAGCTCGGCATGTCCATAGTAAAAATGGTGAAAAAAAATGGAGATAGAACGCTACCTTGCGGCACTCCAGTTTTAATGGTCCGTCGTTCCGAGAGTTCACCTTTCACCATAACTTTGAAAGATCGATTGTCAAGAAATGATTTTATGACTTCAAAATGAGGAGCAGGAAGGGCAGATTTAAGTTTTTGTAGTAACCCTTCGTGCCACACTCTGTCAACAGCCTGTTTGACATCCAAAAATGCTGCCATGCAGTAGCGACGATTCTCGAAGGAGTCTAAGATGTGTTGCACCACTCTGTGAGTTTGCTCAGGCGTGCCATGTTTCGGACGAAAACCGAATTGATGCGCTGGAACTTGGGACGTCACGCTGGAAAATGATTCTTTCAAAAATTCTTTCAAAAATTTTCGCGAATACTGGTAGCAAACTAATCGGGCGATAAGATGCAATGGAGATGGGAGGCTGGCAGGGCTTTAGAATCATAACAATTTGAGCACATTTCCACTCCTTTGGGAAATATGTCAGACGCATAATTGCATGGAATATCTTGACTAGAGCCAGAATGCCCGCCATTGGAAGAGGCTTAGCTACTCTGGCGTCAATTTTATCAAGACCTGGAGCTTTTTTGTGGTTGAGTGCTTTTATTTGATCTACAATTTCGTTAGATCGCACTGGGCGAACTGGCAAGTCCAGTTGAAGCAGTGTAGATAATGCCTCCAAAGTTTTCTCGACCTCAGCAACTGAGTTCAGATTGAAGGGAGTAAAACGATTCTCCAGGTGATGTGCAAAAGCTTCAGCACGGGCTCGGTCAGAACGACACCAGAGCCCATTGGCGGTTTGAATAGGAGCGCTTTTAATGGCTGGTTTTTTTAAGTACCGTGTCAGACGCCATAGGCTGCGGCTTCCATCATCATTTGGACTTACATTAGTAAGAAGAGAATTTATCCTTCGTTGATTTAAGTTATTTAAAGCTTCTTTAAGTCTGTTAGCAACATTACGATAGAGAGCCTTGTCAGCTGGATAATGTGTTCGAAGATAATTTTTTCGCAGGCGACTCTTCATCCTCAAAAGCTGAGCTGTCTGCGCATCAAGAGAATCACGAGGCGGGTGTTGACGGTGACCAGCGTGTGTAGGAGCAGCTAGATTAGCAGCGTCAGTTACTATAAGTAAATTTACTAAATAATAATAAAATAAAAAAAATATATATAACAGCAAGATTCTATTATTATTTTCTATTGTGTTAAATAAAAATTGAGCGAAAAACAAAATTTTTTTTTAATTTAAGTCTCTTACTGACCTTGAAAAAACAAACTCGAATTGCTTCCATGTAGCTTGGAACTGTTTAAAAGTTACATTTGTAGAATTAATCGAACTAGATTTAGGCATATCCGTTGCGTGCGTATAAGAACTTAAAACTTAGTGACCTTAAAAAAAAAAATAAAAAAAAAATTTGTTAACCGCAGGTGGTGGAAGTTTCTTGAATAAGGTTATTATCTTATTTCTGCTTTTATAGGAAATTTTTGAGGTTTGTTTACACTATAAAAGCTAAATACGCTTAACTTGGCAGTGTAAGCAACTTTATTAAACAGTTCGAAGATTAGATAAAAACCTTTAAACTGCAGACTTCATCTCTACTAAACGAAATTTCTACTACTTGAAGATATTTCCATGTATAGGGTGGGTCATCCGTTGGTTTATTTGTTAATGGCAAGTAAGGCATCCACTTCAGATTTCGTCTCTACTAAACGAAAAATCTACTTCTGCAAGATATTTCCATCTATTACCCTATTACCCATCTGTTAGTTTTTTTTGTTCATGACAATTTATTTGTATATTTTTTAAAATTGGTCAAATTCCAGTTAAGTATTAGAAATAATATCATCCAATTGGTTGGCTCTACAGGCACGTATGAAAACTGCGAAATTTTTTGATAAAAATTCATTTGGCTGTTCTCTCTTGCATTGATCAAATATGCCATGCTAAATCTTGTCAGTGTGTAAATGCTGATCCGTAGCCAAATTCGGCGCAAAATGTTCCTAGTAAAGTGTAATTCTTGCTCCCAGCGACTCGGCAAAATTGACCTCAATTATATTTTTCTTAACGGTCCATGACTAGCATTAAGTAGTTTTGAACTTGACATATTTTGAAGAGCATCCACTTTCGACGGGCTCGAATTATGAGTGTTTAGCAAGCAAACCAACAGATGGACCACCCTATGCATACAATCTTAAAAGCTATATTCACAATTATTTGTAGGTAAGCTCAATTGAGATTAAAAAATATAACAATTAATATATCTGATTGATATACACTTTAGCAAAATAAGACGGTATCGTTAGGTCCACTATCAGGCTTATCTTTGCACTTTTCCAACAAAATTCTTCTTGATTATACTCACATCGTGCTTCCATCAAATGTTGTAGCCAGTGACCTTGAGATTACTAAGGCAAAGATAAGCGAATTCTAGAATTAATACTAATTTACTTTTCAATATTAAAGTAGCCTCTATAGGCAATGATGAAGTCTCTACCTAATGAACATACTCTTTTTCAAAGCCATCTACATTTTAGTAACAATTTTTCAAATAGCCGCAATATCATTAGAAAATATCAATTAACATCTTCTGTAAAGTAAGGGATTGAATATTCTATTAAAATATCCTAAGTCCTATAAGCTCTGGCTTTGCTCAACTCACTCTTCTTCAAAAAGTTGGTAAGATAGAAACAGGACTAATTACATTACAATTTTTACAACAGAGCTGTATGTTCTCTAAAGTAGCGCATAGGCTTAAAAATCCTATTTCTTCATATTTTTTATACATAAATCTACTATGATAATAATTCGGTAGCAAGAGGTAGGAAGGTAGAATCCCTATTTGCAGGAGTTTTGTCTGTTTATTTCCAACTGACCTGGCGATGCGTCCGATGAGAGACAGACAACTCCAGATGGAACGCCCTATGCTCCAAATATGAATTAAAGGGATCAAACTCACTACTACCAGGCCCGTCTCCTACCCCATCAGCGGTATCGATACCTTGAGGGGAAATTGGAAACAGTCAATGCGGAAAATGCTCAATGAAAAGTTGGCACGTATCGGTTGGAAGTACCAGAAGCCTTACAAATATCTGTTTACGATAAAAACTCAAAGCTACAAAAGCTACTATTTACGTACGTAATACTCTTATGCGCAAGAAAGGAGCAAACACGATAGCTACAGGGAAAAGTCTTCTTTTTTTTTTTGCTATCCTTGACTCCCAGTGTAGCATAGGGCCTCGAGATCGCACAGTAAGAGTAGAAGATTAAGGATATGGGCTTAATCGTCTGCATTTTTTTCTCTCTAGTTTAAATTTTATTAAGTCATTTACGTCACAAAATTTAAAGTTAAATTAAATTCCAACAAATAAAGTCGTTCCAAACAATCAATAAAAAAATATATGTATACTAAATAATTACATAGTTCACTTTACAATGCAATAAAGCACATTCTAGCTTTGGAGAGCATATTTTTTTATATTTCAAGAATTTAAATGTTTTACGGACACTGTAAGTATTTTTTTTTTCCCGATTTTTTATTTTAAATTCTTTTATTCAAAAAATGCATTCGCCATTTTATAGCAAACAACAATTATTTTTATCAAAAACAACAAAGAGTTTATTGTTAAAAAAAACTGACTAAAACTACAACAAAAAAAATCTATGAACAGTTTTTGTAGCCTTTGGTTTTATGAATAATTTAACCTAAAAAATTAAGCTGCTCAAAATAAAAAAAAAAAAAATGGCGTAAAAAGAAATGGCGATTTTTTGGCAGAATACAAATCATTTTTATGATTCAATTTCCAAGTATTTATTAAATACTCTGCTAAATACTGCCATAAGTCTTTAGTTAAAACACTTTTTGAATTTTTTTATATTTTATACACGGCTTATAGACATTGATATAAATACTTTTCGTAGCTATTTTTTGCGATTTTATAGAAGTTTTTATTATGCACGGCATAGGGTCAAAGGGTATTATAGATTTGTACAATATTTGTATGCCTTTTGGAATTAGGAGATGAGAACTAACAAAAGTTTTTAGAACATAATGGTGAGCATCATAGAGGGCGAATATCTTTGTATATAAACGAAACTTATGTTTTACGTGTTACGGGTGTTCTCATGAACACGTCAATGAATTTCAAATCTGATTTTTGCGTGTGTTAGAAGTTGTCAATGCGGAGGTTTTAAGCCTATTGCTTATTGTATTCATGTGTATTGGTTCGTGAGATATACGCATTTTTGTGAATATCGTGAATATAGCAGACACAAGCGTAGTGGCAAAGGGGTTGAAATGTAGTTTCTGTGGGGCATGAATTTATTAGAGGTGCCAGGTATTTTAAGAATACTTAAGTTAGTCCATACGGCTTTTTAGAGAGTCATGAATGTCAACTAATCCAAAAATCGTATGATTGTCTAGATAAGCTAACTAGAGAATCTTACGATGTTTATACATTTTAAGAGTATTCAAAAAGTTTGGGCAGGACAACGTGTGCCGGGTTCACTATGTTGTAAGTCATGTCTGTATAATTCATCTCCGTGTTAGTCATGTCCGTATAAGTCATGTCCGTATAAACAGCTTCATCTTATCATAATATCTAGAGACATCAAATTCTAGCAAAAAGTTAGTTCGATCATATTAAATCTTTCTCCATAGGAGAATTTTTTGGCTTGGACTTCTACTGCTAAAATTACCCAGCCGAAATTTGGCGTAGCTAAACCTTGTTGATAAGAGAAGGTGAAGTCAAAATTTCATCAGTTTTGGAATTTGACTCCATAAAATATAATAATTTTTAACTTTAATTCATTAAAAACAAACCTACGCCATCAAACTAGCTATACGAGGGTGGATTGATAAGTTTCCGGCCTGACCAAGAGATGGCGCCACTAGGCCTTCCTTGAGGTGGCGTTCTATAGTACCATCCTTAGATAGCTTGTAGCTATAGTTTCAGCCCGATCGCCATGTTAGTTTAGATTTGAGAGCACACTGAACAAAACGCTTCTGTGTTTTTCTTGAAAATGGAAAAGCTGGAAAATCGTGCTGTCATCAAATACTTCTATTTGAAGGGGTTAAAGCCGAAGGAAATTAAAAAAGAGATGGACTCAACACTGGGGACATCCTCCCCATCATATTCAACCATTAAGCAGTGGTTTTCCGAATTTAAAAAAGGTCGTGTGAGCACCTCTGATGAGCCTCGCTCAGGACGCCCTGTTGAGGTCACAACTCCAGATATGATCGAAAAAATCCATCAAATAGTGCTGGAAGACCGCAGATTAAAAGTGCGTGAGATAGCTGAGACCTGTAAGATGTCATATGAACGTGTGCAAAATATTTTCACCAACATTTGCATATGGAAAAGCTCTGCGCAAGATGAGCGCCGCGTTTGCTAACAGTCGACCAAAAATTGATTCGAAAAAACATTTCTACCGCCAATTTGACGTTGTATAAGCGTAATCCAGGCGAATTTTTGCGTCGATTCATAACCGTTGATGAAACTTGGGTCCACCACTACACTCCTGAAACCAAAGAACAGTCTAAACAGTGGATTGGACCAGGGGAACCAACTCCAAAGAAGGCAAAAACAATTTTTTCAGCGAACAAGGTTATGGCTACTGTTTTTGGGATGCAAGAGGTATTATATACATTGATTACCTTGAAAAGGGTAAAACTATCACTGGTCAATACTACGCAGACTTATTGCAACGTTTGAGCCACGAGGTGAAATTTAAACGACCTCATCTGGCGATGAAAAGAATCTTGTTTCATCACGATAACGCATCAGCGCACAAGTCAATCGTTGCGATGGCTAAAATCAACGATCTGAAGTTTGAATTGATGCCGCACCCTCCCTACTCTCCAGACCTAGCCCCGAGTGACTATTATCTGTTTCCTAACCTCAAAAAATGGCTTGGCGGTAAGAGATTTGCGGACAATGAAGAAGTAATCGAAGCTGTAAATGGGTATTTTGAGGAGCTTGACGAATCAGTCTATAGAGATGGCATTACTAGACTAGAACACCGCTATGAGAAATGTATCAGAAAAAAATTCTTAAAAACGTTGTTTTTCTTGGTCAGGCAGGAAACTTATCAATCCACCCTCGTATTACCTTATGTGAGCCTAATCACCAAAAAGTTGCTCCTTTCTTTTCACATTTCAAAGTTTACGCAAATTTACTTACTTTATTTTATTTTTTTACAATAAGTTATAGTGTATCCGCTCGTCGACTGCAGCCACAAACGCCTCACATATATTTTTTTTTATTTAAAAAAAAAATGGTTTGGGAATTTTTTATATCAACAGCAATTATTTCTGTCAAAAACTACAAAACGCTTAGTATAGACAATCTAAAAACTAAAAAAAAAAAATTCTAACTATAAAAATAACAAAAAAATGGCTTACAATAATACTGCACACTTTGTAATAACATTTAAAATAAATCAAAACTAACATCGGAAAAAATATAAAACAAATAAAAATTCATTTGAACTGAAACTAAACACAAAAAAGTGCCAAACTTTACTTTTATTCATTGTTTTTTGTAAAACTAACAGATTTTTATTGCTCTTGCAAATAAAAACAAAAGCTTAACATTTTTTTTTTTATTTTATATACCAAGCAATCATGTTGTGTTTAAACTTTATGCAGATTTTTGTTTATTTTGTTTTTGGGTTTTTCTTTTTTTTTATGAATTTAAAACGTTTTATTTCGTTACGTCTGCTAAGTTTTAAGATAAATATTGCAAGTTAAAAGATAAAATAAATGCCGTAAAAGTTTTTGACTTTTGTTTCTATACTGATTTGCAGATTTTTGCTTTTCTTTTGGATTTTCCACTCTTTTGCGGTTGTCTACGTCGTTTTCTGTGCTATCAAAATGCAAATCGGCATTAAGTCAAATTCCGCTCATCTACTCCTTACCCTTATATACACTTATATTAGGTTGTCAAAAAAGTCTTGCGGTATTTTTATTGAATTTTCAATTGTTCATAAAATTGGTTATAATAATGCGATTTAAGTCAAATATGCGCCGTTTTGTTCGATGACGAGTTCCCAACGAGATGCCAACTTCATAATGTCCCTCTTATAGAAGCTCGCTTCCCTATTGTCAAAAAACTCGGAGAGCCAATTTTCACAGGACTCTCTTGTGGACAACTTCCGATTACCAAGCGCGTTCGTCATGGACAGAAATAGGAGGTAATCACTTGGTGCGAGATCCGGACTATACGGTGGATGCAAAAGAACCTCCCATCCGAGCTCCCGGAGCTTCTGGCGCGTCACCAAAGATGTGTGTGGCCTGGCGTTGTCCTGATGGAAGACAATTCGGCCTCTGTTGATCAAAGATGGCCTCTTCTGCATGAGTGCTGCATTCAAGCGGTCCAGTTGTTGGCAGTACAGGTCCCAATTGAGCGTTTGGCCATAGGGGAGCAGCTCATAGTGGATGATTCCCTGCCAATCCCACCAAACACACAGAAGAACCTTCCTGGCCGTCAATCCAGGCTTGGCCACCGTCTGGGCAGCTTCCCCGCTTTTCGACCACGACCGTTTACGCTTCACGTTGTCGTAAGTGGCCCACTTTTCATCGCCAGTCACCATCCGCTTTAAAAACGGGTCGATTTTGTTGCGAATCAGAAGCGATTTGCATGCATCCATACGGTCAAAAATGTTTTTTTGCGTCAAGTCGTGTGGCACCCATACATCGAGCTTCTTTTTCAATCCAAGCTTCTTCAAATGGTTTATAACGGTTTGATGACTCATGCCCAGCTCTTGGCCGATGCTACGGCTGCTACTATGCCGGTCTCTTTCGATCAATTCAGCGATTTTATCGCAATTTTCGACAACAGGCCTTCCGGACCATGGCGCATCTTCGATCACCTCTGCACCAGAACGAAAACGTTGAAACCATCGTTGTGCGGTGGAAATGGAAACTGTATCGGGTCCATAAACTGCACAAATTTTATTGGCAGCATGAGATGCATTTTTGCCTTTATCGTAGTAGTACTGTAAAATATGCCGTATTTTCTCTTTATTTTGCTCCATGTTTGCGACGCTATAACTCACGAACGACTAAAAGCAAACAACAATTAATCAAACACGTGTTAGCACGTGAAAAGAGCTTTCCAAAAAGCTCTAGCGTGAACCGATGCGACGAATACAACTAGAACTACGCGCTTGCAAAGACAAGCTTGCGGAAATGCCGCAAGACTTTTTTGACAACCTAATATATATTATATGTATATAATTAAATTTGTATAAAGTTACTTTTCAATGGTAATGAAAAGCTGAATAACTTTTTTGTTGTATTTCTAACGAAATTAAAACGCATTTAGTCAATGGAATTTGAAATTTTCCCAAGATGACGAGAATGAGAGTTTTTCATTTATTTATTTACATTAGACTAAGTATATAATGCCGAATCTAATATTAAGGGAAGAGTAGTTTTATTTTGTGTGGAATGATCAGAGAACCGCAGTTTATAAGTTATTACAATCGCTTTTTCTTTGACAATGTATTCAACTGAAGCTGACAGGTGTTGAACACCTTAACATCCAATTAATGTACTAAAAATAAGTTTTTCGGATATTTTTTTCTTTTATATTATGTGATATCTTATATATAAAAAAAAGTGTATGTCTGTTTGTATGAGGTTGGACGCCAAACCCTTTGTCCGATTTTAATGGGACTTTTTTTAAAATATTCAGAAGCTTCCTGGGACGAGAATTGGCTATGTAATATCATTGGAAAATTCACAGGAAAATTAGGAAAATTGAAAATACTAAAAACGACAATTTCATTTTCCAATAAATTTTTTTTTTTTTAATTTGGGTTGGCATTGTGTACATTGTCAGATTAACTAATATTTTTTAGTTAATTGTTTTCGTCGAAAGGAACCACAAAAATTAAATAAATAAACGTTATAAATTTTATTTTATTGAGGCACACAAAATTTCATGAGAATCGGTACAGCCGTTTCGGAGGAGTATGGTAACTATCATTGTGAAACTAGAATTTTATATATAAGAAGAAACTTATGTTTTATGTATTATGGGTGTTCTCATGAACGAGTCGATGAACGATGAATCTGATTTTTGCGTGTGTTAGAGGTCAATGCGGAAGTTTTAAGGCTATTGCGATGAGTTTGTGTGAATTGGTTCGTGGGATTGTGAATATTGGTTTTTGTTTGAACATACTCCTCCGAAACGGCTAGACCGATTCTCATGAAATTTTGTGTGCTTATTGGGCAGGTCTGAGAATCGGCCATTATCTATTTTTCATACCCCTAAGAGATAAGGGTTGCCACTCCTAACATTCTTTTTTTCATTTATCGACTATACCCTCATGGTGTGTTCACGGGCGCGAACGCCGCGAAGTTAGCCGCGAAGCCTTCCACACTCCTGTTTCGCGGCTTTCGCGGACGGCGCGTTACGCAATATTTTTCAATCTGTGGTTTGTCTTGACTGAACGTGAAAAAAAAAAAAGACATCCTGTCGCCATTATAGGTTAACATTATTAGTGCACGAAAACATTAATTTCAGATACTGCTTACAATGCCGAGAAGAAAACTACCAAATCTCCATCAAACATGGTTAAAATGTAAAGATGGCGAGTGGTTGAAAATTTTATGATGAAATTAATCCACTCATCGATCAATCGGACGATGTTTTCCAATCGGAAAGATTCCAAATCCAGACGAGCGAGCGAAGCGAGCGTGCCGGAGCGCCGCGGAGGCCGGCTAGTATATTATAAACTGTAATAAATTTTCATTCAGTTTGTGAAAATGGTTCTCAAGTAAATAGTGCATTTCCTTTAGGTATTTTTATCAAGAGGATTTCATGTATAAATTGGCTTACAGATTTAAGGTCCAAAAGCAGGTTGGAAAATTTATGAAACATAATCTGCTTTCTTAGAAAAATCTTCACACTGTTCCGCCTCAAGTTTCCTTTGAAATATTTTGAAAATCCTTTTATTATTTATGAGGTTCACGTTTGGGTTGCAATCTGTTTGCTTGCAATTTATTTGAAAATATACAAATATATCATGTAAGCACTTCGCCCTAAGGCCATCCTCTGAAGGATTATAAATCAAATGCGACTGGAAATCAAATTTCAGAACTAAATTTTAAATTTCTTGGAAGTTTTTTTTTAAGAAACTTTATTTTGATTGGTTTGAGGAATTTGAATACGCAGAACAAATTTTGATCACTTCTACTGAAGTGTTTTTATGAATAAATAACAATTTAAGACTAAATTTTTCAGTAAATTATTGGCTTAAATCCTGAAATCTATACTTCAACATATAGGCTATGGTCATTCAAAAAAAAGATTTGTTTTGCTGCGTACTGCAGATTTCCTTAGGCGAATGAAATATAGCCTAGGCAAAATTATTTATTTCTATGATTTTTTTCTAGGCCAAGCTCTTAAAAACTACCCAGTGGTCTTAAGACTATCTTTTTATACCCTGTACCGTATGGTACCAAGGGTATATTAAGTTTGTGCAAGCCGAAAATGTATGTAACATGTAGAAGGAGAAGTCGGAGACACCCCAAAGTTACCTAAAATATGATCAGGGTGAATAGAGAAGTCGATATACCCATGTCCGTCTGTCCGTCCGTCTGTCCGTGTGAACGCCTAGATCTCAGAGATGGTAAGAGCTAGAGTTACCAAACTTTCACATTAGATCCCATATTAATCCATAGGACACAAGTTTATTTTATTTTTTTGATATCGGGGATAAATTATATAGCTCCCATGGGGGTGTTTGAGACGACCTCGACAAAAAAAAGCGTTTTAGATGAATAATTCTTTTGTTTATGAAGATATCGTAACAAAATTTGGTATTCGAAAGTTTTGATCGAAATCGGTTGACTATATCATATAGCTCCCATAGGACCGATCAATAAAATAACTTTTTAAAAAAAAAATTCGCTATATTTCGTTTTTTAATAAAGATATCGTAACCACATTTGGCGTTTGGAAATTTTTTAGACCACTTAAGCAATGTGCCAAATTTGAACAAAATCGGTTGACTATATCACCAATCGGTTCAAAATCACGTTTTTTTTTACAAAATTCGATGTGTTTTGTTTGTTTGTAAAGATATTTGAAATAAATTTGGCATTCACATCTTTTTTAAGGTATGTAAGCACTGCGTCAAATTTTATTGAAATTGACTATATCATATAGCTCCCATAGGAACGATTGGTCAAAAAAAAATTTTTTGCTTAAAAATTCTTATGTTTTTGGTTTTTTGTGAAGAAATCGGACTTTATTACAAGCTAGTGGTACAGGGTATCCTAAAGACGTCCGCGCCCGACTTTACGTACGCCATTTTTTCAGTATACTCAGTTTTTCAGTGTACTTCAACTTAAGCTTATCAGCCAAAAGATATTTCTTGCTGCGTACTGCAGCTTTCCTACTCGTTTGGATTTGGAGCAGCCTAGTCGGAATCGAGAGACTAGGGTCGCTGATTCTGAATACAAGACCCTAAAACCCTTAGCACGTTAGAGTTCCCAGATAACCTTTAAGTTGCTCGTTATGTTAAAAATCGAATATGCTGGGTATTTATTTTACCTCACTCATTTATTTCGGATTCAGTGATCCCAAAATTTTGTATTATAGCAATAATATTGTATTCTTACATCTGAACCCAAAAATTGTTTTTATTTTTGGTAAGCTTTAAAAAAAAGACACAATATTGTTAGAGACTTTTTTGTAAAGGATTTTGGTCGAGATGAAAAATGACCCAGCTCATCATGCTTTGTAGATCGCCTCCAAAATGTTGTTTTATTTTGTGAGAGTGTATTCAAAGCGTCAGCACTGTATTCAATACGTCGGACCCCGGATTCGGCGATTCAGCATCCATATGTTCCCAGTCACATATAAAATTTACACCTCTGTTTTTTTTGAAGCTGTTTCAAAGCTGTCCAAATGAGAACTAACTAAAAAGGATAATGAACTCTCAAAGGAAACAGTTTTTCTATAAGTAGTTTTGATATTTCTCTGTTTTTTTCGGCTGCAATCCATAAAATACAATGATCAACAAATCATATTTAAAATAAGCGTCTTACAGCGAAAAGGAGCTTCATCCGATATCACTCAGAAAAAATTCACTTTTTTAACTTAAAATAGCTATAACTCGTAAACTAATTATCCTAGAACGAAAAGAAGCATGGATTCGTATCGGTTGCGTCCCAATCTACATGAATATGCCTATTTATGCGACCCAAGTTGATCTATTAATCCCCTCTAAAATTATAGGAATATAATATTTCGAGCTTTAATTTGTACAATATCGAGATCTTTAAAAAATATTATATTTAAATAGATCTGGATTAAACAGTTCTCGATTCCCAACGAGCTTTCAAAATTTGTTGAGCTTCAAATAATTTCATTATATTTCAAAGTTGATTTAAAAAGATGTTAACGTCTAACATTTCGATACTTGTATAATACTAAGAATGCAAATAATAATTTTTAATAATCAAATGCACTTGTTCAAGTATAGGGTGGTCCATCTGTTGTGTATACCTAAAATAGACAAAGCTCTCTTAAAGAAGTTGTATTATTTTTTGTGTAAAAATAGGTTTGATTTGATTTAAAATAAAGCACAAATAAAAAAGATAGATATGAAATGTTTCGGACAATGTTTTAGAAACTTAAACTTTTGAAACTTGATTTTTTAAATTTCAACAACTCAAAAAATTTAAGCTAATTATTGATACTTTTCTATATAAAACAAACATATTTCTTTAAATTTTTTATATCCAGCCACGTTTTAAATAAAATTCGACACATTGATAGATTGCTTTTGGGGTTAAGTTCATAAAAAACAGTCATATATTTATTGCCTTAAAGCCAAAGTGTCAATTGAATTGAATTTGTTGTAAGACTTATGTAAATTATTTGTACAACATAAGTCAGCATTATAAATCAACCCAATCCAGGTTAATAGAATAATATTCTTTATATGTAAGCACATCAATCTGCAGGTGTTTAATGTTCAATTGATTAATTGCATTCTGCGCAAGATGTACTTGAACTTGACATCGGAAACCTGATATGGGCTAGTCGAGCCATCCAATCCCTAGCTATAGAATGACAATTGTCTGTAATATAATCAAACTATGCATCCATTAAACAGGTTTATTTTATTGCTTTTATTTTTTTGTGTTTAGCATTTTAAAATATCGCATAAAAACAACCGACACTAGGTAAATATTTACATACGCTTGAGTAAATATTGCCGACTAGCAGCGAAAACCGGTTTTTTACCTATAAACTCTATATAGCTTATAAGGTAGCAGGGAAAATTTACAAATTAGCACGGATTTTCCAATTTTTAAGGTACTTAAGTGAGATTGAGCGATAAGTTTCGAGAGATTATACAATTATGAGTATTTATTTTTATTTCTAAAAATAAAATGTACAAGTTTATTTGGTTTTTATATTTCTAAAGAATTCTTAGGAAATGGTTTATAATTAGTTATTAGCTAATGTTCTTATTTGTTGTTGTCATTAGAGTCTTGTCATGATAATGTAAATAAATGATAAAAATAATGATGATTACTTGGAATAGCAATTTACCTACCCAAAACTTAAAAATTAATTTATTAAAAAGTATATTACGTCTTGCATAGTATATATAGTTAGTAATTTTGGAAATTTTTTAAACTATAAAACTGTCAAACAACAAAGTGTACTATTTTATAATGTAGGCGTACGTTTTCGGACCTAAAATTATCACTACTTAAATTTTTTTTAAATATAATAAATTAAAGACCTCTGATATGCTATCTCGAACCTGAAGAGCACTAGAAACGCAAGAAACGGAACATAATAATCAAATGAACTGGTTCAAGTTCAAGTTCAAACTAAACTGAAATATGCAATAAAACTAAAGTATATCCTATGCTTTTTTCAATAGGTGTATTTAAAATAATTGCGAACTTTAAACTGTGATACCCTGTACAAACATAACGACGAAAAATAAATAAATGAACCGATTTCGATCAAATTCGGCATAGTTTCAAAATACTCCAAAAAAAACTTTTGACTGCCGAATTCAGTTAGAATAGCTTTATAAAGAAAAAAATTGTCTTAAAAGTTTTGTTTGGGTCGATCGATTCTATGAGAGTATATGACATAGTCAAACAACCTTTATGAATATGCATTAGTTGAACAATAAGAAAATACTTTCCAACGCCAAATTCGAATATGATACTTTCAAAAACAACTGAATAAAAAGTATATTATGACCTAAAAAGTTTTTCTTGATCGATGTATAAAACTATCCAGCGATTTTTATAAAAGTTGTTACAATGCCGTGATTCATTAAGAATAACTCAATAAAAAAAAGAATTATGTACTTAAAAACATATTTTTACTCAGCAAGAATAATTTCATAAAAAAAGGAATTATGGGGTAAAAAACATATTTTATGATATAGTCAATACCTGTAGAGCCTACGTTGTTCTGGTTAAGAATCTTTTACAATTTAGAATTAACTTCTGCTTTATAATTACATAATTAAAAATTTAAAAAAAATGTTTTTTTGCAAATATATAGTTTAATATGTTTATACAATTTTGTGCAGTACTTGTGAACTCAAAAAAACTTCGGTATGCCGAATTTGACGACGAAGGCTTCATATATAAAACATGTAAGTCCTCAAAACTTTTGGGTTTAGAGATAAATAGTTCTATAAGAGGCATAGAAAATTACGCCGATATCGAAAAATGAAAATAAGCTTGTTTCCCATTATATAGTATGGAAACTAATTTAAAGGTCTTTTCAAGTTAACATTTTTATAGAAAACCTATTTTAGGAAGGAAGATCCTTCAATGAGCTTAGGAGTAGCATTATAAATCTTTATAAGTCGGCTAAGGTACCGGACTCGGTTCTCAGTCGAGAGATTTTTTTTGTATTTTTTTTACTATTTGGCTATTTTTTTTATTCTATACAATTTGGTGCAAATAATCCTATTTTATGCAAAACATTTTTGTGCATGAAATTCTTTAAATGAAATTAGGAGTAGTATTTGCTTCAGATGTTTATAATTCGACAAGGTACCGGAATCGATTTCAGTGGATCGATTTTTTTTTTTTACTTTTTTACTGTTTGGTAAAAATAGAGTTTTTTTATTGTATAGAATTTTGTTGAAATAATTGCTTTTTATGCAAAACATTTTTATGAATGAAATTTTTTGAGTGAGCTTTGGAGAAGTATTAGCTTCGAATCTTTATAATTCGGCTTAAGTACCGGATTCGATTGTCAATCGAGACTTTTTTTTTTTGCTTGGTAAAAATTGTTGTTTTTATTCTATTTTGTATACATTAGCGTGCGCCAATTTGTATGGACCCGAAAAAGTAGATTCGCGGCGGAGTATTCGACGAACAATTCTAAGCAATTTTGCCGAAGAAATCTTGAATTTCGAGCAAGCAGATTTTAAAAATAGTTTTTTTAACCTATAAAGACAACAACATTCAAAGTTTAGATTTTTAAACCAAAACTCATCTTTTTATGGGTATATGGGGGGTTTTGAGATTCAAGGAATTAATATTTTATCTTTATTTTTACTTATGAGTGCCGCCTCCATGCATATTATGATATTTTTTACGAATTTCTTGAGAAAATTGAGAATTATTTCCATTTCTCGTATTGCAATTAAAATTTTTACGACTTAAGACTAAAAAAAGCACATAATTAATTAATAAAAAGTTCCTAAGTGCATGTGTATTTACTAGTAGATCTTGGAGACTATCATTTTGTAACTATAATTGATTTTTAATTACTATTGAGTATTTATTGCTATTTATTTATTTATGCAATATATAATTTACTATTTTATGTTATTTTTAATTAAAACTTTGCTTACCATATTTAATCGATAAAAGGTACCTCCTTGTAGTTTGTCTGAACTAATAGATCTAGGGGACTATAGGAGCTAGGACAACCAAACTAGCCATTGGAATCAGCCATATCAAGTTACTTAATCAATTTAATTTTTCGTTTAAAATATTAAAAAATAAAAAATTAATTTGAATAATTCGTCTTGTAAAAGGATCAATAAAAGCAACTTCGTTTTTGAGGGCTGTTCGGTTCGGCGGTTCGCTTTTATTTATTCAATCCTACAAAATTTCTCTCTACCCCATTAGCCCATTTCCTTGAATATGCCAAAAATACTTTTATTTGATAAGATCTCATATATAAACTTATTAAACAATATTTACTTTAAACAAATGATTATTAAAGAGTGTTTTTTTTGGAGGTTCACAACTTTCATTTGTCAACACAACTTTACTGACAACTCTTTTAAAAGCTGATAGAAGTTTTTTGAGTTTGGTTTAACATTTCTTTAAGAATAAACTTACGCCTGGTTCCGTTCGTCAAACTTATTAAAAATTCAAAGTTTTGTTCTCCAAAAGAGCCCATTTTTCGTTGAACTAGGCTGAATTGTCGCATTTGATGTGAGGATAATCCAAAAGCTTTAATTTTCTTCTTTTACTATGATTTAAAACTGTGTAACTCTAAAAAAAAACACCTTATATAGAGTGATTTTTTAAGAGGTATAGTATTTAATTTAATAAAAAAAAAATAAAAAAAATTTATGAAAACTTTATTAGAATCGATAGAACGATCAATATAATTTAATGTTTGAAGATGATTCATGCAAATAAAGGCCACGGCTCCGCTTTAGATGGTTCATTCGCGAGGTCCAATTTTGGCACACTCTCTCCAACATATCGACCGGTATTTCCGAATAAATGCTTCAATATTGGCTTCCACTGCGTCAATCGTTGCTGGTTTATCCCTGTAGACATGAGCCGTAACATGGCCCACAAGAAATAATCCAAAGGCGTTAAATCACACGATCTAGGCGGCCAATTGAAGGGCCCCAATTGTACGATAAACTGTTTACCGAAGTTGCTCTAATCTGGTCCATTGTTTCGAGTACCGTGTGGCATGTGGCACCATCTTGTTAAAACTACATGTCAGACATGTCCAGTTCTTTCATTTTGGGCAAAAAAAAGTCGTCAATCACCAGACGGTAGCGGTCGCCATTCACAGTAACGTTCCGGCCATTGTCGTCTTTGAAGAAGTACGGCCCGATCATGCCACTGGCCCATAATCCACACCAAATAGTGACTTTTTTGAGATGCATTGGTAGCTCTTGCAATGCTTCTGGCTGGTCTTCACTTCAGATGCGATTCGAAATTTAGTCACAAGCTTCCGAATAGCTCCTACAGTAGGCCGCCCAAACAGCCATAAATTGGGCTTTTTTCTTTCGGTTACTTTTGAAACCGAGCATGAATTTTAATAGTAAAATTCAATAATTTGCAAGCGTTGTTCGTTCATGAGTCGATTCATTGTTAAATTATAGACCAACCTGAACAAGTTTGACAATGACACAAGACTCGATTCACGCGTGATCTGTCAAAAACAGTGTTGCCAAAAAGATACCAACAAAAAAATCACCCTATATACATATACTATAATTGCAATCGATGTTTTTCTTATATTATAAATTCATATGCATGCTTGCTTTGAGCATATTCTTCTAATTTAATGCAATTTTAAAGATAAAATTTATTTCCCAAGTTTAGTAGGATATCCAACCCACGTATTCACCTTTTTGTTCAGATAACCCCCCTTTAAACCTCAACACATGCACTCTCATGTAGCTTAGCTTAACATGTTTGCTGCTCATATCCAAATCACTTACGTTTTAATATCATTATCATAAGTCTTTTTGCACTTGTGCTTTATATAAATAAATAAGAATATATCGCAGCTCTGTGTATCCTCTTCAAACTTGGTACATTCCAACGCACAAACTATTCCATCATTCTGTCAATTGTAATTGACAATCTGCCCGTCAAGTGTATCGTCTAAGTGAAATTTATATTGAAATCTCTGTGCAGCTTTTTTCCGAGCAGCAAGTTTGACAGCAGGCTCGATAGTGTATATCAAACGTTAGCTAAATGACAGTGACCCCCACTTAATGGAATTTTCTATTCTTGAACAGAGAATTGGTATTTTGAAAGCAGTACAGGATTTGGCGTTGTCCTTGTCAACAACGCCTGCTTGCATAAGAAAATCTCTACGGCTTGCAGTCGTGTTGACTAAAAACACAAGTTTTCAATTAGAATGAGTTGTATTTGGGACTTTGCGTTTGTTTAAACTTGGCTAACATTTATTTTTTGTGCATTTAAGGTGTTAAATAAATTTTAAAAACAAATTGAAAGAAAACAATGGGACAGAAAAGCTATTAGTACTATGCAAATATATATTTTGTACTTATTTAAAAATATTGTAGACTTAGTGCCATAAATAATACTGATATGTGTAAAAATAAATCGAAAAATGGAGCAACTTTAAGCAACAAGCAAAACCAAGTCAATCTGCCAAGATAGTAGACATGGGCGTAGCCAGTGGGCGGCACAACTAAGTGCATTTTAATATGCAAAAAGACAGGGACCGGGCTCAGTCAGTGCTGCCAACATTTGCCCATTGTGGCTTTTAAGAATCTTTACTAATTCCCAAACGGTATGTTGTCACTGTCTCAAAATGAATATATATGTGCAGGCATTAATGTGTGTGTGTGTGTTGGAGCTATATATATATGCTATATGTACATGTGCTTAGGTTGAGTATATGCTCTGCCGTTGTCTTTGTCTGCACGGGGATTTACCAAGATTTTGTGCAAGGAAAATTTATGCTGTTGTCGCTTTAGCAAACAGCAGCCACCAAGGACCAACAGACCAGGACCACCGTACACACAAAAAAATAGAGATACAATTTTCCAGCCCTAATAGTGCTAGCAAATGCATAAAAAAAATAAAATATACAACCTGCACAATGGGTAGAAATTGTAATCAATATTCATAAAAATATCTATTATCATATAGTCAGTACATTTAAAGACGCATAGATCTTATGGGATAAACATAAATTTTATAAAATAACATACTGTAAATGAAAATATATACACGGAAAATTTTCTTTGTTTTGTAATATTTTTAAAACTCTAATAATTTTAAAGATTACATTAAAAACCCAAGATGGGTTTCAGAAAAAAAATATTAAAAGGTCGCACAAAGAACGTAACCTAGAGACAGTGGCGAAGCGAGACCGTTGAATGTGGGGGGGTGATGAGCCTCAAAATGCCGACTCGATTCAACAAATTACCGACAAATAACCGATTCTGAATTATTGTTTCTCGAATATTGCGTGAAATATCCGAGATTTGCCAACTGATGGATGTTTGGTGGGTGTCACACCCCCACACCCCCACCTCGCTACGACCCTGCCATGGGAACTTAATATATCTTCGGTTGATTATTTATATAAAATTATGCACTGTGTAAACTATGTAAAAAATATTTTTATTACAAAATTTGAAAAATATGTTAAAATTTGTATTTTATTTTAATTTTAATTAGCATAAAATTAACTATATAAAAAATAATGCATTGTGAATAAAATGTGGAAAAAAATGTAAAAAATAAAAATAAAAAATACAAAACAAAAATTTTAATTTATATAAAAAATTATTAAAAAACTAATGGTCCTATAAAAATCCGAAGGGACGAGCAAAGTAAAGAATCTAAAAACCTTAATTTAATACTGATTAAATAATAATAATTTTTGATAAATTAAAAAAAAATAAAGTTTGATTCTAATTTTAAAATATATATTATTATCGAAAAAATTAAGCTGTATAAAAAATAATTCACAAAAGTATATCGAAGATATTAGAAAGTTAGTCTGCAAAGCAAGCAGGCGACGGAGTTAGGAGAGAACTGATACGTTCACTTGGGCAAATTCCTACTTCCCTGGAACATCCTTGACCATGCTATTAAATTAAATAAATAAATAATATTGAAAAAAAGAATTAATCTTATGTATTCGGATTCCTGCAAACGATTCCTGAGAACTGATAGTTCAGAGAGTTCTGGGCTGGTTACAACTTTGCAAGTCATGTTCACTTTTATCAATTTCTTTTTTTTGCATTTATAGAAGAAGATGCTTGTAATTCACAACTGGCTATAGCACTCCACGTAAGACGTTAGTGAATCGATGGCTAATTTATTTGAAACATTTTTAGTTTTATTATTATATTGATTTTCATTTGTTTTTATTAATATTATATTTGATTGAGCGATGTGGTGAGTTCACTCTCCTCGGAATCCTGTGTGCCTTGTGGTGCTCTTAGTAAATCTATTATATATATTATAGATATTAGATTAAATATTGTTTTTTTTTTTTTTGAACAGAAATATATTTGTTACGTTCACAGTTTGAATTTTTTTTTTTTTTTTTATATATATAAACTTACTATTTGTGGATTTTGATTTGGACTTGTTTTTTAATTTTTTTTTAGTTCTTTTTTAAATAATACTTTGAAGAGAAATAAATTTAAAAAAGCATACAAATTTATTAAAGGAGTATGGACGAACAAAGTATACAAACGAGGTGTGTTCAAAAAATAAGGTGACTTTGTATTTTTAAGAAAAAATATTTATTTATCAATATTTATGTTGTCCCCTTCAAAGTAATTCCCCTCAGATACAATACATACATTTCGTGGGGCTGCTGGCTGAAAACCCGGCAGAATACCTTTTGCCCAATCTACTAGTTTTTTACCCTCCGGTGACAATTTCTTTGGACAATTTCTCCTGCCCGTCGCCTGTCTTGGTATGACGGTTTTGTTGGTGGTGCCATCTTAGGAGTAGCCGGCTCTGAAGAGTTAGCAACCAGCCCTACCTTGGACGAAGAAGTGAAACACGCTTGTTTCAGTCCTGCGTCCGAAAATGGGTTGGACTACCTTCCCCCAGAATCTAGGGAAGACGGTGGGTTTGCCGTCTTACCCTTGCCGGCACAGTCCGTGATGGAAAGGACACCTACTGATTCCTTCCTTACCGCGCATTTAGTTGTATCTAACGGGATGTTAGTCGCTTCTGTATTTTGGCGAGTTCCGTTCTAATGTTTGTTTTGTTGTTAGTTGAAATCATAGTTTTAGACCCACGAGTAGACGGGAAGGTGTGTCACTCGCGGCATACCGCGGGAAGCCATTTATTAAAACTGGAAGTCGGCAGGTATCCACAGTTCGTTAAGTGACTGAGACCACTTCAGCCATGCATCCATCGGCCTTTGCTGTTCCACCTTAAATTTGGTGTCATTTTATAGAGTTTTTTTCGACCGAACTACCATTAGTCAGCACCCAGGGCAGAGACATGACCTTACCATGGGTCTGCTTCAAGCCGCCCTCACGTGGAGAGTATAGTCGCACTTCCAGAAGCGTGTCACAACTAAGGTGCGTACCCAAGTCTAGGGTTCTACGTGATTCTCCTTGTGACACCAACTGGCTGATGGCCCCCTCCTGAATAGGTGTAAGAAGTAAAAAATTCTTGCTTCTCCACAACTTATTTGTTTCCATCTATGGATACACTAAAAAGTTGAAATTTGTTCTGCTTTCTAAACTAAAACCCATCTGGTTTTTGTAAGGTTGCTTTGGCATAAATTGTTTTGGAATACCTTTTCTTAGTTAGGAAAGTCAAAGCCCAAAATATGCGTTTTGATAATAATTTTCTGCCTTCGAATTTATCTTTATGAAATATGTTACTGCCTTTAAAGTGGTTTCAAAAATACGATTTTCGCGGAATATTCAAAGACTTTACATTCAACTTAAATTCAGAGAACCAGTCTTTATTAAGTCTGTATCGCCAACAAAGACTCCAGCACTATCTTTGATTAATTGAAATTTGATTATTTTTCGTAAAAAGATTGCGTTTTTTGGTATATCCCTTTTTTTGGATTTCAAGTGCTGCTCTTTCATTTCTATTCCATTGTCCTGCACGCACACATATGCACACCAGCTCATGCATACATACATTTAGAACATCACATGAGTGCAATTTTAAAACAGTAAAAGATACGGACAAAGCAAACAACTGATCAAATCTCAACGTGATTTGGTGAGCAGGAAGGTGGGCTGGCTACTCTTAGTATGTCCATGTCCTGTGTGACCGACCGTGTCGTCTTCAAAATGACGTGGAAAAACGTCAGAAAAGAAACGTTCGGTAGGTGGCGCTGCTGTTGCTTTTGTGGCTGCCTTTGTTGAATGGTGATTGCAATAAAGCAAAATCAGGCAAGAGATGAAATGGCTTTTGGTAGACCAAACAAGCACCAAAGCCTTGGCAGCAGCAACAACAATACAAAGCCGACTGGCAACTGCAATATTAAGACGCATTGGGCAAATGGCACAACAAACTTCTATTGAGCCACTTGAAAATGCGGCCAAGTCAATGCCAAAGCCGGCAGTAAAAGAAGCAAAAAAAAAATAAAGCCAGCAAAAAGCTGTCAGCCCATTTGATTTTGATTTTCAAGTTTTATCTGCACACTTTTTTTTTTTAGATTTTTTTTACTATATAGCTTTCTTTTTATGCAGTTAGGGTATGCTATAAACTTTAGACGAATTTTTAAGATGGTCAGCGGAAAGTGTTAGGACTGAAAGTCTTAGATTTTAAAACTGATAGATAGATATATGTAGGTCGTAGTATGCTGAGTCTTCAAAATCATAAGAGAAGGGATAAATTTTTCGGCTTACGGCTAGCAAGATACAATCTATAAACTTTCCATTTCCCATAAGGGAATTTTTGGAGTTACTAGCAGAATGTGAAGTTTCAAAAAATTTCTTAGAGAAGCTCTACTAAAAGCAAGCAAAATGTAATTCATTTTTGTAAGATGCCTCCGATAATCGATATTCGATTTTTAAAATATTTTTTCCAACGATCCCAGCTTTCAGCCGGAGCGGTTTTGGAAAAACAAGAAACCCGCTTTAAGCTTGCCTTTTAACCAAGAACTTAGTTACTCTAAACGACCTATAAAAAAACTTTAGACACGGGAAATCTCCGGTACCCATCCCTTCGTTGACAAATTTGTTTTCTCCAACGGTTTTAACACCCATTCAAAAATTAAAAAAAATGTGAAAGTTAATATATTTCCTACGCTTTTAAAAAAGTGTAATATTTTCTTAGGAACTCTCTATAATCGATATACGAAAGTTTTTTGTTTGTTCCATTATCACCCCTCGATCAGAGCGGTTCAGGGAGAAAAGAAGAAGCCCGGTGGAAATTATTGACGAGCCCTTTAAGCTTTTTTTTACCCAAGACCTTAACTGCCCTATAGAAAACCTCTGACCTGGGAAATCTCCTGTACCCATAGAAAAAATTTTAAGCTTAATATATTTCCTATGCCTTAAAAAGTGTATAATATTTTGTTAGGAACTTTCGATTATTAATATACGATAGTTTTTAATTTTTTCCATTATCACCATAGTCCTCGGTCAGAGCGGCTTAGAGAAAAGAAGAAGCCCGGTGGCTACTATCGACGAACGCTTTAAGCTTTCCTTTTACCCAAGAACTTAAATGCCCTATAGAGAGCTTTTGACCCATCCCTTGTAGACAGACCTGTCCTCGGCGATGGCTTTAACACCTATTCAAAAAATATTTTAATCTTAAAATAATTCCAAATTTCCGGTTTCTTTTATTTCTTTACCTCCTTGAGGAGCATAGGACCACTGTAAAACCTTTAAATCGTATCTGGTTTTGTGAGAGTCGCTTCAATTCACTCCAGGAGCGTCCTGATTCTTCAGCTTCTTTCAAAACAGACCTCTTCTTGGGTTGCCTTGCGGGTTCCAATCAATTTCAGGATGCGTCGAAGACCTCTTCCAACAAAGGCTTGTGTTTTGCTAAGACTACCTTCTGTTGATAGCCAAGACTCACTCCCATAAAGTAAAATGGATAGCCTCCAAATAAGTCCAACATTTTGTCAAGTGAATAGTTTCTAGCGTATAACATAGTCGTTCTATTCCGACTCCTTCTGCCCGCTTGTTTTTTACTATAGAGTTGGATTTTTTTTCTATAGAGCAGCTACCAAACCGAAATTAGTCTATCTTTGATTGCCGCAATAGTCAAAAGTAACTTGAATGGCTCTGTAACTGTGGATCGGGTGGGAGCCGCTCTCTTTGACTAATTTGAGTTTGAATTTTGAGTGTTGCCTGCCCTGCGTCCGTCACCCCGTCGTCCCATCAACTAGTCAGCCGTATGACTGCAGTAATATCGTCTACCCCTGGATTTCTGGACTTGTAACAGCATGACTGCACTTTTCTTTGACTCACAGCAAAAGCGGAAATGCAATAAATTTGCAGGAAATTTAAAGGATTAAAGGATATGAAAAATTTGTGGCTGATTTGAGGTTTGATTTTTGTACGTATTGCAAACGCTATGGTCGTCCCACCTTCCATGTCTGTGCCTTTGTGCGTTAATATGCATGTGTGTGTGTGTATCGGTGTGAGTATCTGTGTGAGTATGCGTATGTGTGTGCGTGCTGCCAGCAATGAAAATGAATTGCAGCAACTCGGCTCAGATTTTCTCATAGGTTTCCATTTCTCGTTGGCTTGTTTGTTTGTCAATTGGATTTTCGGCATTGTAAGTGAGCTGCAAAAGTTTTCTTTCGGGGCGTATTGTATGGCTGGGTAGATCTGGGGTAAGTTCTGGGCTAGCTTACATGCTTAAGGCTGGCTGTAAAATGCTTAGGTCATAGGTTTCTTAAGCGCTTTCAACCGTAGGTCATTTTGGGCCAAATGGCAGCTTATTTCTCGGGTTACAGTTCAAGATTTACGTTCTGACTGCAAATGTGAAATTTTCGTGCTCTCCAAAGGCTTTTCGTATATATTTCCAGAGTGTACTTGATGAGATTGGCCAAGTCGTCTAAATTAATGGCATTGTTGTCTGGGCCTAATTTGAAGTCATAAAATTTTATTGATATTAATAAGTATGAGTCTTGTGACAAAATTTTAGCATTGAAATTGAAAAAATTGTGATGATTGCTTTAAATGGGTTATTGTTATGCAAAACTTTTAATGTAGTAAGTGTCCTTTGTAATTTTTTTTGGGAAGCTTTATAAAGTTACTTCTTTCTGCTCGATTTTTCACAAACGTTAAAAGTAACTTGATTGAAGTCAGTCTTTTTGGGCAAATGTAGGTCAGAAGCTTCAGCCCAGAACTTAGTAGTAGGGAAAAATAAAAATAAAAATATTTGGTAGAAACCGCGATTTTAAGATTTCTTGTTTTAGATTTAAAAAAATATTTCTATAACCGTTTCCGTAACTGTTACCATAATGACTAAAATATACATGGACTGATAATAAATATTACACCTTCTTACCAATTTTAAGGTCATCGAGGGGACGAACCTTTGTATAAATTTATAGGGTTTTATGGGGTAAGTTTGGTCGAGAAACGTAAAAATTACAAATATTTCCGATTTTTCAAGTTCTTAGACTCCAAATGTTTGTAAAAGAATTCTCTTTTATTTCAAAATTTAACTTTATTTTTAGATAATTTTTTTCGTAAGTAAATAGTAAGCTAAAAATTTTGGACAATGTTCGAAAATTATTCTATATTTCGATTCTGGTTTCTTGCAACTATAAATAATTATTTTTACTTTATCTGTAAATATTATGTATCAACGAAAGGAGCAATTCAATATCTTTCGATATAATCATTTTTTATGTCGACACAAAATTTTTTCCACACATGCAATCTCTGCCAAAAACGTGAATTTCGAAAAAATCTCGAAAACGGTGCTAAGAAAAATCGTTGTCACTTACTAATTCTAAATTCTTTTTAAAAACTTTATGAAGTTTTTTTTTTTGTAAGCTAGTGTTATCTAACTTAAAAATATTTTATTAAGGAAATTTAGACCATTAACTTTACCTACTCTTTCCTCTAAAAACCACACACATTTTTTGTTTTTCGAGACCGCTTTTCGGAAGACAAAAAAAATCCGTATTCTGAGGACATAGCATACCTTCTATATATTTTTGAGGTCGCTGAATCCGAATCTGAGGATTAAGGTAAGAATACCTCTTTTTTTTTGGATTTTATAGATTATGCCAGAATTCTGATCGAATTTTTTTATAGTCTCAAACATAATTCCTGCTGGATTCGAATCCAAAATTAAAAATACCGAGTTTTTTTGTTTTTTTAGATTATGGATATGGATTCTGATATGAGTTTTTATAGCCTTTAACCAAGTTCTCGAATCTATTTGTGTAATTTTTTTGTCGAGATCGATTGTCCAAAAAATATTTCAAATTCAGAAAATTCCATATTCATAGGCCAGAGCAAACCTGCTATATAATTTTGAGGTCGCTAAATCCGAATCCGTGATTAAAAGTATCACAGATCAACGAGTTTCTTAAGTACCCCAAAAAATACCTCATTTTACGGCGTCTTTTGAGATTTTGTGCGAATCCTGATCTGATTTTTGCGTAACTTCTTTTTTCCGACACCGGTTGTTAAAAAAAAAATCAAGTTCAGAGGCCAGAGCATACCTGCTTAATATTTTTGAGACCGCTGAATCAGAATTCGAGATTAAAAGGACCAAGGAACGGCGGGTTTTTAAGGTAGTCTTTAAAATACATTGATTTTTTAGATTATGAGAGAATCATGATCTGATTTTTAGAGCCATCTGCACAGTTCCCGAAACTTTTTGTGGACATTTTTTTTTCAAGACCGACTGTCGGAAAAAATTTCAAATTCAAAGGTGAGAGCATACTTTTTATATGTTTTGTAGGTCGATGTCTTCAAATTCGAAATTAAAGGAATCACAGATCGACGGGTTTTTACAGTAACCTTCAAAATAATTAATTTTGTTGCATTTTTTGGGAGGGTATTGGAGAATCCTGAACTGATTGTTTATAGTCTCGAACCCAGTTCTCCAAACATTTTGTGTGGCTGTGTAATAAAGACAGATGGCCGGTCAAGCTATGCTAAACAGATTTCTTCTAAGTTCTAAAAGTCTAATGAGTTGTCTTAGATGTTCTATATACTTTTTTGGGGAACCAGCTTAATGTATGAGTATTTCTTGGCCACAGTGCCATATAATTAATATTTAATGCACTCAAATGCAAAACGCTTGCGATCTCTCTTATTAACAATCTCAAGCCAATTGTATTAAAATCTGGCGCATTTTAACCTTTAAGCTCTGACACACCTTAAACGTCAGCTGGCAAAATAGATACCTCGTTAATAGAACATACATTTAAGAAATAATTTGAAAAAAATACAATTCAAAAATCTTTTGAAGCAACTTCTAAAGATGCATTGCGATTTTATTAGCTGCGCTTTAAAATGCAAAAAATTTAACCTTCAAACATAAAAAAAATTCTACACAAGAAAAAAAAAAAGATGAGAAAAAAAAAACCCGCCCATTTGGTTGGATGCGCTTCAATGCGCTGCTGCAACGTCGCCTCGTTGCAGTTGCAACAACAGCAACAACAAAAACTGCAAACATTTAATGATGCAAAATCAATATTCATTGGCATTTTTCGCAATCTACAAGTCAAATCAGCGAAGGGCCAGTCAAGCTCGCAAGCTGGTTTCAGATTTCCACTTAAAGTTCTAGTATTTTAAAAATTTTTTCTCAGTTCTTCTCGAATTTTTATAACAATGAACGAGGGAGGACTTGACGTTGATAATGAGCGCTGTTTATGGCAAGTACATGCGGCCTAGTTACTTTTCGGTACTAAAAACAATGAAAAATGTCTACTTGAAAGTTTGCTCGTACTAAACACACAAATGCACTTAACATACATAATCACGTATACGCATAGGAGGCATCCCTAGTAACACCCATACTCAAAACAAACTAACAAAAGATAAAATGCCCTGCATAATGGGCACTATTCAGAATGGGATCAAGCAAAATTTTGACACTTTGTAGCAGATGCTTGTCATTGTTGTTGTTGTTATTGGGTCATGGTTAGTTGGAAGAGCTAATTATAAGATAATGATGAGATGCTGTTGTTGAACATGATAATAGAACTGATTGAATTTTTAGGGTAAAGTTAGTATACAATGGTGTAGACATGAGTAGCTGGCAAAACTTTTGATAGAAAATGAACAAAATTTTAAGAAAATTTCTTTTATTAAATTTATTCGATTAAAAAAATAAAAATTTTTCGTTTTTCAAAAAATTAAAGCTTGAAAATTTTTTGTGTCCAATATGCCCAAATATTTTTTTAAAATAAAACTAAAGGCGCAATACAAAAAACGTCAATACAGTTTTATTAAAAATAAAGAGGATATTCGGGAATGCTCCCGAAAACGAATTCGAAAATTTATTTCGGATTTTCCCAATTTCAACAAACCATATTTTTCAGGTGGTTTGAAACCGAATGTTTTATTGCAACAGGAATTAAATCAAATCGGCAAAATAGGTTTGAAAAGGGATAATTTTATACTGAAATAATTTTTTAAATATTCTTGGGTATTCTTAGATTATATCTAAGGCAACTTAAAGTGATATATTTATTGACATTTATTTTTACTTTGTAATTTTATTTAAAAGACAGAATAAAGTATACGGGGATGCCACAGAAATCTTTCAAGATTTTTGCATCGGTTTGACAACAAATCTTTAAAAAAACCTTAAGTGCCACAAATATCTCAAAGATTCTATATTTTATATTTTATCTCAAATAATTCCGAATGTTTACGCTTTTTAGAAATACTTTTGTGTTATTTTATTGAAAAACTATCGATATTAAATCAAACAAAAATTATTTCACGCAAAACAAAACATTGCAATTTATTAAAAAGTTAAGGGAAATATATAAAATTAATCTAAAATAAAAAAGATTTTTTATTTATTCCTTTTATTACTCCTCCAGGGAGCTTAGGGCTTCTATAAAAACTTTCCACCGGACTCTGTTTGGCGCAGCTCGCTTTGCTGGATCCCAGCTGATTTAGGGACAATTCGTTTAGTACTGTAGGTTGCCTTTGGTCTTCACACTCGTCTGCTTCCTGGAGGTTTCCATAATGGAGATATCCTGACAATGCTGCTTCGCTTGTATCCGATAGCATGGCCGATCAAACGTCACTTGCGTGTTCTTATCTCAGTGAAGATAGGAACTTCCCTTGTACAGTGCCAAAGATCTGCGTTTGGTAGTTGGGTCAGAATATTCCCCATATAATCCTTAGCAATTGTTGACAAATGACTACAGTAAATAAAGTAAAATTATCGTCTAAAATTTAATTTTTCGGAGCATGCATAAACGGATCAGAACTAAATGGTACGATTTGGCTTTTTTTCGTTTTCCGGAGCTCGGGAAGAACGTGAAAAACTAAAAAATTATGGCATTTGAAAATTTATTTAATATTTATGCACTGTACCTATTTCTAAAGATTTCTATATTTTTTCTGAATATATTTTAACTTCAAATTTATCTCTTAATATATTTAAATTTATGCATTGTCTCTACCTCTAAAGATTCACCTTTTTCTTTCTGAATAATTTTTAAGCTCAAATTTTCTTTTTAATATATTTAAATTTAAAACAGAAAATCCAGAACTCTTCAACAATCAATATATTCCTTTATATCCATTCATATTTAAATTTATCTTGGCTTAAAATTTCAATAAACCGACATAATAGGCTTAAAACAAATTTCACTCACTATTATTCGATTTTCACCCACTGTGCGCTTGCATAATGGGCACAACGACTGGGCGCCTGACTGGCCGGGTAGACCTACAAACAATGGCGAAAAAAGCTGTTAATTATCTACTTGAAAATCTACTTCACAAAATACACACACACATACATACACCATTTTAAATACTTATGCTCGTCCATACACACACACACACATGCACATTATGAAGAAAAGTCTTTTAGTTTTTTATTTTTGTTGCTGCAAAAGGATAAAATACGTTAAACTACGAGAACAACAACAATAACAATAACAGGATTACAATGTTGGAAAAATGGGAACATTGCGCCAAACTCACAGCACAATGTGAGTGAGAGTGAGTGAGTCAGAGCAAAAGAAAAGCCAACAAAAGAGACAGATAGACAAGACAGACAAAATGTTCAGACGAGTGACGAATATGTGTGGGTGATTTTTTTTTTGTTTTTATACACTGTAATTGGAAGCAGAAGGAGTATGTCAAGTTTGGATGAAAAGGTATGAGTTGGACCGCAAAGCAAAAATGCTCCCGCTCCCCGGTAGGGGACTTTACGAAGCAATTTTAAGCAATTAGTACAATTAACTATTGATCAAAGAAACATATTTTGGCCTAAGTCATCATTATCCTTATTAGCAGGAGTGAAAAGGCAGCTGATTTAATAGACAAGGGAACGTTGAAAAGCAGCCTGTTGGGCAAACATTTTGTGAAGATAATCTAATCTTTGGGTTCATTAATTGGACCTCTTTGAAGATTCTGTTAACGCAGTCTGTCTAGAGGAGAATGATTTGTTGAAATCCTCTCTTTCTCACTATCTCTCATTTTGGGAAGTCACGATCATTCTTTCGAGACTAATAGAAGGCGATAAGACTATCTTGAAGCTAAAATGAGCTTTTAATTTTAAAACGGAGTTCAGAGCAAAGTATCAGAAAATCGTCACGTAACGAAATGAAGATTGCAATGTGTGTATGCGTGTAAGTATTAAGTAGACTGAAATCATTAAACTTTATAGGTCGGGAAAAATCCCGAAAAATTGTGATAAATTTGTATTTATCTTTTATCTACACAATACATTTTTTCAAAATCTAATATGGTACATAATTTTTTCACAGTGTATAAGCAAATATCGGCGAAAATAAGTGAATTGGGCGTTTTTCACTTGACATCTTCGATTTCAATAATATTTACATATTTATGAGAGCTACTAACCAATACTAACCACGTCAAATTTTATTGCAAAATTCGGATTATTTATCGGGTTATCCATAACTGAACATTCTGTTTTTAATATTTAGACTTCTTTTTTGAGAAGCTTTACCTCCTCAACGAATAAAGATATTGACGCCAATTTTTTTTTCATGATAAGTAAAATAAAAAAATGGCATTTATTTTTAAAATTTTTTATTTATTTAATAACGTTAAGTAAATTTAAAAACTAACTTAACTAATTTCTAGGCATTTCTAGGCCTAGTCAAACAACACCCTTCGGCACTCATTTTTAAGATATTTTTTAAAATTGTTTTATGAACTCAATTTTTTTAATAGTACCTCGAAAAATTGCAAATAAATCCTTGGAATTGAAAGATAATAAATTCAAACTTGATCTTTTTGAAATTTTAAGATCAAATTTGAAAGTAACTATGAATATAGTGAGCGCGTCTCCAGATAGTCAAAGGTCGAAAGTCTAAAATCTTCTTAAAAGTAATAGGACATAAAATCCTCTACAAAATCGTGGTAGCAAAATATTTCATACAACTGATTCATCACAAGTTCGAGGTTCCGATTTTGCAGAGAATTTTACGCCTTACAATACAGTGTAGCGTTGGGGGAAATTTTTTAATTAGTTTAAAATGTTATTCGCAAAAAAACGATTTTTATGACCTTTGATTCTGCTTACAAGACGATTTGAAGAATTTGACATCGATTCACTTGGCATATTTTCCTCTTTCCAAAGAGTGGGGGATGGAGGGACATGCAAAGATGTTTTTTATCAAATCGACTTAAACCCTGGCTTTTGTGTGATATGATATCCTAAAATTCCTTCTTAGTTTTACAACTTGGCATAAGAACGCTCTATTTAACGATTTAAGAATATCTTTAAATAGTCATAATTAACTCGAACCAAGATTTCAAACTGGGGAAATAGAGGGTCAATGTTTGGAGAGACTTTTTTGCAAAGCACGCAGCTGGTGGAGAGGTGTTCACCTCTGTACTTTCCGGACTTTCCGACCTGTAATTTTTAATTCCAAAATTGTGTCTTTTTTTTTTTGCACGTTTGGATGGTTTGCTGGATCGAAGATTGTTTTGTATTGGACCACATAACTTTTCAGCTATATCAGTTTTTCAAAGAATGGATTTCTATGATTCAATAATAATTATCCAACTAGTTTTCACAGTTCAACTATTTTTCAAAGATCGTCGAAATTATAGCATTATTTATGAGCATTTACTTCCAATGAAAATAGTTTATAGTGTATTTAAAGCTCGGCCTGTTTCGTCAGAGTCCTGACCCATTTCCTTTTTTGTAATTTTTCGGTCAGGGCTGTAGAATGAGCCTCGACTATGATGAGAATGACGGCGTTGGCGACAACGACAACAACACCAACAACAAGAACAACAGCCCATCTGCTAGTTAGAAGCGGGAAATGAATGAATATAGCCGAACTATATGAAAACGTACGCGAAACGAAAAGGCTAATGGATGGATGGATGAATGGCTAACTGGAAGGATATGTGTAGAGATGGGGTCCTGGTGCAAAGGACTGCCAGACATACCTAATGCGGCAAGTGTAATGGGGCGCCTGTCAGTTAGTTTTGTGTTACATTCTCTATGAACTCTCGCGTCCTTTCCATAGTGTTTTTGTTGTTTTTTTTTTTTGATCCTGGTCCTCGTGTCATTGTTGTGCGTTGTTTTGCACGTTGCGTCTGTTTGTCTGACAGCTGAGCACTGTTCATATGGCAGACAAACTAGTAGAATCGAGCTGAAGTGAGTCCCGCCGAGTCGTGCCTTGCCGTGCCGTGCCGGACTGCCTGTCGTCCGTCTGTCGACTTCGTTTGTATTACGCTGTCAATCTTATGTACATCCCAGCCAGTAGTAGTTATATGAGTATCATTGCGCTTGTTTTGCTGTCGTACCGCCATTTCCGAGAGTGGCACGAAAAACAGATTATTGTTTAGAATAACAAAAAAAAAAACAAAACAAAAAACTCAAACTTTTACTGCAAAAGATATTAAAAAGTTGTGTGTGTGTGTGTGTATTTGGAGAAACAGGATAATATGTTAGTTTCGGGTTTTGGGTTTATATGGGTGCACGTTGTGCTGTTTTTATCTGTTTTGGGTACGTAAACTAAATAGTTAAAAGTGTTTTAACTATTAGTTATTTAGAAGGCTTTTATGTCGACTATTCAAACTAAGTCCTTAAGCCTCATAAATGAAAATAGAGTTATTACAAATAAAATTGTTTTTAGAACAACTGTGCTTATTAATAATAATTTTTGTTAATGCCATCAGGCTTAAAGTGAAGCGATAAACGAAGTGGGAATGAAAAAACATATTTATAAAAAACATGAAATTTCATTGATTAGGGTATTCAAGCTTGCTGTTGAGTTGCAAAGTTGCGCAAAAACTTATAGGCCAAAAGTGTGAAGCGTTTTAGTTAGTTGCTGGGTTGAATTGTTGACTTTATGCTTCTTTCTTTCTTATTTTGTAAATTTTTAATATATAATTCACTTCATTGTAATTTGTTTTGTTATGTATATTGCCAATATAGACTATTAGAAATATAATTTTGAAAATATAGATTTTGTTTGTCTAAGTGTTGGTAACCAGTAAGAATGAAATAAGGTTAAAGATTAAAAAATTTAATTAAAATATTTATTTTAAATATAAGATGGTGTATGTTAACCACTTTGCAAATAAATGCTATATATTGCTCAAGAACTCTAAAAGTAAGAATTTGGTAGGGTATCATCATAAAAAAAAATGGCGTACGTAAAGTCGGGCGCGGACGACTTTAGGATACCCTGTACCACTAGCTTGTAATAAAGTCCGATTTCTTCACAAAAAACCAAAAACAGAAGAATTTTTAAGCAAAAATTGTTTTTTTGACCAATCGTTCCTATGGGAGCAATATGATATAGTCAACCGATTTGAATAAAATTTGACACAGTGCTTAAATACCTTAAAAAAGATATGAATGCCAAATTTATTTCAAATATCTTTACAAACAAACAAAACACATCGAATTTTGTATAAAAACGTGTTTTTGGACCGATTGGTCCTATGGGAGCTATATGATCTAGTCAAACGATTTGGATTTAATTAAGTCCAGTGCTTATGAACTATAAAATACTCATGAATGTCAAATTTGGTCCCAATATCTTAACAAACAAACGAAACACAACAAATTTTGTTAAAAAATCGAGTTTTTGGTAGATCGGACCTATGGGAGCTATATGATATAGTCAACCGATTTTGTTCAAATTTGGCACATTGCTTAAGTGCTCTAAAAAATTTCCAAACGCCAAATCTGGTTACGATATCTTTATTAAAAAACAAAATATAGCGAATTTTTCTTTAAAAAAGTTATTTTGGCCGATCGGTCCTATGGGAGCTATATGATATAGTCAACCGATTTCGATCAAATTTGGTACAGTGATTGGGAACTATAAAAAACTTTCGAATACCAAATTTGGTTACGATATCTTCATAAACAAACGAATTATTCATCTAAAACGCTTTTTTTTGTCGAGGTCGTCTCAAACACCCACATGGGAGCTATATAATTTATCCCCGATATCAAAAAAATAAAAAAACTTGGCTCCTATGGAATAATATGGGATCTAATGTGAAAGTTTGGTAGCTCTTACCATCTCTGAGATCTAGGCGTTCACACGGACGGACGGACGGACAGACGGACATGGGTATATCGACTTCTCTATTCACCCTGATCATATTTTAGGTAACTTTGGGGTGTCTCCGACGCCTCCTTCTATATGTTACATACATTTTCGGCTTGCACAAACGTAATATGCCCTTGGTACCATACGGTACAGGGTATAAAAATTGGGGTATTCACTGTTGTGACAGGCAAAACTGCATAAGCGCAAAAATACCCTAGTAAAAACTTGGCAACCTTTGCAAAGGGCACAAAGGCAAAAGTGCCAGACTGACAATGCGAGCAACAACAAACAACTGGCGTTAAGTAGTACTAACAAGTTTTTGAACTAAGCTCTATAATTTTTTCTACAATACCAAAACATTAACTCAAGTTATAAGTTATAAAAGGCCAATTACTGTCAAATTGTGAAGAATGGAAATCAAATTTTAGCCCAACTTTTGCTATAGCTTGCATATTAAATGAGCTTAACCAAAATCAATTCCTTAAAATGACAGATGTATATGTATGCATATTTTGCAAAATTTATTAAGGATAATCCCTTAAACTACTATTCTTTAAAGTCAGTTGCTTGCCAACTTTTTAAAATTCATAAGTTCTTCTTTTGCATTATACTTCAATCAATTCATATACGTAATTTTTTACTCTGGCCATGAGGCCCCAAATTATGCATAATTTGATAGCAAAAAATGTTTAAATATCGACAAATTGGAAAGAAAATATAATGCAAAATCGTTTGCCAAACTTTTGGCATGTTTTAAAATGCAAAATACGTTAGGCAAAAAAAAAATGTGCAGCAAAAAAACCTGTCAGTGTCAGGCTGCAGCAATCCATGCAAATATACCCACTCAAACTAAATGCTAGAGAATATGTAGGGTAGAGCTCTGGTCAAAGAAAAAAAATTTTAAATATAGAGTGCAAAGGCAAATGCAATTTTCCGGGAACAAATGAGGCAAAAGGATCAACGGCATCACAGCGGGAGCAGGCTCAGCACAGTGACAGCGATGCCAAATAAGTGAAAATGAAAAATAAAAATAAAAAAAGGCATGTGGACATATAAAAATATCACAAAAAGTAGTTTGGGGTTGGTTATGAAATGAACAGCAAGAAAGGCGTGAAAAAATGCCACCCATTTTGGAAGCTAAAAGAAAATGGCAGCTGAAAAACAAAAGACAGCATATGGAGCGGAGAGAAGTGTGCCGGGGACTGTCACTGACACAAATGACACAGTATTTTTCTTTTTTTTTTTTATCCCTTTTTTTGCTGCTTTTCTTTTACCACAACTAGAAATTTTGCTAATGTTTGCAGCCAGCAGGCAACTGAGGCAACTGAGCGCGACAGCAAGAGCTTCCAGTGCAACGCACAGTGGGCCACAGTAGCGTAATAAAGGCATAAAAAATAAAAAAACTCAAATTAATGAGGCCAGCTTGTTCAGCATGGGCTTTGACGGAATGCGTAAGGATTAAGAACGAGTTTTGGAATTTTTGTTTTTATTCAAAGTCTATTCCTTGATCTCCTTGTTGGAGCGTAGGGCCTTGATAACATTGATATAATTCCAGAATATTTTTATTTTGACCAGTAAATGCAGTGAAAGCTTCCTAAATATCTCATATCTTGATGAATTTTCCTCTGAATTCACAAAATAGTTTTTTGTGTATTTTTGGGAAAGCAAGGTGAAGCTTAAATTTTTATATGGCGGCTATATATGTCATAACAGTGGATTAATTTTGATTGCACTTTATAAGACATATAAAATTAGATGCATATGTGAAATATTATTTTTTCAATCAAAGCCACCAAATGTTTGCCAATTGTATTTTATTTTAGATTAAACGTTTTTGTGAAGTTTGATCAAAGCTGACGCAAAATTTTATATAGCTACCATACAAAAATTAAACCAAAAATTTTGTTTATGTCTCGAGATATCGTGACTAAATTTATGTTAGTTATAGTGTTTTAGTTTAGTCAACATTTTGGAGAATTTTGTCTCTGAGTCGCTGAGTATGTAAATTAAAAAAAAAGCAACTACAAATGCAATCGAATAAATTTTCCGAAATCATCAAAAGTACTTGTAATTGAGGTTATATCTATATTATAGAGCTGGGCATCGATTCGATTTAAGATCGATGCAATCGATTCTTCTTTTCTGACAATAAAATCGATACTTGTTCATGGAGCATCGATTTTTCATATACATTATGGCCGATCAATTTGTAGACGCATAAAAACGGTTTGGAACTCTCAGCGATTTTAATTCTTTGAGTCATTTTAAAGTATGGGTCCAAAATAAGTTTCGAGTCGCCATTTTTTTTATTTTAAATATTTTTTTTTTCAAAATATTCAAAAATCGATTAGGAAACTTTATTTAAAAGATTTTTCGATATTATTTTTCTTCTAGTTTAATGGGGGTTTTCGAGGTCGAAGAATTCATTTTGATGTTATTCTAATTCTAATTTTGGGGCCGCCAGAGAGCGCTTTTGCATGTTTTTTTAATGGTGACTTCATTTTAGTTTTATTAATTTAATCAAACGAATTATTAATTTTTTGTTTTCTTTTACTAAGTTTTGAATTTTTGATTTCTTTATTTAAAATTATGGAAATAAATTTATGTGAATTTTGTATTAATTTTAGGCGGTTTTAACTTATTAGCGCTTAACGTTTTAGTCCGATTAATCGATTAAATTGATTTTTTGGTGAGAACCGGTCGAAAATATCGATTTTCGAAAATAGGAGATCGAGCCCAGTTCTACTATATTATATTATATATTATAAATAATTCTCAATTCAAAATGTGCCCCATCAATCAGTGACCTAACCCACTGTGCCAATGTTGCCATGTTGCAATTATTATTTCCGGTTGGTGGAAGCGAAAAATAAAGTTGGATATGCAATGAGCAGGAAGCGACACACGCCAAAGCATGGGCGTGTGAAAAAATGAGGCCTGCAAACAGTTGCCCCAAACCCCACAACGCAAGTTGCAGGCTACCAAAAAATAAAAAAAAAAAAAAATAAAAATAACTAAAAAAAAAGGAACCCCACAAGGCTCAACAGAGCATCCAATCCAACCAATTCCCAGCGCGTCAGCGCCAAAAAGTGTGGCAGGCAGCGGCATTTCCGCTTTTGTTTGTGCGCAGCGCATAATTTGCGAGACAAACATGCAAAAATGCCAGCAGTGAAACACGCACACACATATATACTAACAGCACATAGATACACTCACACATACTCATACAATCCCCCAACGAGTTGAAGTGCAAAATGGCGTACAGGCGCCAGGGGTTGAAGTTTGCGGTCTGCTCCGTTCGTTGCGCTTCAAGACGCAAAGTTTATCTTGCGCTTAGGCGCAGCGGCCACATTGCAGCTCATGGTGTCCCCTCACCCCATCTCTCCGCCTAAATGCTTTAGGCCACCACATCACCACCCCCTGCAGCTGCCTCAACAGGCTCTTTCATAAAACGCCTTTTCCCAGCCCCCCTCGAGCGTTTTGCTTTGTGATGGAGTCATTGCCGTTCCTTGTTGCCGCTTCGTCGCTTGCGCTTTGAGCGTGTGTGTGTTTGTGGTTGTGTGTGTGTTGCTTTTAGTTTCGTATATTGCAGCTTTTTAGGCGTTTCTGACTTGTTTATGGTTATAAGTTGATTTCCGAAATGAAATTCTCCAAAAAGGGATTTGCTTTTGCTGTTTTTGGACAAACACTACAAATATGAAACACCTAAAATGTAAAAAGGACTAAAGCAGTTGCAGTCGGCAGATATCGACTGTTTTATATCCTTTGATGTACTAAATTCGTAGAGCGTTTATTTGACTTTGATCAAGGAGAGTTGCGGGCACTGGGGGTACAAGAACGTTTGGGAGCATGTGGGAAAAATAAATTTTAAGTAATTTTAATAATAATTACAAGTGTGTTGAGTTTTAAAGTACAAGAAAGATTTGGGGTGAATACGGAAAACTTAAACTGCTTAAAGCAGTAGAGTATATAAGCAGTTTACGATAGAGTTGGATAGATGTCGAAGGTAATCCGATTGTCCAAATGTAAAAGCAGAAGATCACATTCAGTATCTTGGGCTTCGCTTCGGGAATTTGAGAGAATATTTATAACTTTTAAAGGCAAAAATACAAATTTGAACGAATTTGGATGTAGCAGTGATAAATTTTAATTTAAGAAAAGGATTGTGTGGGGAAAATAATTATTGCATTTGAATTTACAAATATGGTGAATTTCAACGTACAAGAAAGACTTGGAGTGAACCTGCTTCTAAGCAGTGTACAAGCAGTTTCCAATGGGATTGGTTTTTTGTCTATTGATTCCATAACTTTTTTAAATTTGAAATAATTATGCTTAAGAAAAGACTTCCTCAACAGCGAGGGAGAACTGGTAGAGCTATATCGACAAGAATTCGATGTGGCTCCTTAAAAAATTATATACCTTCAACTCAGGTTCGGTTAAAACAATTCTTTATAGTGAAGGGCTCTGAGATTTAAAATTTTTTTTTCGTATTTTGTTTTTGTTTATTTTTCACATCATTACACAGATTACAAAAAGTAAGGTTAGGTTAGGTTTAATATGCAGCTCTGTCAGAGACTGAGATCATCCAGAGACCGTGAGGTCCATTGTGTTGCCTAATTGTGGAAAAAGTAGGAAAGCAATTGAAGATGGGGACGGGTAGGGGTTGTAGGAGAATCAAAAACTGGGGCATCCCTAATCACCTTATTCACAAAATAAGAAAAAAAAGCATTTGAATGTTCTGTCATAACCTCAAAAAAATACCTTTAAAAGAAACATCTTAGAATCCTGACTTGAATATTTATTTGTTTTGTCAGATTCACATCGCTAGATATTGTCAGACCATTTTATTAGTCGTTTTTGAGTTCGCTAAATCCCAATCCGAGGTCCAAAAAACTCGCAGCAAAACAGAGCTCTGACATAACCTCAAAAACGCAGTCGATATCGACTTAATACAACAAATTCTTTTCTATAAATTTGGGTGTCTTCAGTTCCTGTGAAGAGATCTAGTGCATACGGACATGGCTCAATGGCTATCCTCGATGTTGTTTGGCACTTTGACATCAAGAACTGATGCTTCACCACGCCTGCTGCTGCCTGTTACGCCCATTTCAACAGCCTAAATCCTTGACCCTATGGATATATATAGTGTATAAAGCGAAACTTACACAAAGTGAAAAATATTTTCACTTGCAAATTCCGCACAAAAGTCGCGTCAGTCGTCGTCGGCGCCCGTGAGCTGCTTTGGCTTTAGGCTTTAGGCTTGCTCGACCGGGTCGCTCGAGTCTGGAGTGGAAATGTCGGGCAGCCGCCATGGCGTTTATTTACAGGAAATGCGCATAAAGTTAATGCCTAAAGGGTGTGAGCTTTTTTGTAGCCAAATTGATAATAAATTTTTTTGCTGTTGTTTTGTTCTGTGTTCTCTTTGTTTGTTAAGCTTTCTGCAAAAGTAATGAGTGCATGTGTTTCCCCTGTCTCTCTGTAGATGTGATGTGCAAAAAGGGGGTTGGAGCTCTTGGGGCTGTTGGGGTAGCTATTGACTAATGGCCGCTGTGGTGGTAAATTTATGACCCAAGCTTTGCGCTTTGGATATGCCAGTTGATGAATTTTTTGATAATAATTGAAAATGGCGTATGGGTAAACCGCTATGTGTGTGTGTGCGTGTGCATGTAAGTGTGTGTGAGTGTGTGTAGTTTTGTGGCAGATAACGGTAAATGTGATGAATTGTCTAAGGGGGAGTGATGGCATGTGTGGATTGGAGTGGAGAGCTGTGTGGTGTTCATCAAGGCACTTTGAAGATGATTACTTATGAAGGGTACAGCGGTTGGCTGCCTCATATCGGGCAATATTTCTTCAAGCTTATCTGCACCACGCGTTATATACATACATATACGAAGAGTACACTTTTAGTTTGGGGGAAGTTTTATTCACTTCATTCAAATTAGCCAACGCTGTAGGGGATGAATGAGCACATTGTGCTGGCATATAAGTTTTTTCCTTATATGCGAATCTGGTTCCGTCGAGCAGAAATTAATTTGATCAATGGCTTTAAAAAGTTCCACATGCCCTAACATGAAAGGGCAACATTTTAAGGTAACCCGTGCAAAATTTGTTTGAGCTTATTACATTCTAGAAGCCCCAACTTCCTTCGGATTTTCTGAATTTCGCAATGAGGTGACTGAAAAATTTGTGTTGAATTTTAACTTAAATCTGGCACCCTTGCTCTTAATCATACGTTTGCGTAGAAAAGAAGTTTGTAATAACAAAATATGGGCTCACATAAGTTTACTTACCACAGTTAAAAAGATAGGAAGATTAGATACAAAGACACACAGCAAACTTATTTCTAATAATGTAGTGGCTCTAAACCTCAGCCTCGCCTAGGTACCGGATTTCCCTGGCATTCCCGATGATAAGACATAAAAATACCCTTGAAGAGAGTTCTCATGTTTGAAATAAGGCAACAGGAACATGGAATCCAGCATCCGCTTGTCACATCTCCCGAGTCAAGAGTACAAACCAAAGCGACCACTTGAACTCTTGCGGTGCCAAAAGAAAAGGAGCAAGATTGGGATTAGAGTTGTAACAGCGTATTGCACCATCGGCCCAGTGGTTACTGATTTCTATAGTAAATGTGGGGAAGAGTAGAAGCAGTGGCGGATCTACGGTGTTGGTTTTTAGGTCCGAAGCCCCCTCGCCACAAAAGTTCGAAAAATGGGTTAGAAGTCTTTTGCGAGCTCAGATATACATACTCTGAGGTGAAGAAATCCTCTCCCCCCACCCATAGACAGCATCTAAAAACTCTGTTCCTTGTAGCAAACGCAGCTAGTATCTGGAAAAAGCCATTCTTTGAAGATCTGAAAGGTCTGACAAATCTGCCCATAGTGGATCTGCAAATTTTTAGCTCATTCTTAAAATTGTTTAGCAAGGAGATTACGGTATACCAGCTTTCCCAGCTTCATTCGCATCCACTCAGATTACATTACGTTTGTTGTTTTGAAGTTCCTCGAATTATTTCAGGAAGAGCTACCTTATATTTTTGTCTTTCATCAACATGTTTCAAGTATTAATGAAATATTGGAAATTATTTTTACCAGGAGGTAAATTTTCAAATCGATGATCCTGCAAAAAAATTTTCTACAAAAATACATACATTTTTTAAAATGTATTTACTGGTTTGATTTTTCTGTATCCATTAATATTTGGAATTTTTCTAAGTAATGATTTTTCCTGAGATATTTCTGTACCTGACTTAACATCCAGAAGTCACGTATTAGGTCTTAGTTTTTAGTAACTAAAAAAAATACAACTAAACTTTCAGTACTATACAAAAATTATGCGAGAATATATTTAAATAATGTAATTGGTATTTTTTTTAAATATTTTGTTTATCGCTATCTGATAAGTGTGAGCAAAGTTACAAAATTTAAATATTTGTCTTCGGTAGAAAACACTAAAAAGAAAAATTTCTAAAATTGTTGCAGAGTATCTAACATATTATTGATAAAACTTTTGAATTTTTTTCAGTGCACCATAAGGTCAGATTCTCTTATTTTGGCCATCTGGCATTTCCAAAATAATTTTTTTTAAGTGATGGGATTTTACACTGAATTTAAAGGGTTGAACTATTTTTTTTGGGAAGTTTGAGTTTTTTTTTTGAGATATAGATAATTGGACCAAAACTTAATTAAAAAAAAAAATCTTTTAGTTGAAATTGGATATACGAGGGTGGATTGATAATTTTCCGGTCTGACCAAGAAAAACAACGTTTTTAAGAATTATTTTTTTTTATTTCTCAACATAATCTCCTCCAAGGCTGACATTTCTCATAGCGGTGTTCTAGTCTAGTAATGCCATCTCTATAGACTGATTCGTCAAGCTCCTCAAAATACCCATTTACAGCTTCGATTACTTCTCAATTGTCCGCAAATCTCTTACCGCCAAGCCATTTTTTGAGGTTAGGAAACAGATAATAGTCACTCGGGGCTAGGTCTGGAGAGTAGGAAGGGTGCGGCATCAATTCAAACTTCAGATCGTTGATTTTAGCCATCGCAACGATTGACTTGTGCGCTGGCGCGTTATCGTGATGAAACAAGATTCTTTTCTTCGCCAGATGAGGTCGTTTAATTTTCACCTCGTAGGTCAAACGTTGCAATAAGTCTGCGTAGTATTGACCAGTGATAGTTTTACCCTTTTCAAGGTAATCAATGTATATAATACCTCTTGCATCCCAAAAAAACAGTAGCCATAACTTTGTTCGCAGAAAAAATTGTTTTTGCCCCTGGTCCAATCCACTGTTTAGACTGTTCTTCGGTTTCAGGAGTGTAGTGGTGGACCCAAGTTTCGTCAACGGTTATGAATCGACGCAAAAATTCGCTTGGATTACGCTTATACAACGCCAAATTGGCGGTAGAAATGTTTTATGAATCAATTTTTGAAGAAAATTTTCAAGAAAAACACAGAGGCGTCTTGTTCAGTGTGCTCTCAAATCTAAACTAACATGGCGATCGTCCTGAAACTATAGCTACAAGCTATCTAAGGATGGTACTATAGAACGCCACCTCAAGGTAGGCCTAGTGGCGCCATCTCTTGGTCAGGCCGGAAACTTATCAATCCACCCTCGTATGTTACACAATAGTCGATATGAGCTCCACAAAAATAAAACAAAATAGTTTGTACCCAAAATATTAAAAGGTTTTTGAGTTATAGCCACTAACAGATACGACTAATCAATATGGTTTTCAATTAATTTTATTTATAATCCTATAAAAACGGAAAAAAAAATTTCAAAAATCCCTAATAAAATTTATACGTATTTTCTTTAAAATTTATGATTTTTGACTTGCGTCTTTGTAAGTTTTCTATTTTAGATCAAATATTGTGTGGTAGTTGGAGGTACTCTTAAATAAAAGTAGATAATTGAAAAAAAAATCAAACAAAATCTATATAACTCAATTTTTTTTTTTTTTAATTTGTATTTATAAATAATAAAGAGAATGAAGATTTTTTTCTGTAAATTATTGCGAAAGCTTATAAAATACAAAATGTCAACTTTGATTGCTATTACCTTAAAAACCATTAAATATAATTAATTAATTTTTTTGAATAGGATACCATAATATGTATAAAATCATATTCAATTATTATTTTGTCCAAATTTTGGTTTTATTCTCGAAAAATTGTGGGCAAAATCTGGCTACGCGGGCCCATTGTAGAGTCTGAATAGATTTGGTAAAAATTGTGATAAAAAATTATTTTGTTTGCCTTGTACCTTAAAGTTTGTTTATGCCGAAAAAATATATGACATAGTAGGAGAAGTCGAACACCTCCAAAGTTACCCCAAGTAGTTTGGCTAGCTAACAAACTTGCACATCAGATTCTTTGCTAGTCCTGAGATAAGTTTTACCTTACATGATGTAGCTCTTATAGGAATTTTTCGGAGCATCTTTAGATACTGTATAGAAGAAGATGTGATAATACTTGGAATTAGTAACTGAAAGATGCTGGCCAGAGACCGAGGCGAATGGAACAGGAGAGGAAGCCAAAACCCACCTTGGGTTGTAGTGCTAACAGATGATGATGATCTAGATATACAATTCATTTGTTTATGAAGAGATAGATTTAAAATTTCAATCCCATCATCATTTTATCAAATTCGGTAGACTACAGCCCTCATAGGGCTAATTGGTTGAAAAAACCTTTTTCAGGTCATAATTTGATTGTTTACCATTTTGTAATTAATTTTATTTAGCTTACGAAGCTCTTAATATAGATATTAATAATTAGATATATTAGTTAAAACATAACAGCCAATACATTGTTAATATTCCTTTGCTATTTTAAAGTTTCTAATAAAATTTTATTAACTTTTTTCCTTTCAGGTACGTTTCATGTTTCTACGGAACTTTTTTACTTTTAATTAATTTTATAATAATTATAAGTATTATTGGCTACGCCGCCACGTGACTAAATTGTATTATACAAGTAGGTAAAAATACTTATTAAACTTAAATAACAACGCAAAAAAAAAATGTACAACTTAAATAACTGGTTTTAACAAAAAAATAAAAGCAATATTTTTTTATAAACTACAAAACATTTAACGCTACATATGCTACACCTCAAAAGTGGGACAGCCGCATGAAGCATGTGCTTAAATTTATTACCAGTGTTAAAAAAAATAAATAAAAAAAACCAACAAAATAAAAAAATAAACTTATTCCGCCAATTTCTGACACTTTCAGTGACAGTTTCCACAGTTCGACAGTTGCAGTTAAATAGGGGGAAGCACATTGAGAGATACAGAAAAAATTGTTAATAAAAAATAGTAGGTAAATAGGCATGACATATGTCAATAACAGTAGTACAACAACAACAAACAAAAAACTTGTCTGTGGGCTGCTAATGAAGCATTAAAAGTTCCGCCTGTCCAGTTCCCAGTTCAGTTAATATCCCAACTACGTATCAGTCGAAAGCTGATAAAAATATAAAATGAGCAACAATTGGCATGAGGAAAATTTACACAAATAAAAATTCCAAACAATACTGAAATCAATATGCGAAATTTAAACAATGGAACAGCCTCCGTACTAGGCCATATTTATACAATACATAAACAGTGAAAAATCGTAAATAAACAAAGTAAACAGAGAGAGAGAAAAAAGTAAAACAAGTGGAATCGTTAAAAATGGAAACAAGTGCCACAAAATAAAAACGTAACTTTGGGGCATAAACAAAAAAGGGCTAAGCAAAAAGGTCGCGCTTGTTGCAGAGCGTGCAAAACATTTGTTTAGCACTTGAAAAATGTGCTCGAGTGCACAAAAGTCTCCTTGGCCATGTTGTCATGTGGGCGTTACCCCGCCTCTTACGTTAACCTCCCCACCCACACAGTGTGTATATAAACAACAACAGTGCGTTTGTCAGCTTGTCAACCTTTATATGAATTTTTTATCTATGTTTTTACCCAAAGTAACCGCGTGTCTGCATTTGGCGTATAACATTTGGTGCCGCCACTGGAACAGTGGTTCAAATGTGTTAAAAATTTGTCATAAAAATATTTTTCATTATGATTATTAATTTAATGGGAGAGCAGCTGTTTTTGTATGGGCCTGTAAAGAAATAAGTTTATTTTTATTAGAAATGCGTTAATTTGATTTGTATTGAGTACTTTTATGGATTTTCTTTAGGAAGATAACAGATGTGATATCATGACAAAATTTTATGCTTTTTGTATCTATATTTTTAGCACTTTAAAGAGAGATTTTTTCAAAATTTTTATTTTATATGAAAGAAGTTATAGGTAGAGTTATCGCTGTTCTCATTCGCATTCTGTTATACATCTTATTCTCTACTTTTTCTCTCGAAAACATTTTGTTTGCATATTCCTACTAAGAACTTTTAATTTTTTTTGGTTAAATTCGGTATTTATACCTATAAGTTCCGTAAATTGTTATCAATTGCTATGAAACTCAAAAGTTACGTAAAAAAGCTATTTAAAGTATATGGGATAAGATTCAAGTTGATATGTTGAAGGGTGTGGGAGGAAACCCGGTAATTCGATTCCGCATCGATCAAATTCGGATGTGGACTTGTTCATAAGAGCCACATGAATTAGCTCACCAAAATTTGTGATTCGAGGTCACTTGTAACCAAAATTAGATCTTTCTTATGTGGCCATAACAACCCGATTACCGGGTTACGGCCTGCCTTAAAACGTCTCTCCAGGCGCCTCTGCATTGCGCGCGCCTTCTCCAGTTGGTCACACCGAGCGAAGACAGGTCCCCTTCCACTTGGTCTTTCCAACGCAGACACGATCGTCCTTTCCGCCGAAGGCCGCTGACTACCGCATCGAACACACGTTTAGCTGGAGCATCCTCGTCCATCCTAACGACATGTCCGAGCCAGCGAAGCCGCTGGATGTTGATACGCTGAGCAACGTCCATGTCGTTGAAGTGCTCATACAGCTCCTGGTTGGTGCGGATGCGGTAGTCATCGCCAACTCGAATAGGACCAAAGATCTTGCGCAGTACTTTCCTCTCGAAAACTCCCAAGGCAACTGCATCAGTTAGCGACACGGTCCAGGCTTGCGCGCCGTAAAGAAGCACTGGAAGGATGAGTGCCTTGTAGAGTGATAGTTTTGTCGCACGAGAAAGGTCTCTACTACTCAATTGCCTATTGAGACCGAAATAGCACCTGTTGGCAAGAGTTATTCTGCGCTTGATCTCCAGGCTGACATCGTTGTCGGTGGTAACGGCGGTGCCAAGGTAGATAAATTCCTTGACAACATCGAAAGTATAGCTGTCGGCCGTAATCTGGGACCCAAGCCGCTGAACGTCCTTACTTGACGACAGCATATACTTCGTTTTGACCTCATTTACCGCCAGACCCATTTTCGCAGACTCCCGTTCGTAGCACTGAAGGCCGCGGTGACATCTCACTTGGTACGCCCAATGATGTCGATGTCGTCGGCGTACGCAAGGAGCTGGACACTCTTGGAGAAGATAGTGTCAGTGCGATGTACGCCGGCCTTCCGCAGAACGCTCTCCATGACGAAGTTGAAGAGATCGCATGATAAGGGGTCGCCTTGTCTGAAACCTCGCAACCAAAATTAGATAGAGTCAAATATTGACGCAGTTTGTATATTTTTGACTAAAGCTTTTGCTGTATTTGTCCGATTTGGTTCACCATTAGGCATGACTCTGTTAAATTTCAGAAGAAAATATTAAACGGTGTGTTCAAAAACCGCGAAAATCTACTTGGGCAGAACGGGTGAAGATATTGACATGATTCAACAAACTTCATCTTCTCAGGAAATATGCGCGTCAGGTGGTAAAGTTGGTATTTCTAGCTCTTCTAGTCTCCGAGATCTTTGCGTTCATTCGGACGGACGGACGAACGGACAGACACGGCTCCCCGAGGTTATGATAAGAATTTTGGTATAAAGGCCTTGGGGTCTGTCTGTTACATACATTGCACAAATCTAGTATACCCTTTATACTTTTAAGTACAGGGTATAAAAATTGTGTAATAGAAAGTTAGAAAAAAAATTGGCATTCGGAAAATTTTTTTATTTTTAACTGAAAGACTATTTAGTTTTTAGCAGACATATTATATCTAAATATTCATCTCGCAGCTCTTAAGAACCTTGGAAAACTCAAATAATCATATAGCCTAACAACTTGAGAAACAAGTGTTTCCCATTATGTTATTCATTTCACGAATTCAAATTCACTTCTTAGGAACCTATCAGATTTAATAAACACTGGAATGATCTGGTTTATCTGTAACAATAAAGAGAGCTTCAGCAAAGTGCAGTGCCTATCAGTTCTTTTCAGTTTAATTTATTAGAAAAGTCAGTGGAAACTAACTATGATAATTTGTTTAATAATTATTTACCTATTGCCTGAAGGCAGATTTATAAAATGTGAAAAAAAGAATTAAGAAAATACAAAAATATCATATCTCATGCTATTTTATGATCCTATAAAAAATGGGAATCTATTGATTAACTTATTTTTTAGATTATTTTTGAGTTTAAGATTTTTTGTGCTCAAATTTGTAAAGTAAGCTTAGAACTTAAGGATTCATAAATTTAAAAATTTTTTATCTGAGCAATTGTTAAGAAATTAGAACATTTGAGTATCAGACACATTTTAATTTTGCAATTACGAAAAAAACGAAAACATTTTAGAGTCAGAGCCTTTATTTCATTCGAATAATAAAATAATTCAATAAAATGTTAACAACTTGGTACTCATATATTGAAACAAATTTCGTAAAAGTCTTAATGAATTTTTAATTTTATGCAATTAGTGGCTTCCTTTATTTAAATTACTTATACATTACTTTTCGTCTCCTACTAATTACATTCGTCCCACTGTAAGGTGTTTGGTCCTGCTTTGTCACAGCGGCCGCAACGTTGTCATCAAGTCAACCGCCAGTTGCTGTCCGCCCTCTAAGAGCCAAAGACAAAAACAAAAAAACCGAGAACAAAAAAAAAAAAAAATGGAAGTAAAGAAAAAAAAAGAGACCCAGGCAAACCGAGGAATACAGCATAATTGCAATTTGCGAAATTGTGCCCCCAAAGCTGAATGAGAAATGAGCGGCGGGGAACGTGCTGCACTGAGCCAACGACGAGCAGAGCAGAGTTTGTTGCTTGGTTAGTTAAATTGTAGCGAGTACCAAGAGAACGAGAGAGTGTGTCATCCCAGTAAGCCATGCAGGGAGCCAGCCAACGATTCTGGCTGTAAGTCAACCCAACCAAGCAAGTGGACAGCACGCAGCTTCAATGCTAGCCGGAGGAAAATATGAAACGAAAAAGAGTACTTAATAAACAAAATACAAAAGAAAAGCAGCCAAAATAAACAAAATAAGGAATGTGTGTATGTGTGAGGGGGAGGAAGTGGGGGTAGGGAATGCTGTTGTATTTATACCCCGCATCCATAGGGTCAAGGGTATTATAGTTTTGTTCCAGCAGCAGTTCTTTAAACCAAAATGCAACTCTTCATATCTGAAATGGACTGAATTATAAATATATAGATCTCAGAGGTTCCACAAGCTGGAGAATGAATCATTTTATGTCGGAGTTTCTTTTCTCATTCCCCTTGGGTGAAACAAAAACGAATCAGCTGAAGGTTATACAAAAATAAAATTTCAGGTCTACATCTCCGTAGAAGAATAAAGGAATAATGTATATGGCGTCCTTGAAAATAAACTAGACATAGAGTAAGTGATTGAGGGCGCAATGTTAGCCTTATAAGCAATCAAATTTTGATCTCCATACAAAACACAACCCGAGACTTTCCTTAGAAACCCTCTACAATACTCAAGGTTTTATAATTTTTTTCCAACTGATAGCTACAGAGTATCTCATTGTCGTGTGACGTCACGCCACAACAGCTACCCAATTTTTTTCGTTGCGTATTGTGTGTTTGTTTTGTGCTGTCGTATATAATACAATTTTCAGCACTCAATGCTTCGGGGAGCTGAAGTTGGGTCCCGGCTTTGGATACCCGTCTGTGACACAATGCAAAACTGCAGCACGTTTTTAACTACTATACAAAAATATTTTGGTTTTTTTTCTCATCTCGGAGCGGGGCATTTTTTAATTTTAATATGCATACTGGACTTTGCCGCGGGCTAAGGCAGTCGCGGGAGTAGGGGGGACAGCTTTGTTTTGTAACCAGTCAAAAAGTTTGCTGCAAGGGATTTGAAGAATTCTATTTTTTTCTTTTCTGTCGATTTCAAGTTTTGTTTTACGCCAATATTGAGTGGGAGTTAGTCGCCAACTGAATTATTATTGGGGCGTGAGACAGTGTGGGTGTTGGTATAAATTTGTCCTTTTGGCCCCGAACGAAATTTGAATATTAAATGGATAGATGTACTTGCTGCTTGGAATGGATATTGCTAAATATTGAATGTATGTGTCCATTTTATTTAATTAATGAGATTGGGTTAGTCGAATAAGCAGGAAGTGAATTTTTTATAAAATTTGTTTGCTGGGAAATGTGGAGTGGCTTTAGTGTTTATAAAGCTTATACACTGTTGTACATAATTTCACTGGTAGTCGAGTTGCAGTTAGGGATTAGAGATCCATTTCACTTTTATGCAAGTTTGGATAGTTCACTTGCTAAAGGTGTTGGCTCGAACCAAGGTTTGGTAAAGCATGTTACAAGTAAATATAACAATAACGAACAATTTTAAGGGATTATCTATAAATTACGTGACGCTGATTTTCATTAAAATAGACCCTCCTCCCCATGTGACACAGGAACGGAATATATTTGAAGATTTTTCATATGACTTTTGTGTTCCTTGGCGCTTTGTCGGGGGGTCTGGAGTCTTCCCCCCTGGAGCGTTAGATAATTTTTGAATGATCTCTAAGTTAAGTTACAATGAATGGAATAATAATTGTATGGGAAATACTGCACTGCGAGACTTAGGATCTATTGCGCTTCCAATTTGTAAGACAAAAAGGATTATCTGAGAGGTTTCAGTCTGATAACATCGTTCATGAAAATTCTTTCACTGCCAACTACTGCTCGACTTTTTATGACAGGAGCGGCTCACTTCATAAGAATTTGCTGGTAGGTTTCCTCTCTAATCTCACTTAGCCAACAGGTATTAAAATCTAAGATAAACAACTTGCTCAGTTGCTTCCTATAGGGATCATCCATAACTTACATGAAGCTGATTTTCGTCAAAATAGATAGCCCGCCCCTCTTGGAGCGTCTGGTAGTTTATGAATGATCACATACCTGTAGTGTCCTATAACAGCTAGTATCCTAAAGGCATTCTTGCCCAATTGTGAGATTTTCTTTAACTAATTCAGATCATTTGAACCCGGAAGCGGCTTGGAGCTAACCATACTGAAGATTTTTCCGGACCTGCTTATTTGCAAGAATTCTCGTTTATCCACAGCTTATCTCTTGGTAAGAGACATTTGGATATCCCTAACCAGTCGCACGCCTTGAAGTTAATAGCTTTTCAACTCTAGAAGCTACTCATTAGGTCCTTAGAAATGTATGGATATCTCTCCGTTCTCATTTTTGTGATTGAAAATAAAAAAAGCTTTATAATAAAAGAACACTGGGTCTTCTTGAATTTCTGAGTTTATAAACACCGTATCTTAGTTCATTTTGGAAGGATATTTAGTTCTTAAACCATTTTCTTCTTCTTTTGCGTCCAGGCTGCATAAGATAAAAAAATTCTTAAGTGTCTTGTGTGGAGGCATCGGCAAAATTTTAGTTTTGTTTTAAAGGCTTCCTTCTTCGTCTTATTCCAACCTCCTACGAAACATAACCTGCCAGACACACTATCTTTTGTGGTCTTTTTTTGGAAAAAATTTTGAACTCTAAACTAAAATTACCGAATATAAGACTTAAAAATAGTCTGTATTCCTTCCTTAATAAATCATCATGAAGGATAAAATTATTTTACTCCGAGACTATTCAAATTATCGAGCGTTACGCCAGCGTTGCGTATACGTAAGAGCTAAGAGACCTTTCGATATCTATAACTCTTCTGGTGGTCAGCAGTTTTTCAACTTCAGAACCATATCACTATTTTTTCAGAACAGAATATATGTTATTTGGGCCACATTTATCTATATGATAAAAAAAGAGCCAGAATAATATTAAAAGAGCCTTCTTGAATGTCTGAGTATATACAATTATAAAAATCGTATTTTAGTTTGTCTTATAAGGATATTTAATTCTGGCTTAAATAACATTAATCATAATATGAAAAATAACATCATTGCACAGTGGTCGAAATAGCAAAATTTTTGCAATTGTAAATTTAATTTTGGGGAAAAAGACTGTTAAAAAAATCATTCAAAATGATAAAATTCTAAAAATTTAATACGCCCATATGAATCCATTTAATCAAATTCGTGTTGTTTTTTAAATAATAAAAAATAGCATATTATTTATTTTCAAGCGAAATTAAAATATTACGATAATTTATAACTCGATTCCGTGTTCTAGCATTAGAAACGTAGGATAGATACCAAATTTGGTATGGAACTCAGATCATTATGGTGGTTGATTTTTAATAATTTATGCTAGTTAACAATTTATCCAAATTTTTAATATCACAATAATTATTGTACATGACTTAAAATAACTTTTTAATATATGTATATTGCCTATCATGATAAAATAATCCAAAATAAGTACCGTCATTAAAATACTTTTTTATTTTTTAAGCTCTCGCCACAGAAAGCTGCCAAAACTCCATTAAGAGCAGTTTAAACATATTTAAATATATTTAACTATTTTTTTATTTTTTCCACTCTATTACGTTTATAGTTTGGTGTGTTTATGACAATTTAGAGCTGTGCAGCCAAATGGCAACAGATATCTACCTGCTAAGACTGCAGCCAAAACCCCTTGACCTAGCCCACTTTTAAGCAAACAACAAAAATATGGCAAGCGCTTAAATCGGGCGTGGCTGACTTCGAAATACTCTTATATCTGTAGCAAAAAAAAAAAGAAGATTTCATCTGGAGTTAATCCAACGATTTGAAGGCAAAGATTTAGCTTAGAAGTGAAAGAATTTAGTTATTAGATTAGCGCTTTGAACTCTGGCCTCTTCAAAACTTTTTTTTATGATTGAACCCAAATTGTCATCTTTTATAAGATTTTGCCACTTAGGCGTTTCGAACTCTGGACTCCTAAATACTTTCTTTCGATTACATCCGAGTTTTATGGTTCGACAATAACACTGTTTTCTTTGATATTAAAAGACTCCGACTGGTTGGGGGCTGGGCAAAAACAAAAGTTAACTTAGTCAGGAATCCTAATTTCACTGTCAACCTAGTTTCTAAAATCTCCCAGATCTAACCAGACATGTCAATATTTACTTCTCTTGTCCACCTAACCATTATTAATAGTAACTTTGGGAAGGTCTACAGGGTCACCTTTTCCATATTGCATGCATTGTTACAAACCCCATATACCCCCTACCCTAAGATGCAGTGTATAAAAAAATAGCTGAAAAACTTTTTATAAGCGCGCCAAAAAAGTAAGCAAAACTCATAAAGCATACGGTGGCATGCAACACAAAAAACAACAACAACTATACAACAAAAAAATGTAACAATAACAAAAGCAACTACAACTGCAACAGACGTAGTGAAGCAAAGCAGCAAGATTTATATACAAACTTATATACACATAGTTAGTATATAAGTAGTAGAACATGTTGTTTAGTGTTTTGCCAAGGCGCAGATACTACTAGCCATGGTTGGTCGCCTTCACCTTCTTGCCACATGCCACTTGGCACTTGCCTCTTGGCTCTTAGTCAGGTTGTCGGTCGACTGCTTTGCCATTTGGGATGCAAACTTGACTTGGGACCGCAAGCCGAAAAACGCCCACGCTTGAAGGCGAAACACATACATACACACACACACACACTCACATACATTCTTTGCGTCAATAACTTGGCCAAGATTTTGTTGTTGTCGCCACCATTGGCTTTTGCTTATTGTCAAGTTTTTAAATGCAGCAATTTGGGGTACCAAGCACTTGAAATGTGTAATGCAACGCGGTGCAGCAGCCATTACACTAGTGACTATTGTTTGCCTTTATGGCTATTGTAGCTATTGTTCCATAAATCCATTAAAAAAAAAAATGGAACACAATCCAGAAGGAAAGCTGGTTACTTTTGTAAATGTAAATGGTGATACTCTTCGTGGTAGGTATATGGCCAATGTTAGAAGAGCTTAAGCATTTTGCAAGAAGAAAATTGAGTTGCCTCAAGGTACACATTTTTGTGCAGTTTGATCAAAATTGGTACACTATTTCATATAGCTACCATACAATAATTTATCTTGTGCCACCAATAACGTAACTGTTCTTATTGTTAGATGATAGTCATAGCTTACTTAAACAGAACGTTTATCGAATCCTCAAGAGGACATGTCTCCCAGTGGTTATAAGAGACCTTCGTTAGGCATCGTTTCAAGAAAAAAATTAACCTTCCTCTGACAATATTACCAATTTGTGAAAACTAAAGGCGGGTATCAAAAAAATTCTGAACATTTTCGAGAAACACATTTCTGTGTAGTTTGATCAAAATTGTCACTCTATTTCGTATTGCTACCATATAAAATTTTTACCTGTGACTGAACAGGGTTTTCCAACAAGAGGTGTTATTTTGAATCATCCGGTATTTCGGTAGCTGTCACTTTTGAAGCTTTTATTCTTTGACATTTGACTACGTCATTACTATAAATGGAACGATACACGCTTTAACAACACATTAAAATTATTAAAATCAACAAGCAAAATTGTCGCATCTGGGGCTCGGAAAACCCAAGAGTTATTGTTGAGAAGCTTCTCCATCCTCAACGTGTGACTGTTTGTTTCAACTGTTACAGTGAATCGATCGCTATCGAGAGATGATTAATGATTTTTTATGGTCGGAGTTGGATGGTATTGATCTGGACAACGTTTACTTTCAACAAGACGACGCTACGTGCCACACAAGCAACGAAACCATTGCTCTTTTTAAGGGAAAAGTTTCCGGACCGTGTTATCTCTCGAAAAGGTGAACACAATTGGCCAACGAGATCTTGTTATTTAACACCTTGCGTCTTCTTCCCTTGGGGCCACGTGGCCCAAGTGGTCTGCGACAACAGCACAGCGTCGAATCAAGACCTCAAAGATACAATTCGTGAGGCTATCGAGGACATAGGGCAGCCACATTGCGATTTGGTTATGGAAAATTTCATGAGACGGATATGGTCCTGTAAGCGTGGTTGTGGTGGCCATTTGGCTGATGCTGTTTTTCATTATTAACGGCATACCTTCCTCTTTATTATGACACAAACATCCGATCATTTATCTCAAAAAATGTAAATTTTCTTTGAATACCAAAATAACACATCTTATTGGAAACCCCTTTAGCTGTTGGATCATAGTCATAGCTCTAGTACTATTACTACTGTCGTCCCTTTCTCCTTGTGGAGCATAGGGCCTTATTCGGGGAGAATGCTCAAGAGGTCATATCTCCCAATGCTAATGAGAGAAACAAACCAGTAGTGAAGCAGGATCAAACTACTTCGCAGACAAGTTCAGAGAGATAGAGGAAGTACTCAGCGACGTAAGTTTACTTTAAAGCTGTCACTTCTCTCTTAAGAGCATCGGCTCTGCAATCCACTACAGTACGACCCGCTCTGGTTATGCCCTCAACTGCTTGCTTTAAAGTATTTAATGAGATTTATAAGACCGTCTAGCTTTTAATTCATTCACTTTTGCGCTGCTCTATAAATCTCATATTTCGTGACGTTTATATCGTGCCCACTGCAAGGGTATAAATAGTAGCGTTACTGCACCAAGCGCCAGTTGCTCAGCAAGTCTGGGGAGAGAGTAGAGTATCTTGGGTTATTTGCTCGATTCGCTGAGGCACAAGCAAAAGCCTGTGTAATTTGTCATTCACACCACGTGCATACTAAGAAGCACTGCTCTCAAAGCTCTCTGCATTGTCATACTTTGCATCGACATCGCCGTCTCAGTCCCAGTCCCAGTTCCAGTCTCCATCTCCGTCGCAGACTGAGTCTTAGTCGCAGTTTGCTTTTTCGTTTTAATGGTTGAGCATACGCGTAAGACGCGACCATTTCCATAATGCGACCGAGCAGACGGCAACCGAAACGACAAGGCGGCTCCTGCTCACTGAGCAGACAAAACTTTATGCGTTCGCTCAGCTTGTATTTAAAAAAATAAAACTAGTGAGACGTCTACAGTTGGGACAATCCGACTTTGATATACGCTCTCGACGACAACTCATTACAACAGGACAACTTTTTTAGCCGGGGGTTAAAGTCAACCTATACTTTCTCCATCTGTATATATATATAATTTCCTGACTGGCTAGTTGATCAGTTGCGCATGGGAGAGACATGGAGATCTCTATTAATAACTATTCGAAGAGAACGGGGAGCTTCGAACAGCGGTGTATTGAATAAGTAGAAATTTTCTTGGTCAAACAGCGTCTTCGAATCTAAAATATTGTTTCACTCCTTAAAATATATTTTTTACATGTTAAATTTTTGTTTGTTAATAAAATAATATGTAGCTGAATACCATGCTTATCTGCACCTTAAAGATTATATAATTAATATTCCTTCTTAAGTTTTTATAAAGAAATACAATTATAAAAAAATTTATCAGCCAGCTTTATTCTTCCCAGCGCTTTCGTGCAGGTCGTGCCCTAAAAAATTATACACGCGCACATCTCTAGGGTTAATTTTTCCAAGGTTCACACTTGCAAGCTGTGTGCGTTAGATGCAAATTTCATAAAAGTTTTAATCTTACCAGTTTAATTCCCGGAAAACTTTATTATTTCCTTTCTCTCTACATATTGTTGATAAACCTTACATACGCCTTAGCCTTGGATTACAGGGTAACAAAGCAAAAAATGCATGTATATGGGAAGTTAGCGTTCATGCATCTTAAATCTCGCGTACTTTTCTTCTCGAAATTCCGCGTACGTGATCGAAATATGCGCCATATAGTAGAATGTGCCCAAGCATTCCTTGTCTGCCACTTATGGGTGCATGTTTTACTTGCATATAAATTTATTTTTTTATGAATTCGCTTTTGGGTTGTTTTCTTTGTGTTTTTTTTTTGGGAGAATTGTTTTGTTTTTGGGATATAGACTTAACTGTTGTTCGAATTGTCTTCCCTGGATGTACTTGGCTGCCTGCAAACAGATTTTGGTAGGAAAGTACTACAGCTGTATAAGTTTGTATTAAATTGCGGAAATATGTATATATTAGTCGTTTAACGATTTATCGAAAGAGTTGGAAATGGAAGGTATCATTGCTATATTATCTCAAGCAAACAATAAAAAATCCGTTGGAGCACGATAAAGTAATCGTAGATACTACAAAAAAATGGAGTTCAATTTATTAAAATGGTTGCCGCAGGTATTTTCAGCAAAGAATTACTTGGTCACACTAGAAAATACGAGAGAGTGCATAGCTTTACGTTCCCCATATTCCTTAAAAGTGTGGGTACATTCTAATTCTATTGTCTTAAAAACAAATATATGGGATACCTTATGTACCATAAATCAAGCAGTGTTTGTTCGATTTTAGTGATCATTCATTTGTTGAATTCTTGTTGCTATGAGTACCAGATCAAATATTGAAAAAGTAAAAGGCTTTCTCGGACATTATTTTTTCCACTCAATATTAGCTATAATGTGTTCAGCTCTTTGGATGGAATTGACTCGAATGGTGTTTATTTAAACATTGATAAAAAAAAGTCTTTGTCGCAACCTATTTTATCGTTATCGTCAATTCGAGTCGATACCATTTGATATAAGTTTATAATTTATTCACTTCTTTGGATGGAATCGACTCGGATGATGTTTATTTTCCACATAACTTCGAAAGCTAATGCGGTAGAAATTATAATCTATTGTCAGAAATTGCTTTACTACCTTGATTAAAAAGTTCCCGGAAACATCATCGTGTGGCGCTCTCATCCACCCAATCTGAGTGTTTTGACAACGATACTCTGAAGAAATCAGTTATTTACCAGTGGTACGAACGATTCAGAAGTGCCTGTGAGTCCTTCAACGATGATGGACGATGATCGCAGGCCATCGACATCGAAAACCTTCGAAAACATCCACACGATCATAAAACGGATGACCGTAAGCCGCAAGTCGACCATTATAAAATTGGCAGAGAAGTTGGGCATTGCTTTTGGATCCGTTCAAGACACTAATGTTTAAGATTTGGGCGTAAAGCTGGTGCCGAAAGACCTGAATTTCATGCAAAAAAAGGATAGCGCAAAAGGCAAGATATTTTCGAAGATCATTTGGGTAAAATGGAAACGATTAGCATCAAACAGCCACCGAAATCACTTAATTTTGCTCCCTGCGAGTTTTTCCTACTCGGTTGACTCAAAAAACCGCCCTTTGGAATGCGTTACTGTATCCGAGATGGAAAAATCGAAGATGGCTCTGATGGCCATACCGGAAAACGATTATAAAAATCGTTTCTAGGATATGATCAGGCGCTGGCATAAGTATGTTGCAGTAAATGAGATACTCTGGAGATGACAATATCGGTTTTGATTAATACTCTTGTATTTTGGATTGTCTGAATACATTTCGGAAACTTTTTGATCAAGATGGTATATTGTGCCCTGGAAACATCAATTGTCATTAAAATTCCTTTATAGGGTTTTTGAAAAACTAAGTGCTATATACGCCAATCCTTCACCCACCTTACAAGATCTAAAATGCAACATTACCATTATGATATGTGCTATTGACCATATTTTTTTTGTTCAATCAATATTTTTTTCAAATGAATATTTTCATGTCCATCGAATTTTTTAAAGCTAAAAAAATATCGTTCAAAACAATCTAAATATTGCAATATTTTGTGGGCTCATTATGCGACAGGCATCGATAAATTTTAGAGGCATTACCTTAGCCTTACATGCATTGGCGAGTCCACGGAAGAATTTTTAGTTCAAGACTCTCCCAAAAGTTGAAAAAATGGGTGGACTGTTTTTTGGGATCTCTGATATTTAATTATTGAAGTACCCAAATTCTGTATCCGCATTTGCTTAGATGAACCGTTTGGTTGTTGAATATGGTTGCTTATCGTAAAACTACTGGCCTCAAGGAGTTAAAGGAATAAAAGAAGAAGATATCGAAAAACTAAACCCTTCTGATTTATCATACAACCAAGCAAAACATCGTAAAACCCTCAGCTCGGTCAGGTTCAAGCCTAAAAATGTCACCCCTGATTTAAGGCATTGTTACGGCTAAGGTCTAGCCTAGAATATGCTGGCGTTAAATTCAGTGACAAATAAATGCGTAGATTTATGGCTGGTGCTGAAATTCAGGCATGATTTCAGTGATTCAGGCCTGAAGGGAATGTCTCCAAACACAATGCAATCGTTTGTACCAACTGTTCAATAAACATACTAGTTGTATAACTAGTCGTATCGTTTATGGCTCCTTTTGATAGTGAAAACTGCAAAAAAAACGACGGTTTATTAAATTGAAAAATTACCGCCATCATCGAGTTAATCCAAAATAATGCATATGAAGACTTAAAATTATAATAGTAAAGCTTTATTTGTTTGCAATTTGCTTCAGAATAGGTCGAGTGTTGGTCAGATTCCGACATATCGCCGCTGAGTCATTGGACGAGGTCATCTTTAACAAAAACTGCTTTACAACCCGTTCCGACTTTGGTTCAATAAAAATTTTACTATTCTGGTCTCCAAGTAAGTGCCTTAAATAATCTATAATGCAATTACGTTCCAATACTTCATTTTCGGTAACGTATAGTTGAGCTTTTAGTACTTTGATCGTAATATCCTGCTTGCGATTAATACGTTGTTGTATGCACAACTTACTCTTGACTTTGGGATCCGGTTGGAACTTTAATTGATGCTTAAGGTTCTTGTACATACTAGATACTTCTTCCAACTTATTAGCAATATTTTCCCGAGCGAGATTAAGTTTGATATTACGTCTGTGTGTATGTGGGAGTATTAGCTGAGTTAATATTGTATTAATTAATTTTTAACTTACTTGAGTAGGACTTGAGTTTTGTGTATGAGATCGAATTTGCTGGGATCCTTGGCAAACATTACACGCCAGCGATGCAGGCGACATGGACTCGACAACTCCTCCGTGACGGCTGAAACTCGCAGCCGTTCGCGATTTAGTTGTCGCTCCAGACGCACTACCTCGTGGCGCATGTTGGCCGTGCTTTCTATGGCACGTCGCATACAATCGTTGGACATGCGCAGGTTTAGGATTTCCATTTTCAAAAGACGTATATCCTCAATACGCTGATTGTAATGCTGTGTGCCACGATCCAAGGCCAGTTGCAGGATATTCACGCGCTCCGTGAGGATGCGCATCTCATCGTTACGCCGCACCATTTGCAGTCCAGTCAAAGCCTTTTCCTTGCGCGCTTCCTCCAACTGATGTATCAAAGTTTTAAAACTTCTTTCGTCCCGCTCAATGGTGGTCTGAGCCTGCTCCAGCAGTAACTTGAAGTTCTTATAGTCATTACGCGTTCTTTGCAGCAAACGTCCTTGATTCTGATATTCCGAGATCTTGAGCCGGAGCGCTCCATTGATTTGATCTATTTGTACGCGCTGTTTTTGTAAATCCTTCTCGCCAATAGCTTGTAACTTGAGTTGTTGCTGTATTTGATGGGCTAGCTTGTCATTATCGGATTGCAGCGTCTGACAATCGTATGTGACGGCTTCCAGTTGCCTTTGTAGCGCCACTTTTTCGGCATGCACAGCTTCTCTTTGTTTCTTGATGGTGATAAATTCATGCTGTTTGCTTTGTATCTTGTCCAAAAGCCGCAGCACATGATCGCTTTTGAGCTCCAGATTCTCTGTTTTGGGAATATATATAATTTGTATATCAAAGTAGTAGACATGAAGACATACCTTCTAGCGTTTCGATTTCATCATGTAAGGCAGCGTTTTCCGCTTGCAAGTCGCTCTTCTCTTTTCGAATTCTTTTTATTTTTTGATGAGCATCGTTGATTTGCATATTGGCTTTATCCAAGTTTACACGCAGAGTGTCCATGTTATTGCTCTGCCGTGCAGCATCATGCTTAAGTTTAAAAACTTCATCTTGTTGATGTTTAAGGTCTAGGTTCAACTTTTCGCGTTTTCTAACCATTTCTTCCTTTAAATGATTTAATTCTCCATATTTGATCTTTTCAGAATGTAATTCTTTTCTGAACGTTGTTATTTGATTGCTATAATGAAGATATTATAATTTTGTTAATAAGTAAAGCAGATGGGTCAACCTATAATAGCTGTTAACTTTTCTTCTGATCTATACTTTATATACTTCCATGCATCCCCCACATGACCAAAACCTGTTGTATATTAAAAAATATCTTTATCTTTTATCGATTGTTTTGAATATTAACTACTAAAGACGCTAAGGTTTCAGTGAACAAAAAAAATTGTATCGTCGGTAAAACTATCGCTGTTACTATCGATTGTTAAGACTAATTTACTAAGAATAGACATGGCATTTTTTGAAGTTATGTCTGAAATCCTAATTTAGTTCAAATATCTTTACAAACCCAACGAATTTTGTATAAAAAACATAATTTTTTGACCGATTGGTACTATGGAAGCTATATGATATAGTCAACTGATTTTGATTAAATTTGGTACACTGCTAAGGAACTTTAAAAAACTTATGAATACCAAATTTGGTCCAAATATCGTAACAAACAAACGAAACACAACAAATTTTGTTCAAAAATCGATTTTTCGGATGATCGGCCCTATGGGAGCTATATGATATAGTCAACCGATTTTGTTCAAATTTGGTACAATGGTTGGCTACTCTAAACACTTCTGAGTGCCAAATGTGGTTACGATATCTTTATTAAAAAACTAAATATAGCGAATTTTCCCTTAAAAAAGTTATTTTGGCCGATCGGTCATGGGAGCTATATAAAATAGTCAACCGATTTTAATCAAATTTGGTACAGTGATTGGGAACTATAAATAACTTTTGAATACCAAATTTGGTTAGGATATCTTGATGAACAACCGAAATATCCATCTAACACTTTTTTTGTCGAGGTCGTCTCAAACACCCATATGGGAGCTATATAATTTATGCCCGATATCAAAAAAATAAAATTAACTTGTCTCCTATGGAATAATATGGGATCTAATATGAAAGTTTGGTTACTCTAGCTCTTACCATCTCTGAGATCTAGGCGTTCAATCGGACAGACGGAATAACGGACGGACGGACAGATGGACATTGGTATATCGATTTCTCTATTCACCCTGATCATATTTTATATATACATATCCTCCTATATGTTACATACATTTTCGGCTTGCACAAACTTAATATACCCTTTGTACCATACGGTACAGGGTATAAAAACTAAGTCTTTCGGGTACATAACCGTACATATCTCAAAAATCCTGATGTGAGGGCAAAATTGACCCCGGATTCCGATTCTACGCAGTAAATTACGTTGGAAATGGGCCTTACCTTTACAAGAGCTGAACCATGTGGAACTGTGTAATTATAATAAATAGTCCAACTAGTGGCGGATACCCAAAGTAAGCTTTCGGGACCCTCCAAAAGTTTGAAAAATGGTTGAGTCTTTTGTGAGCCCTGTGAGATACCTGGTTCGCACCTGATATAGTCCTTCAGAAATAAACCGTAGAAAAAAATGTTGTGGGGCATAATTATTTTTGTGTGATTATATTATGTATTTTTTGTTAAGACGCTACAAAGTGTCTTAAAGACTTAAAAAAACTGCTTTAAAATGATAGATGTGGGTAGTCCTTAACTATACGTATTATAGATACTTTTTGCTTTATTGCAATGCTTGTACCTATCCATTATGAATTTTGCTATCAAAATAATTTGCATTACTTTTTTTTTTAGCGCTAAAACAGAAAAGCTAATGTTACTGCTGGCGCCATCTACATGACAATTGCTTAAAAAACAGGCAGTACTGGTAGTTTGGCTGTTTAAGAAAATTCTAATAGAGTTTTTATATGAAGTTGTTTTTCTTTTAGGGCCATTTGCACTGCTTCGTACTGGCCTTAAAATTTAAAACAATTTCTTATATTTTCATCTACAAGAGTCTACATATCCATATTGGGGACTGTAAGTAAGCCTTCTTCACAAAATTTGTTTCATTTTGCCCATTTCAGGCTTAAGTTCGTAAATTTATAAAAATTTACAGTAAAAGTAGGGTTATCAAGTAAATTGAATTTTTTCTTTGATAATCGCAAAGATTCTTTTTTAATTGGGCTCAAATGAGACTGCATACAGAACTAAATAAATGTCGTAAGCTCCTCTAGTCTCAAAGCTCCATATGAGTTTTACCAATAGCTGCCGAAACCTAATTTATAATACTATTTATAATAATTAGAGGGAAAAAAATATCACTTCGTCTATATACTACCTTGATCAAAAATTTCCCCTAATGTCGGAGAAAATCGGTTGACTGAGAGCGCCAGTGATGATTCCGCAAAATTTTCGATCAAATCAGTTTATGTTTATATAGCATTATAAAAATAGGTCTGCACTTACTGAAGCAAGATACTGTTATCACTCAATTCAACATTTTTTTTAGTCAGAATTTGAAATTTTCCATTTAATATATGACGCTCATTAGATTCGTGCTTGAAATCTTGCAATGCTTTACGTAGATTCGCTTTAAGTTGGTCAGCGGCTTGAGCATCCCACTTGACCTGCTTCTTTAGGTTCGCAATGACAAGATTTTGCTGCTTCTTGTTCTCTTCGTAACTATTGAAGGTCTTTTGTATGGCAAAGTTTTCTTTGACCACACGATCTTTTAGCATACGCAAAGACTGAATGACCTGCCTGCTTTTTTGAAAGGCTAACTGATAATGTTCCAATTCTCGCAAACGTGTCTTACAAGCCATTAACTCCTTTTGCACCTGCATCCTTTTATCCTCCAAGCCTTCGCGTTGTACGCGCAACTTGTGCTCTAGCTTGAATTTTTCCGCCTCGGCCTTTTTGATCTCAATCTGTTGCCTATTATGCGTTTCGATATGCGCCGCTATAATGGCTTCCAGGGATTGGGAATAGCCGCGATTGATTTCCAAGCGTTTTTCATAATCCCTTAGCTCGGCGGCTAAGCGATCGCGTTCACGATACACAACGCCGCCAATTGCCAAGGCTTTGCTGCAGGATCAGTTAGGATTAGATCTAATGTAAAAGCAAAAAATTTTCAATTTTAAAACCTACGCATTTTCCTGCTGCAAAGTTGTCATGCTTCTATAACGTTTGGCGGCTTCATTTTCTTTGTGAGCATCTCTGCAAATTGCTTCTTTTAGTTGCGCTTCATCAGCCGTGCGCCAGGCCTCTCCTGTAAAAGGATTATTAATCTTTTACGTAGCTTATATTTAGTGCTTGCACCCACCTAATGCCTCCCTCATGTGCACCATCATAGCTTCCGAGGTGGCTGTCGTATCTAAAGCTAATCTCAGCTTTTCGTTTGCCATTTGCACCTTATCTCTAATGCTGCGATTCTGCTGCACCTCCTCCACATAGTGGCCATGCATGCGATACAATATATCCAAATAGTATTTGAGCTTTATGGCCAAAAAGCTACTCGTGCGCTGCGATACAAACTGTAGAAGTCTGGTAGAAATTTCAAAGAACTCCTTGTCCAGACCTTCAACCAGATCAATCTGTGCCGCCTCATATTTCTGTTCAAATTTTTCCAACTTATCCACACTGGGGTCCTTTGGAATCCTATGCTTTGGACTATGCTTTACCATTGCGAACAAAAAATGCAATTACACAAAATGCAATAATTAACAGAATAAAAGAAATTCAACGAAAATCAAACAAAAGTGTAAGTGTAATGTTAATAAATCAAATGTAAATAAACATTTAAAAAAAAAATTTTTTTGACTTAAGAAAACTGGTTCAAAAATGGATAAATTTGATTAAGTTCGTAAAACCCTTCAGTTCATAAGTGCAAAAAGGTTGTGGCCATGAGCATGAGTGAGGCGCTTTGAGTTTGTATATGGCGTCTGTATGAACGATTACATCTTGAAGACCAGAAGTCTTCGAGACATCAAAGATGCGATTTTTCCGGACGATGTTCACGACAATATCGCAAGCTTTTTTTGTTGTCAGTTTGTAATTTGAATCTTATTTCCAAATTTGTTGAAATTATTTTAAAGAATTAAAATCCAAGTATACAAAAAACTTGATTTAAGTTTTTTTTTTCAGTGTAATTTGGACGTCTTTTTGATCTTATGAAATTTTGAAGTAATAGAGGCAAAAATTTACGTATTCTAGACCCCTTAAATGTTTCACGCTTTTAATAATTTACAATTTAAATGAATGATCTTGATAAAAACATTTCTTTCACGAGGAAAACAATTCCTCACTTACCAGATGGACCAATTTTTTTAAACTATGCCCACAACTTAACCGACGGATCTGTTTTAGCTGGGAACAAATCTATTGATAGTAAAATATTTCGCTAAAATAATAAAAGGTATAAACATTTAAATTTTGTAAGATTGTGATCTTTAGATTCTGCATTTGAATTCAAGTCTAAACCGTATATTGTTTATAATCAAAAAAGAAATGTTATTTACTCTTTCAATTAAATTTTATCCTGTTAAAAGCAATTTCACGAAGAATGACTTCACTGCCTTGCGTTGAGCATTTGTGAAACCAAACAAGATTGGCCCAAATAATTTTTAAAATAGTTTAAATCGATCCGATTAAATTACCAATAGATGATTTTTGTGCACCGATTTTTTTATCTGGAGCATTCCAATTCAACGACAGATTCTCAGAGATTGGAAAGATTTAAAATTAAGATCTTTCGATTAGCACTTATATATTTCGGACGGTCTACTTTAAAGACTTTACACAAGTTCAAAGCTTTAAAAAAGAGAATTAAAATTAATTTTAAAATTAGCTTGAATTGGAAAAAATTTTGTTCTTAAAAAATTAGTTTATCTAAATTGCGATAAAAGTCCTATTAAAAAAATATTCAAACGAGGTGCTTAATTTTTTTGAAAAAATGGCTAACTGTTTTGAAAAAGGCGAAGATTGTGGAAAATGCTTATTTTACCTTAAAAAATAATTCAATTGTTATTGTTAAGAAGATCTCAAATTGCCTATGGATGATTTTTGAGTACCGATTTCTTTATCTGGGGTAATCGAAGTCAAAAACAGGTTGTTGGCGTTCTTTACGGACTTTTTTCTTCTTTAAAGACTTTATACAAGTTCAAAGCTTTAAGAAAGAGATTTAAAATTAATTTTAAAATTAGCTTGATTTGGAAAATATTTTGTTCTTAAAAAATTAGCTTATATAAATAGCGATTAGAATCCTCTAAAAGAACTAGAAGCTTAATTTTAAAAAAAATGGCAAATTACTTTTAATAAGACTAAGATTCTGGAAAATGCTTGTTTTTTCTAAAAAAAATTTAAGTCTCTATTGTAAAGAATTTTTAGAATATTTTTGATTTTAAGAAAAGAAAAAAATTACTGAATTTTCTATTGAGCGCTTATTATTGAAAAAAGTAATTCTGAAGTGCTCTTTAAAAACTGATTAAGATTTTGGAAAGTGTACTCAAATGGAAACTTTGTCGGCAATATAGAGAGATCGTTACAATTACAAATTTGTAAGTTATATGGAATGGTTCCTTATAAATAAATTTTAATCTTTATTTAAAGGAATTAATCAAGTCTTCTAAAAACGGGAAAGAGATATCAACTCAATTATTTTAATTCAAAAAAGCGATCTTTAGGGCAAAAGTATTCAAGCGTCTGCGTTGGGCAGAAAAGTTAGAATATTTTTAGTACAAGTTATGGCAGGGCACTTTTGCACTTCTGCCCAACAAATGAAATGCTTTTATAATATTGTATTTGATATATGTTATGTTGGCTTACTTTGTTTTATATGGCTCCATAAACGATTAGTTCTATTACCGGAATTTCTATAGGGGGCACAGGTCCTTGAATAATTTTTTTTTAAAGTAGAAGAATCTTCAAATAGCATTTTTAAATAAACGACATTTTTAAATTTAAGAACTTCATTTAAAATATTTTTTGTTTTCTACTAAGCGCTTATTTTTTAGGAATCTTTATTATTTAAAATTCTTCAAAAATAATATCGTTTAGAAATTACAAATTTAATGGAAATATAGAATGTTTTTTTATAAAGAAACTTCAGACTCTATTTTAAGCAATTGGTCACATTTTTAAGCGCTTATTATTTAAGAATAAATTTAAAAGTTTCTTTATTATCTTCTAAAAGTTTCTTTAACGATAGCGCAAAGATTCTTAAAAACGTACCAAACAGTTTAGAAATTAAAATTTTTGTAGGTAATTCCTAATAAAGTAGCATCAGTCTTTATTTAAAGAAATTCTTCAGCCAGTATTTTTCAAGTAAGTTAATTATCGCTTGGAAGTGTTTAACATCACTTACAAAATAAAAAAATCTATATAAATATCTATATAAAGTACTAGCCGGCCTCCGCTGCGCTCCGGCACGCTCGCTTCGTTCGCTCGTCTAGATCTGGAATCTTTCCGATTGGACAACATCCTACGATTGATCGATTAGTGGATTAATTTCATCATAAAATTTTCAACCACTCGCCATCTTTACATTTTAACCATGTTTGATGGAGATTTGGTAGTTTTCTTCTCGGCATTGTAAGCAGAATCTGATATTAATGTTTTAGTGCACTAATAATGTTAACCTATAATGGCGACAGGATGTCTTTTTTTTTATTTTTTCACGTTCACTCAAGACAAACCACAGATTGAAAAATATTGCGTAACGCGTCGTCCGCGAAAGCCGCGAATTTTGTAATATTTTTACATAGCCTATTCTCGTCCTAGGAGGCTTCTGAACATTTTAAAAAAGTCCCATTAAAATCGGACAAAGGGTTTGGCGTCCAACCTCATACAAACAGACATACACTTTTTTTTATATATAAGATTCCTCACGGAACTATTTCAAGAGTTTGATACTTGGGCATCAACAAAGCTATGAACTTTTTAACACTATAAATTATACAGACTTTCATATATTTTTTATAATTTAATCTTATAATTATCTTATTTAATTTAGATGCCTAGTCCTGTCTCATACCCCCGCCACTTTACCTATATTAAAATCAAATTTTCAAAAAATTGCAAACTAGTACAGCAAAGATTCGAACTTTTCAACACTCTATAAATTATATAGAGTTTCTTACAATTTCTTATCTTATTTAATCTTACAATTCAATCAATTTCTCAACTGCAGTTTTTATCTCTACGCCATATAATACTATTTATACAGCGTAAATTAACAAGAAATACGTTTATTCGCATTCTTATTCGTAGATTCGTTAATTTCGAAGTTTCGGCGCATAGAAGTATTAAGTAAACTTAAAACATAAAAAAAGTTATATATGACTTTTGGAAAACAATACAGTTAATGCTGATTATACAAACACAGACGTACGTACATATGTAAGCAAGTAAGCATTAAGACAAGCCAAACAAATATATAAATCTCCATAAATGTGCAACACTACGTATGCGTAATTTTTAATTAATGCCGCACAATTTTCCACTTGCTCTTTGTTGGCGTTGGCTCGAGGCGGCGGGGCGGGGGGAAGACACTTGCTCGTTGCTGGCAGCGGAATTTGTTTTGTTTTCGAGACCGCAAACCAACGTCGAAAGTAGCTTAAACTCAAGCCAAGCAGTAGCAAAAGTTTGTTTTCGGCGAGTTATTATAATATTACGCATACGACACGTTGCATGTCGCAACCCGAAGGTTTGTTTAATTTTTTCGGTATTTTTTTGGCATTTGTTTGCTTTACTAGCTGTTGTTGTTGTTGTTGTGGCTGTACTTTTTTGAGTACACACACATACACACAGACTCTACATGCACATGTTTAATATGCGGTTTGGGTCTTGTCAAGACCAGATACAGTCAACATTCAGCCCCGACTGCGACTTATACGCTATGTGTTTGCTAGCCGTGTATGCCTTAGTAGCCGCCAAGTCATGCCCAAAATCATGCCATACCGTGTCGGTCGCCACGTCGCGATGAGACTCGCCCTGATGCGACGCCCTTCATCTTAATTACATGCTACAAACACGCGGACACTCAAGTCGCTGCCGGCGGCTACGTCGACCAGTTGGGCGACGCAGTCAACCAACCACAAGGCAAACGCTCAGCAGGCATAAGTATTGATGAATGTTTGTGTGACAATCCAACAGAGCCGCGGAAACGGCGCCCGCGCTCTCCCAAGCATTTATTACTGTGAACAAGTCTACCGCGAGGGCGGCTTGATAAGTTATAAGTTGATAGATAGACTACTGCGTAATTATTAACAAAAAAGAAACCAAACTCATGAATTTTAAAGAAAAGGTTAAAGCCTGAATTTTGAAGAAGATGGAGTTGAATTTCGAAGAAAATGGAAAAATTAAATTTCAACGAACATACAAAAAATTGAGTTTCGAAGAAGATGGAGTTGAATTGCAACGAAAAGGCTAAAAATTGAATTGCGATGAAAATTGAAAAATTAAATTTTAATGAAAATAGACAATATTGAGTTTCGAGAAAATGGGAAAAAGTTAATTTCGAAGAAGAGGGAGTTGAATTTCAAAGAAAGTTCAAAAATTTAATTGAAAAAAATTTAATTACGATGAAAATGGCAGAAATTTAATTATGATTAAAAAATTTTAAGATTAAACTTCAACAAAAATAGACAAAATTGAGTTTCGAAGAAAGTAGAAAGAAATTAATTTTGAAGAAGATGGAATTGATCTACGAAGACAATGCTAAATTGCATGAACTTTAGGGAATATGAAAATAATTAAATTTCCAAGAAACTAAATACAATTTTAAAGAAAATGTAATTGAATTGGAAAAAATTTAATTTTAACGAAAATTGAAAAAAATTGGGTTTCAAAGATAATAGATAACATTGAATTTCGAAAAAAATTGAAGAATATGGGAAAAATTGACTTTCTAAATAAATGTGAAAAATATAATTTCAAGCAAAATATAATAATTTAAACAAAATTGATTTTGGATAAAATAGAAAAAATTTAATTTTGAAGAAAATATATAAAATTTAATTTAAAAAAAAAATAATAATTTAGCTTTTAAAAATATATCAAAAGTTGATATCCTTAGAATATAAAAAAAAAATAAATTTTGTAAAATGTAAAAGTTACATTTCGAAGAAAATTAGAAAAACGTAATTTTAAGAACATTGGGATAATTTGATTTTCGAGTAAAATGAATGAATTAAGTTTCGAAACAATTGGAAAAATTAAATTTCGTAGAAAATGCAAAAATGTTATTTCGAACTAAATGGAAAAAATTAAATTTGCGTAAATTTTGAGCAAATTGTACAAAATTTCAAAAATTGAATTTCGAAAAAATTTGATTATGGAAAAATTGTATTTTCGAAAATGAGAAAAATATAATTCCAAGCAAAATGGAAAAATTTAATTTCGAAAAAATCTAAAATTTAAGTTCGAACAATATTAAAATATATTATTTTAAGCAAAATAAAAAAATTGATCTTCGAAGAAAATGAAAAAATTTAAGTCGGGACAAAATTGATTTTGAAAAAATAGAACTAAAAAAAGTTTTCATTTTATTTTAAGAAAAGTGGAGTTTTGAAAAAAAAATTTATTTTGAAAAATATAGATAAATTTGGTTTCGAAGAAAATGGAAAAATTTTAATTTTGGAAAATATAGAAAAAAACGAAATATCCCAGAAAATAAGAAAAATTGTATTTTTAAAAATTTATCAAAATTTGAATTTCAAATAAAATGGAAAAATTTAGTTTCGAAGAAAAAAAATTGATTTTAAAAGGAAATGCAAAAAATTACAAAAAATTGAATTTGGTTAAATTTAAAAAATTTTTAAAAATTAAATTCGAGGGCAAAAAATAAAATTTCGAAGAATATGGAAAATAAATTGAATTAAAAAAAAGGATAAAATGTAATTTGGAAGAAATTTATAAAATTGTATTTCGAAAAAAATGAAAATAAAAGTTAAATTAAAAAATTAAATTGCGAAGTATAAATAAAAATGGTTTGTTTAACTAGCAAATTAAATAATAAATAAATTGTATGGGGACATTCTTAGACAGAAAATAAAATTTTGAAAAATTTTGAAAAAAAAATTGAATTTAAAAAAAATTATTTAAAATGTATTTTTGCAAGAAATTACAAAAGTGAATTTAGAAGAAAATGAATCAAAAATTAAATTGAAAAAATATTTGAAAAATTATAAGAAGTAAAATAAAAACGATTTTGTTTAACTAGCAAAATAATTATTTAATAAATTGTATCGAGACTTTGCAACATCCATATCATGGTTAAGAATGTTGATTAACTTTGAGGTTGCTCAAAAAAATGTCGTTTTCTAAAAAAATATTTTGATTAATATTCAATAAGTTTTACCTGAGCAATCTCATATAATTCTGACGCCATCAAAATAAAAATAATGAAATAAATATTAGGAAAAAAAATATATTTGCGATTGCATCACTTCAAGGATTGTTTGTTGATGCAAAAAAGGGAGGGACAAGTGGGGTAATTGTTGTGCCACTCCTTCTATTCTCAGAATTGAAATTTATTTATTCTTATCGAAAAATTGTCATTATTAAAATCAACCTTTAATTAAAATGCTGTTTAATTTTTATTTAATTTAAATACAATAATATATTGCTTGTGTTGACATAAATGAATTCGGTTTTCAAATTTTTTTTTTATTTAAAATTTATTGGCGCCTTGACAGCACTTGGGGCTCGAAGTGAATCCTCCCGTACCCCCCTGCTGAAAGGCCTGGCTTTACATCGCCAAAATCAAACGAGTTTTTGCAGCATTTTGTAGCCGTGGGCGAAGCTTGAGGCCAGCTCTTGGCATTACAGAAATCAAGCTATATCCAAGGCAGTGCACCTCTGCGGCTTAAGGTGCACCAAAGAAGGTCAATGCCGGTCTGTAGGCCAAAAACGTCATGGCGACAATTTTTGCAAGCGATGCACAATTGTGCAGCTGCTAGATAAAAAATCCATAAACCACAAGATATATATGCAACTCGGAATTTGATTCGACTGAGGAAATTACTATTTTAGGGACTATTAGAAAATAGTTTATGCTATTACATTCAAAGTCACACAGTTTTTAAACTACCCTCGTACATTGTCAGTCGCTTTGTTTATTCACTCGCTTAAGCTTCAAGCCAAAGCTCTTCAGATACTTAGATACTCAGAGATACTCAGCTGCCCAGCTGCCTGAATGCTCATCACAAGGTAAATTTGGGTTGTTGTCTTTTGTTGTTGTTGTTGGCTGGCTGGTTGGTTGGTTGGTTGGTCTTAGTCTTTCATTGGCGTTAGATTTTGATTTAAATTTAATTACTTAAAGGAAATTATACGAAAATTGGTTTTTGTATACAAATTAGCCTCAACATGTGCGTGTATCTGTGTATCTTCTTCTATGGCTTAAATGTGCACGCAACTGTAAAAATTTGGTTTTCAACAAGGTATTTTATGTGTCTGACCGACAAAAGGCCCATCAAACCCAACAACGAGTAACCTATCAACCTATCAACCCATCAAACTATAGTTTGTTTGCTTGTGTATTTTATTTATGGGTTTACTTTGCGTATTTTATGCCCTCAAAAGGGCTTTTTGCCGTGCATTTTTAGTAACTTTAAATAAATTAATATATCAATTTAAATGCTTTGCTTTTGGCTTCTAATAGAATATACATACATAGTTAGTTTACTTATTGCATAGACTGTGCTTGCTCAGCTGTGCTTTGGGTTTTGGTTGGTGAAAAACATGAACTGTACAACCTTTTTGAGGTTAAGTAGTTTTTGTTTTAAATTAATGAACGTTAAAATTGACAAGATTTTTGGCAATCAAAAGATAAGTATATAAAGGAATAGAAAGAAGTATAAATTGGGGTTTGATTAAAAGAGAATTGGGGAGAATGAATATGAAAGGTGAAATTCCGCAAGCAAAAATAATTGAGTTCAATTTAAAGTTTTTGGCGGAAATATGGTATTTCCGTTTGATTGATTAATTATTACTAAAAAAAAGCAAAACATCCAAAGCTACGATAGCGGAACAATAAGAGAGATTATGGATCAACTACAAAAAATAAAAACTTTATAAAAAAAGCAATCAACATTAGGACAAAGATTGTGTTGGCAGGTAGGCAGCTTGATTGATTTTAAGCTTAAACATTATACTATGCTGTGACTGCAAGCGCCATCTGGCGTAAATTGCGGATGCACTGGTCACATAAGAAGTTGCAGTTTGCTCCTAAAAGGATACGGGCCTTTAGGGAAATTCAAGGCACATTTTAATTTCAGATACTTAATTGGTACCGGCATGAAAACACAAAATTGCAAAGAAATTTATTTATGTCGTAATCTTTTTCATCTGTATTTTTTTTGCTCATTTACTGCCCACCTTGCCTTTGTTGATTGTGTTGAGTTCGGCTTCTCCTGGCGGCGTTTTGCGATTGGAGAATCGTGGTACGGGTTTGTCTCCATCCGCATCGCGTCATCTAAAGCTCTGTATGACCTGGGACCCCGCAGGTGTATCGGCTGGTGCTGCCTCAACCTCAGAATTTGGCTGACCAATGATTGGTAACGCGACGGCCACTTGGGACTCTGAGACCATTTCTGCATCGCTCACTTCTTCCTGATGTTCTGATGGTCCAAGTTCCAAATGTCGGAAAAACGACAGCTACTTCAGACCCCGCAGCCGCCTCGTTTTCTTCTGTGAGACTCGGCGGACTCTCAGTTGATATTGCGACGGCCACCTGGGATTCCATTGAAGCATCAATTTGTTTTGCCTCGACATCGCTAAACTCTGGTGGGACAAATTGTAAATTCGGTAAGGGCGATAGCCACTTGGTACCCCAAAGCAGCCTCGCTTTGTGCTGCCTCAATTTCGGGACTCTGCGGACTTTCGGTTGTACATCGCTTTCTCCTTCCTCCGTTTGGTGATGTTCCTGTGCCTCAACTTCGGGACTCGGCGGACTTCTGGTGGGTATTGCGACAGCCATTTGGGATTCTTCTACATCGCTTTCTCCTTGCTCCATTTGGTGATGCTCTGGTGCCTCAACTTCTGGAGTCGGCGGACTTCCGGTTGGTATTGCGACAGCCACTTGCGATTCTTCTACATTGATTACTACTTTCTTCATTTGGTGATGTTCTGGTGCCTCAACTTCGGGACTCGGCGGACTTCCGGTTGATATTGCAAGAGCCACTTGGGATTCTTCTACATCGCTTTCTCCTTCCGTCATTGATGATGTTGGGATGTTCTGGTGGCCCAAGTTCCAAAGCGACAGCCACTTTGGACCCCGAAGCTGCATCGGTTTCTTCGCAATCAGGAATCGCAAATAAAAGTTATAGGGTTGAAAAATTCAAAGCCGAAAAAACTTGGGATGAAAGTTCAAGTGCATCGTATCATATTTTATACTTATTAAAAAAAACTTTAAAATATTTTAAAAAAAATCCAGCATAAAACTAAAATTAAATGCACATTTTTGTTATAAAAATGAAAAATATTTTTAGGAATATATAAATTTCACTAAAAATTACAAAATATTATTTAAATATCCATTTTTATTACGTAAATTTCAAAAAAAAATTTTGCAATTCTTTAAAAGAAAATTCTGCAATTCCCATATTAAGAGTGTATATATAATGGAAATATTAATACATGATTTTTATTCAAAAAATTATTGATAAAAAGAACCACGAAAAAATATTTATTATATCTGAAATTTATAAAAGTTAGTTTTTATAAGAGCGACTTACAAAAGTCCTCAAAATCTCTGCATTTCTGTAAAAGCTGTTTAATAAAACTCCCTTAATAAAAACTGTAGCAAACGTCGTAAAATTCCTTTTTTTTTAATCCACACCAAATTAAGTGTAAATAAAATATTTCTTTTCTTAAATAAGCCAATAAATTAATTGCCACATAAGGTGAACGGTCAAAAAATTAAAAAAAAAATGTTTTAATTGTTAACTTATATTGAACATATTACGTCATTATATTGATAATATTATATATTAATACGATATATTTTTTTCTTTACAGGTACGTACTGAAATATTCAACAATGAAAATGCTCAAATTTTCTTCTTAAGCTATCGTAAGTCCTTAATTTTATAGAATATTTTAGAGATTTCACCTTATTTTTAAATAATTATTTAAAACTTGCTTTGAATTATAAAAATATCTAATATGAATTCACGATGTTTATTTTGCACTATTTTATGATTTCGCTTGCATTGCGATTTTTCGGAAAAACATTGGTCTAAATAAAATAAAAATATTTATTAGTTTAATATGACTTAGTATAAATTATTTTTTTACATATTCGAGCCGCTCACTATGTCGGGCATAAATGCCATTTTTGGACACTTTTACCTTTTGCCAATTTGCATTTATACCTCACAAAATGACTACACTAATTATGTACTTCCATTTATTACTTTTATAGGGTAAGTTGTGCATTTTTTAAAAAATCTTTGAAGAGTACTCTACAGCAATATTTCTAGTTCATCGAATTTTTAAGCATTTGATCGACCTACAGCAATTTTTAAGAGCAAACGAGTAGCGTCTACTGCGAATTCCACAGTAATAAAGATTTCATGTCATTCATTTCTAAAAATAATGCAAAATTCAATTCAATTAGCTTGTGCAATAGTTTTTATGACGTTCAATGAGTGCAAGTTCAAGAACTGTTTTATATTTTAGATTGATGGAAATATTTTGTTGCACAAGCTTATGACAATATGACAAGGTTGAAGCAATTGAACTATAGGCCAATTTGTTAAATATTTATTTCCCAAATAGTACTACAAAGTATTATAAGCAAAGCTGTGCAAAGCTTCTAATTTTTGAGATTTAAAAAATAATGAAATCCATGTGATTTATCGCGATATACTAAAGGTATCCTCTTGTCGTACCGAATGATATAGAACTATGTATTGACAGCTTTTATAGTTTCCATGCCGGTAATATTTACTTCATAATATGTAATTTTTTTATAATTTTATTAATTAATATTATAATAATTTAAATAAATTAATTATAGGCTCATCATATTTTATCTAAATTTTTGTCTTTTCGCAAAAATATTTTCAAATTAATTCATTTGCTGTTTTGAGTTCCAATTGGTTATTATATTATTTTATATATATGCACAAACCAACACCACTAAATGCTTAACGGCAGACATCTTATTTATGTATATTGCCTTATAGAAAAGAAAGAGATCGTCATAGTTAGCATTATCCCTATCACTTACTCCCTAATTCAACTTACGTACAAACGCAATCAACTGACGCACTAATACCAAACAATAACAAGCGCGTCATACTTCAAGCCGCTATATTTTTACAAGTATTGGTGAGAGTGCTCTCTCCGCTACGCTCACCAAGCAGTTTAAGCTGTGCAACTAGTACCATAATGGCAAAGTAGGACCAATGCTGTGAGGTGGCTTCTTGCCTACGCACACACTCAACAAAACTAGCGGTGCAGCCACTATCACAAAGCAGTTAAAGCAGTTTATTTAGTACTCTATTGGAAAAATGAGATCATTGATGAGAGGCGGCAGCAACTACATACAAGAGAAGCAGTGCAAGCACACGAACAAAGCTGTTTAAGCAGTTCAAGCATTTACATAGGCAATTTGCCTTACAACCGAATTTAAATAACTTGAAGTAAAGTAATCCTGGCTTTGACATACATTTTTCCAATTATGGCACAGCTATAATAAGTTATATATAGTATTTGCCAAAGACCGCATTATTCAAAACCAAAAAAACCAATTATCTATAAATGACAATAAAAAAAGTTGCCAAAAGAAAATTTACGATCTTTGGCAAAGTCTTATAAACTAGACCACACAGCTAAGGCGGCTAATGTAACTAGACTAAGAAGTGACCTCGAATATACGTAAAATTTTTGAATGCAAAAACTGTCAACAACCGACAATGACTTGGTTGCTGTCAGTATCTAATTGTCTAATGCATTAGCGATATACTGCCAAGAAATGGCCCACCAAGAAATGCCGCAGTATATAGTAGATGAAGAAGAGTATATACGAGTACATACGGCTACATATGTAACAAATGTGAGTGTGTGTGTAAGTTTGCGCCAGTTAAATCATAGTTCAAGGCTACTTTTAATGCATTTTTATGCGCAGACGCTGCTCAAGGGCGATCCCAAACCGAATGGGTTGGCCACAGTACACAAATAAGTGTAAAGCGTTACAAAAACAGCAACAACAACAACAACAACAAGAGGCCAGAACCAGCCCTCAACCCACAAGCCACATTTAAGTGTTGGGCCACTTTAGAAAATATATATACTATATATAATATAAGTGTATATAAAAATAGTAATAAAAATGCAATTTTTTATATGCAACCGCAAAGGCAACTTGTACAACTGTGCTAAAATAAAAAATAAATATACATTTATATATATAAGTATAAAAAAAAGAAGAAAATAATAGCCGGGGTGAATTTTAAGCCAACAAAGCAGCAACATCTACAGCAAAAGCATTTGACGACCTTGACTCATAAACACATTTTTTTTTTGTATAACAATTATTTTTATATAATTTTTTTAACGCTCTGCTGAGTACACTGAGCACTTATTGCAAAGCTATGGAACCTTTCAGCATTTGGATTGAGGTTGCTGCGGAAAAGCATCAGAACAAATATGAAAAGCTGGAAAAATAAAACCAAGAAAAAAAATGGCGGACGTAAAGTCGGGCGCGGACGACTTTAGGATACCCTGTACCACTAGCTTGTAATAAAGTCCGATTTCTTCACAAAAAACCAAAAACAGAAGAATTTTTAAGCAAAAATTTTTTTTGACCAATCGTTCCTATGGGAGCTATATGATATAGTCAACCGATTTCGATCAAATTTGGTACAGTGCTTGGGAACTATAAAAAAGATCTAAATGCCAAATTTATTTCAAATATCTTTACAAACAAACAAAACACATCGAATTTTGTATAAAAAACGTCTTTTTGGACCTATTGGTCCCATGGGAGCTATATGAACTAGTCAACCGATTTGAATTAAATTTAGTATAGTGCTTAGGAACTATAAAAAACTTAAGAATGTCAAATTTGGTCTCAATATCTTAACAAACAAACGAAACACAACAATTTTTGTTAAAAAATCGATTTTTTGGAAGATCGGACCTATGGGAGCTATATGATATAGTCAACCGATTTTGTTCAAATTTGGCACATTGCTTAAGTGGTCTAAAAAATTTCCAAACGCCAAATCTGGTTAGGATATCTTTATTTAAAAACGAAATATAGCGAATTTTTCTTTAAAAAAGTTATTTTGGCCGATCAGTCCTATGGGAGCTATATGATATAGTCAACCGATTTTGATCAAATTTGGTACAGTGATTGGGAACTATAAAAAACTTTCGAATGCCAAATTTCGTTACGATATCTTTATAAACAAACGAATTATTCATCTGAAACGCTTTTTTTTTGTCGAGGTCGTCTCAAACACCCCCATGGGAGCTATATAATTTATCCCCGATATCAAAAAAATAAAATAAACTTGCCTCCTATGGAATAATATGGGATCTAATGTGAAAGTTTGGTAACTCTAGCTCTTACCATCTCTGAGATCTAGGCGTTCACACGGACGGACGGACGGACAGACGGACAGACGGACGGACAGACGGACAGACGGACAGACGGACATGGGTATATCGACTTCTCTATTCACCCTGATCATATATTAGGTAACTTTGGGGTGTCTCCGACGTCTCCTTCTATATGTTACATACATTTTCGGCTTGCACAAACTTAATATACCCTTAGTACCATACGGTACAGGGTATAATAAAACCAACACTCGACTTAATGCAAATAAGCGACATGAGCTATAAGAGTGATGCTTTTAAAGCTACAGATGTGGGTCGTTTGTTGCATGATTTAAAAAATTAATGCATAAAGCGAACAAGATGAAGAAGAAGAAGAGGTATTAAAAAAAATTTATATATATGTATGTAGTATATGAATAAATATGTGCCCCGGTGCTTGAGTATGTACAATTAAAAGAATGCTTATGTGTTGATAGAAACGAAGTACATATGCTCTTAAAATAGATAGTAACTAAGAAATTATCTTTTTAAATAGAAATTTTGCTTAAACAATTGAAATGTGTTTTTGAGAAATTTTGTACGGATTAAGTTGGGAATTTGAAGAATTAGAATTTATCTGATTAAAATGCAGCGGTTGGAAAATAATACTAAGAAAACCGTAGCATGAAAGTTATTAAAACAGATATAATGTTATCTTAAAGAAACAAATATGCTTTCGTTATGATCAGAAAATATTTATGGGGTGTTCACCTTGTTGGGCATAACAGCTGATAATAAAGAACAAATGGGCACTTATGCCCAACCCAGGCTCGGCTATTAAAACTGGGCAGTTTTGCACAAAAGAATGTTGTAAAAATGGCGTACGGAAAGTCGGGCGCGGACGACTTTGGGATACCCTGTACCACTAGCTTGCAATAAAATCCGGTTCCTTCACAAAAAACCAAAAACATAAGAATTTTTTAGCAAACATTTTTTTATTGACCAATCGTTCCTATGGGAGCTATATGATATAGTCAACCGATTTCAATAAAATTTGACACAGTGCTTAAATACCTTAAAAAAGATATGAATGCCAAATTTATTTCAAATATCTTTACAAACAAACAAAACACATCGAATTTTGTATAAAAAACGTGTTTTTGGACCGATTGGTCCTATGGGAGCTATATGATCTAATCAAACGATTTGGATTAAATTTGGTACAGTGCTTAGGAACTATAAAATACTCACGAATATCAAATTTGGTCCCAATATCTTAACAAACGAACGAAACACAACAAATTTTGTTAAAAAATCGATTTTTTGGAAGATCGGCCCTATGGGAGCTATATGATATAGTCAACCGATTTTGTTCAAATTTGGCACATTGCTTAAGTACTCTAAAAAATTTCCAAACGCCAAATCTGGTTAGGATATCTTTATTAAAAAACGAAATATAGCCAATTTTTCTTTAAAAAGTTATTTTGTCCGATCGGTCCTATGGGAGCTATATGATATAGTCAACCGATTTTGATCAAATTTGGTACAGTGATTAGGAACTATAAAAAACTTTCGATTGCCAAATTTCGTTACGATATCTTCATAAACAAACGAATTATTCATCTAAAACGCTTTTTTTTTGTCGAGGTCGTCTCAAACACCCCCATGGGAGCTATATAATTTATCCCCGATATCAAAAAAATAAAATAAACTTGCCTCCTATGGAATAATATGGGATCTAATGTGAAAGTTTGGTAAATCTAGCTCTTACCATCTCTGAGATCTAGGCGTTCACACGGACGGACGGACGGACGGACAGACGGACGGACGGACAGACGGACAGACGGACATGGGTATATCGACTTCTCTATTCACCCTGATCATATTTTAGGTAACTTTGGGGTGTCTCCGACGTCTCCTTCTATATGTTACATACATTTTCGGCTTGCACAAACTTAATATACCCTTGGACCATACGGTACAGGGTATAAAAACCTTTAAGGCTTAAAGAGCACATTCGTTTTTCTATAGTTATAAAATATAAAGAAAAAAGAAGGAAGAACTTACAATATGTGATCTTAAAAAGAAAAATTCGGTTTAGAATGGATAACCCAAAAAAAAAACCGACTGGAAAGTAAGAATTAGGGTAGATAAGGCCTTCTTTAAACGAAATTTTATGGCTGGAGCTAATTTGGCCTGCGGATCACAAAAGCTACGATCTAATCAAGAGGTGATTGGAAGGACACCTAGATAAATAGACTTGTAGATCTGTTTCGTTGGGATCTCATAAGCTTTCCTCTATCTGTTAGATACAAAACGATCTTGTACCCATAATAAATACACTACATTTTTGATGCAAGTTCCAAACAATTATCTCATAAAATCAATCATCTCTACTCTTCTGTAATTTCAATCGTCCATGATTAGAGGCTTATGGTATTGGGAAATAAATACGATTTTTTTTTCATCGTGCTATTTTTGATTTTGCCGGTAAAGGCTTTATTGTAGTAGAAAAAATACACAGTGGTTTTACCGCACCACTTTGGGTATGGGATCTACTAATTTTCCCGATAAGAGTGTATTTTTTCCAACTACCAACGTCAACTTGCGCTTCAGCTATCTGTTTCTGTAAAACAGATAAAATATTAAAAAAGTGGCCCACAAAATCCTTTTTTATTTTCCCAAATATTGAATTTCCAAACCCCTTCTATCAATAAAAAACCAATCTGCCCTTATGGATCGAACAAACCGTGAATAGTGAATAAATGAATACCTTCATTTTTAATTTGAATTGCAGAGAATTTTTGATATTATCTCCACCATTTGGACGTCTCTTGACTGGTAATAATCATGCCAAGCTTATAGACCCACAGCGCATCAGCATTTATAGTTCTTTCCATGAAGGTAGAATTGGAATTGGTACTATACCAAGAGACTTACTATACTCTGTTCAGTCTAAATGAAACGAACTGCTTCTTCATATATCTTGAGGTCTCGGCCTATCTCCCTTAGTCATTTTGATCAATAATTTCCTTCACTTAATCTATGTTGACTCCGATGAGAGAAGTGTAAGACCCTCCAGTAAACGGCATGTCTACGACGATTTCTCGATCCTCCTTGAACGTTTCATAAAACTCATGTACATAAATTTCAATAAAATTGAATTTGCATGAAATTTCCGAAATATTTATGACAGAAGTTATAATAAGTTATAATGCTATCTGATAGATTTCGCCATCACGCTCTCCTTTCTAAGCACCCAGTCGTTAATTAATTTGATCAACTATTCCACACAATTAAGATATTCCCACAAATAAGCGATTTATTTAACAGCAAACATAATGACAAAGTAATAATGCCCTTTTAGAGGTTAAATAAACAGGTATACCTATGAAAATCTTAACTTGGCTTGCATTAAAGCTGACAACAATGAAAATTATAATTACTTCAGAGTCAATAATGATGATGATTATTATCAAAATTGCTGTAGCAACAATTTGCACGTGACGCTCCGAGAGAGGAGTACAGAAGAAGAAGAACAAAACAAACTGAAAGATACAATAATTAAAAACGCTGCTTGCTGCTGCTGCTGCTTGGATGCTGTTGATTATACAAAAGATACAATTATATTTCTATTTATTTTGTATTTTTTTTGTTTTGGTTTGTTTTGTGTTTGGCTTGAAAATAAAATAAATGCCAAGCAAAGCTTTGAAATTGCAGGCAACAACAATAAACAGCAAAGATTATTAACAAAAAGCAACAACTATGACAACCACAACAACAACAACGACCATAAAGACAACCTACAACAAATAACAAAATAAAAAATGAAAATCGGCAACGTGTAGAAGTTCTCCAAGGTCAAGAGCGCATTTGTTGTTGTTTGTTTTATACATTTTTTTTTCTTTTATTATTTTATTTTTGTATTGATTTCGCATCGTTCAAAAGCAACTTGAACGAAATAGCTTGGAACAAGTATAATAGTACCTTAAAATAAAAAAAAATATAAATAATGAGTAAAGCATACTTAAGGTAGAGTATTGAATGCTACTTATAAATAGTTTTAAAAGTTTCTTCTTGGAAACAAATAAGTATGTTCTCTCTTTTTAAACGAAATTTTTTTTAAGAGTGCCTGCATTTTCTTTAAGAAAAAAAAAGCACAACGCAACAAAGTTTATTTTTTGTACAAGTTATGGGGAGCATATTTTTTATAAGTCGAAAAAAGAAATTGCAAACAAACTGAAAGTTAATTAGTTACCTTAATTAAAAAAGACAAACTTTAAGTTCAATACAAAATTTGTGATATTTGCAAAAAAGGTTTTCATAAAAAAGTTTGCTTTCTTCTTTATGACTTGGTGAGTTGAGAAATATGGGGAACGTTAAAGTTAAACATTGTATCATGAAACTATGTATGAGGTAATTGTCGTGTTGGGTACTTAAGAGTTTCAGGCAAATTAAGAACATTTTATTTTGATTTGAACTCAAGTCAACTTTAAGTTTTGAGACTCTGGCATCTCTCTCTCTTATCCATCATCATGGTTTTTGTAAATCGGTAGGTCTAATATGATTTTGGGGTAATTCGAATTCCCGATTAATCAGGCTTATGAAAAAAGGTGATGTGAATTTTCATGTCCCTCGTCATGCTTTTCTGATTCATAGATGATTTTGGGGTAATTCGAACTCCGTTCACTATATTGCGAATTTCTTCTATATTTTTGGCCCGATAGAGCAATACCAAATGATGAAACTAAAGCATTCCTAGGGTTGTCTCAAAACCTTAAAATTTTACTTTTAACGAGGTATTTGGTGATATACAACACTTTGAAGTCTCTGAAAAAAACCATCCCTATCCGTTCATTAAAAATTCACTCTAAACGAGGTATTTGGTATTCACCTCATAGCTCTGAGGTGACTGTTTTTTTGAACCTCGGATAAGAATTTAATGGATTTTGATGTCCCTGAAAAAAACCATCCCTATCCTATCATTGAAAATCTTTCACTTTAAAAAAGGTATTTGGTGGTCTTCTCAGAACTCTGACGTGATTGGTTTTTGATTCTCGGATAAGAATTAAACGACCCCAAAAAGTAAATTAAAACTATTTTCCTTCTCATAAATCCAATAAAAAACTTTAATGGGGACTTTTTAAGTTGACGATCCACATCAAAAGTTGATTTTGGGTTATCGGGGTCAGACCATGCTAACTTGTTTTTTGAATCACTAAATCCGAGTTCAAGCTCCAAAAAAACTCAGCATGTCAGTGTCCTGATATACTGTCATGAAAACCATTGAATAAAGTTTTATGGGATTGATCTTCGAACCCTGACGAGCTAGAGGTAATTGAATTTCGGACTTAAACTAATCAGAAGAATATATAACAAATTTTAAAACTAGAAACAAAAAAAAAATGAATATGGTTTTTGAAGGTTCTCTCAGAATCTTAGGGCGCTAGGGATTTTTTGAACCCCGGATTGATCTGCATCTATGTTTAAGTAGTCCCAAGGTTCATATTTTTTTAGGAAAAATTTCCGTTTACAAAATTTTGGATTTTTTTTTTAATTTTTATTTATAATTTGTTAAAACCAACCTCTAAGTTATAGAAAATTATTTAAACAAGAACAGGAGCAACTAATCTCCATTGGGACTAGGTGCTATATGCGTACCTGTACTTATATGTACTTATGTATAAAAAACCCAAAAAAATTAAATTCTAAATTAAAATCCGCTTGAGAGATCAAGGATATGAAATCTTTTCGGTCTTCTATAGGTTTGACTATTATCTGCTTATTTTATGGCAATATCATTGGTATGGTCCAATAGTCTTTATATTGCTGAATTTGCTGACTTATTCCGTTTATAAAATAAAAAAATCTGTTTGCTATTTTGATCTTTCTTTAAATAGTAAAACCTTCTGAATAAACAGTACATTATAAGTAAAACAATATAAAAAATTACGCATTAAAAGGGTACGACTTTTCTCCTCCCCAGCGCCTTCTTCTACACCTTTTTCGTATCTATACGACTTACCTCGTCCCCGCTCTTTTTCTTCCCTGTTCTCGTTTCTTTACGACTTTTCTCGTTCCCGCGCCTTCTTCACTGTTCTCGTTCCATAACGACTTTTCTCGTTCCCACACCTTGTTCTTCCATGTTCTCGTTCCTTTCTGACACTTTTTGCTTACCTTAACAATATATTAAAATTACTCCCTTGAATGCTTCTTAAAAGGTTTTACTTCAAAATTGGCATTTAACGGAACTTAAAAGATGTACGATTCTCACAGCCGTAGAAAATTGCAAAAATTACTTACCCAATGACTGCCGTCATGACCATTGTGTACATGATATAAAAGCAAAAAGGTATTTTTAAAAATATACTTCCCCACATTTATTTTTGTTGAGGTGGAAAACAGAAAAGCTGATCTTGCAGCTGGCGCCAGCATAGATAAAATCACATGGCAGCACTGTTTTGTTTGTTTGTTCGCGCTTGAACATTTCGCGACTATCTATGAAGTTTAGCCGAGTCTTAACATAAAGACTGTATCTTTCGAAAACCACAAAAATGCCGTTCTATATTTAGAAATTACTGACATGACATACATGACCCAGTTTTACACATTGTAACAAGCTTGGAAAATTTCGAACTTAGAAAAGTTTCTTTTTTTCTTTACAAGAGATGTGCAAGCAATTTCCGCATAAACTAGGTTTATCTCTGCGCAAAACTTAAAAAAAAAAGTGCCAATCAAATTCCTAAACACTCACTTCAAAAGTAACAAAGTAGCAAAGAGAAAAATAAAATCAAGTAAAATTATCTCTTCAGCTCATATTTTGAGGTTAGATAGAACAAAAACATAAACAGATAACCCACATTAAATAGTTAGACAAGTGTAATCTGTTGCCTGTTGGCAGTCGACTTGTGAGCCACAGCCTCAAGTGTTGGCATCATGTAAGAGTCAACACATTTTCATGTGTTGTGCCAAGTGAAATGCCAACATGGCAGATACTTCAAAAGTTTAACACCGTCGTCAGCTTCAGCGTCATCCTACTCATCCTCTTCCTCGTTCCCGTCGTCATCTTCATCGTCTTTGCTGGTGCCACCTCCATTACGTAGAGAGAGTGACAAAAAAGTCGTCTATATAGAGCTGCAAGTAAAGAGCTCAAAACGATTTGCAGCAGCAGCTCGTCGCTGTTGTATCTAGCCATGTATCTATATCTATGTATCTTTTGTAACTCTGTTGATGTTGCTGTTGTTGTTGTTGTTGTTGCGAGAACCCCCAGAGGCGCATTTGGTATCGTTCGTTGTAGTTTGTAGCTGCTGTTTGGCATGTCAAACATACAGATACACAGATACAGAGACAAAACAATTGACACTTGAGTTGTGTGTAGATATTTATACTGACATAGGTGCTAAAAACGTTGAAATTGAACGGATGACTAACTGGCTGACTGCTTGATTGACTGACAGCCTATTAAATGTCCGTATAGTTAGGTATTAGCTATATATACGTATCTGTATCTGTAGAAAAGTATCTATGCAATGTTGGAACAAAATTAAAAAAAAAATAATTGAAGCCATATTTAGTGACAATTAGAATGACAAACAGTAAGAGAGACAAATACAAAAGTTAAAGCACATGCCAAAAATGTGTAATGTGACACAGTTTGAAACAAGTAATCAAGAACAATGACAACAAAACTGAATACATATAAGAGACGGAGGGTTTATGCCGCAGTTAATCGTGATTTTGAAGAAAAAAATTACATAGGACTTTAATAATTGTGATTTGTTTTGGTTTATGTGAGGTATGAGTTTTTAATTTAATAAGATAGGGACTATAAAGCTCATGCAAAGAGTCGCTCAAAACGAAAAATAAATTGTTATTTAGGGCCACCCTAAAAACTGTCTAAATTTATCTTTTTTGGCTTTCTATAAACTCGGTGTTAATATGAAGGTCACTGCGATTATTCTTTCTTCAAAGCGAAGAATATATCCAAACAAAAAGGAAAATAATATGCTATTTAGGGCCACACTAAAATCTGCCTATATTAAGCTTTCGGGACATTCTATTTATTCTGTGTTGCTATGAAGGTCACTGCGATTCCTCTTTCTTTCATGCGAAGAGTATTTCGGAAGAGAAACAAAATAAAATGCTATTTAGGGCCACCCTTGAATCTGCCTAAATTATGATTTCGTGACTTTCTATAAATTCTGTGTTATCCTAAAGGCCACTGCGATTCCTTTTTTTTCATGCGAAGAGTATCTTTAAACATAAAGAAAATAGAATGCTATTAAGGGCCACCCTTAAATCTGCCTAAAATAAGCTTTTGTGAGTTTCTATAAATTCTGTTTTGTTTTAAAGATCAATTCGATTTCTCTTTCTTTCATTCGAAGAGTATCTCGAAACATTAAAGAAAATATGTAATATGCTATTTAGGGCCACCCTAGAGTCTGCCTAAGATAAGCTTTTGTGACTTTCTATAAATTCTGTGTTGTTACAGAGCTCACTCACTTCAATTGCTCTTTCTTTCATGCAAAGATATCCACGAAACAAAAAAGAAATTAAAATGCTATTTAGGGCCACCCTAGAATGTGCCTACGTTAAGCTTGCGTGACTTTCTATAAATTCTGTGTTATAAAAGTCACAGCGATTGATCTTTCTCTTCAAAATTTTATCAACCGTGCTCTGATTTTCACCTAAGGAAAACGAATAAATTTATTTGATTTAATTTTCCTTTAGTTCAACTTCACATTTTTTATTATCAACAACGTCTCATATTTCCCTTCCTTATTTCGATATTAATTCTTGTACTTCGTTGATTAACTCTCATACTTCTTTTGCTCTAAATATTTGATCGAATCAAATTAGTTCGTTTTTGCGTATTCCTAATTTCAAATTTTTTTGCTATCGATAACTTTTTATATTTAAATATCGTTTTGATTTTTTTGGCAGTCGCATTCAATCGAAATAAAAGTTAACATAAACATAGCGGGACAAATCAAAATCTATTGAAAATCGAAAAATATAACTATATTGCACTCGATAACTTTTTATATCGGTGGTATTCAATCAACATAAAAGTATAGTTTTGAACAAGATGGGAGCACCAATCATGAAAAATCAAAATCCTTTGTAGATCGAAAAATATACAGGGGTGCCACAGAAAACCAATTCGATTCAACCGTTGTTAGCCATGTCTGTGGCACCAAGAATTGGAATTGTATCGAAATTGAATCGAATTGGTTTTCTGTGGCACCCCTGATATACTATATTGTACTTAAAAAATATCTAAAAGTTTATCCTGTATTCTTTTAAATAAATAATATCATTCTCGAAAAAACTTACAAAAAAAAAAAAAACACATTTCAAGCCTTAGGCCAGCTGTATCAGCTATTGATTGATGTTGGTCTGGCATTTTTACTTTTATGCCTGCTTCTTAGGGTTGTTCACGACTTGGGTGTTCTTGCCCTTATGCATTTATGCCCTACTATGTGTGCACTCCAAATTTTTATGGATTGATCCCTTTTAAGGGACAGATTAAAGATTAATATATCTGATACATCTTTTTTTAACAAAAATTGCTCATTATATATATAGTATAAGCTGCAATCACGATTAATCTACCCGCATAAACGCAGCAAATGCGTTGTACAATAACAATTTATGTACTATGTGACAGCTGGGCAGGAGGCGGGTGGCAGATTCTTAGCAGTGACATTGAAACATTTAGCGCTTTGCAGTACTTTTAATGTATAACAAGGCCTGTTGTATCTATTAGATACATTTTGGCTTGTTGTTACATCAAGCATGACTTTTTTGTCCTTGTTGGTCTTTTTTTTTTTTTGGATCTCGCACACTCCAACACACACACACAAAGTATACATAATTAATTTATAAATTGTTAAGACAACGACTTGACGGCATTCTGCGTTTCCGCTGCTCCTACCCCGACTTCGACTTTCTTTTACCTCCCTCCCTTCATACCATCTCTCGTTCAGTGTTACAATGTTACAACAGTCGGTTGTACATTTCTTTGATGCTTATCAAGTGTGCGAACAACTTCAGTAGTGGGTTAAAAGGGGGGCTGCACTGGGTACTGGGAACATCACTGTTTGTCTGACAGCTGGCGTTTGCTTCGTTTGGCTTGGAATCGGGTTGACTTGACAGCAGCCTGGCGGGCGGCCAGGGCGGATGTTGAAGCGGTCCCGACTGTCTCAATTAAGCGCAAATTGAATTAAATACTTTCGCATGTGAAAACAAAGCCAAGCTAACACATACACGCACACACACACAGTTACGAGCAGAATCTGTGTTTGCTATTAAAAGAAAAAGAGATAAGACCAGAAAAAGCAGAGCAAAGTAAAGCCAATAGCAAGTGCTTCAAAAAGCTCTAAAGCAACACCAAACTCGGAGCAGCACCTACGCCTGGCCTAAGCAACAAGATAACCAAAAAAAAAAGAATCAAAAAAAAAGATACTCCAGGCGATATAATTTTATTTCACTTAAATGTGTTTTTATAGCAGCACACTGCAGTGCAAACCACAAGTTTGGTACAGTGGGGCAATAGTTATTAAATCATTGTAGAGAAATAATCAAAATTTTAGATTCATATTTCAAAGTAGATGAATTCTTCTAAAAAGTGGTTTAAATAAAAATATGATATAAAGTATTTTACTTTTAAAGAATTTAATAGGGTGGGGCATTTGTTGGTTGGTTTGCTATTTGCAATTTATTCTCATTTTTGAAAACAAAATTCCGCAAATATATATGCCAAATGCAAATCATGTATGTAAAATAATACGGGATATAAAACATTTTACATTTTAAGAATTCATATAGGGTGGGACATCTGTTAATTTTTTTGTTAATTGCGTTTTATACGTATATTTTCCAACGAAATTGGGCAAGTGTGCATGCCAAATTCAAATTATTATAATTTTTTTTTCTTTCACTTTTTATTTACAATCAGTCAAAAAGAATCAGCAAATTATACAAAATTATTGAAACAATAACAGGAGCTACTACTAGGGAGCTATGTGCTATATGCAAACTTGCAGTTATTATAAGTGTACATAAAAAAGAATAGAAAAATTCGGAATTAAAATCTACTTGAGAAATCAAGAACATGAAATCTTATTAGTTTTCTACAGGTTCGACTTTTATCTGTTAAATTAAGGGCTATAATATTTCTATGATCCAATAATCTTTCCATGTATCTATTGCTATATTTGCTGACTTCTTATTTTACATCCAAATACAAATTATGTGTGAAAATTAATATGGCCCAAATGAGCGCCAACTGGCTCTAAGCAATATGACCAATTTCATAATCACGCCTGTACCCCTTTTACGCTTTGTTAGGTTGTTAAACGATCCATGAACAAAATTGAGTAGTTTTGAGCTTGACATATGTTGAAGAGCATCAACTTTGGATGGGCATGTTCCGAATTATGGAGTATTTAACAATTAAACCAACAGATGGCGTCACCCGATACAAGGGTACTTCGAAATATTGTAAAATTAATTAATTACTTTACAAATATACGTATTTGTGTATTAGCGTAAAATATGAAAAAGTTTATTAGCTTCTTATATTGCAAATGGTTCACTTGTTTTTTTTTAGTGTTAAATATTTTTATAAAAATTACTGTATTTAATAAAAAATTGTTTAAAAATGTTTTGTTAAGCAATATTAATTTTTGAATATTAACTTACAATATGAAGCGATTTTGTCCTTTACATAAACGAGAAAAATTTGATAATGCTTTATTATATGTTACAAAAATTATTTTTTTTTTATAATTTTTTCAAAGAATTAAACAAACTTACTCTTTATTTTGAAATGTTTTTTTTTACATAAAAACATTAAATTGTATTTTATCAAAAAGTGATATTTGTTTAATATCCCTTTTGACTGCTAAGATTGAAAACAAAATTGTTACAATAATATTTAGCAAAAGGATTCATTATATTTTTTTTTAAATAGCCCAGTTGTAACTTAGATTATAACAAAAATTTCCTTCAAAAATATTTGGTAGTTTCGTCACAAATATTTTTATTTAATTAAGCCGTAACGCGTTTTGATTAAAAACTGAAATTATGGGAAACATTTTTGTTTTCCAATATGCATCGAACTTAATTAGATTTCAAAAATCGCTGGGGGCAGTTTCCTGTACCATATCCAGCTAGACCCTTTGAAATGCTTTTATAATATGTGATAAAAAATGTTATTTTATTTATTTTACTTTTTAATAGAACAAGAAAGTTTCCGTTTTATTTTTAAACAAATAAAAAAATAATTTCATTTTTTTAAGAAAATGTTTTTTTTTTATAATTTTTCTTAGACCCTTTTAAGAGGAGCTTAAAAAAAAATTGCTTTGATAATATTCGTCAAATTTGAAATGTTTTTAAAATATGCGATTTTTTTATATTTTTTTTATTGCTTAAAATAATTAAAAAATGTAGGAAAAGAAAAAGATTTTTTTATTTTTAAATAATTTTATAATATAATATATAATTTTCGTTTTATTATAGTCATTAAATATACAAAACTAATTTTTTTTAAAGTAATGAATTTTAAAAATTATTATTCATACATTTTTGCACATAATACACTAACTTTTTTTTAGATTTTGTACGTAGGTTTTTCATTCATTTCACAATATTTACGTGTGATTATAAAAGATAAAAAACTAATATTCTGAAAAAGGTAAAAAAATTTACAAAAAATAATACTAAAAAAAATTTTAAAAATTATAAAAAAAAGTTGATTGACTCAAATTTTAACTTATTATATATTTTATAATTTACTTACTTTATCAATATTGATTGATGATTCTTATTTATTTTTTTCAGCAATTTTTCATTAAAAAAGGTTCCATCAAATAGTTGCCTTCTTTATTAATTATAAATAAACTTATATTTAATTTTAAAAACAATATTTCACATATAAATGTCATAAGGCAGTTTAAACAAATATTACGGCCGTCAACAAATCCCTGGGGCTGCTGAACCCTACCCCTATCTACGCCACTGCCACAAACTCTTTTAGTTCCTCTTCCAATGCATTTCGCAATTTTTCAACAAGCTTGTACCACGGTGCAACACGCACGTTGCTCAGATTCGCAATAGCGCCGAGACTATTACGTGGTTAAACGCACAATGTCCACAGAGTGCCCCAACTAGGCAACTGAGAGTCGTCCGGTCGGTTGGTCAGCTAGCCAGCTGGGCCAGTTGTCCAGGCAAATGCCTCTTCAGTCATTCGCATAGGCGACACACAATCACTCTATCTCGCTTCCAGTCGCTCCCCGTTCAAGTCAATCCTAAAGATATACAAACACACACACACATATACTATATATAGAGATATACATAGTTTCAGGAATTCAATCTTTTACTGCCTTTAGATGCGGCGGCGTCGTCCACACTTTTATTCCTACAATTTTGCACTTGTTACTGGGTCCTACCGCTGTCCGCTTCGCCTTTTGGGTTTCCATCTCTTTTGTTTAGTTTTGTTTTGGTTTTGTTTTCATTGCACGGACTCTGTTTCTCTTCATACAGTTACGTTTTGTTACAATTTCATTCTATGCTTGTTTTTGTTTTGCTACATTTTGTATTCTTCGCTTTACACACTCACACACAGATACACTCGCACACACAGATACAATTACAATCCCATTCACGCACAGCCGGAGGGAAGGCCGATTGTCGAGTCCTTTGGCACGGCGCGCTTTGTTGCCTTTTTGCACTGAGCGTTGATTTGGTTTTCGGTGTGTGTGTGTGTGTATGCGTGCTTTTTTTTTTCACTTAGTTTTGGCCGGCTGGATTCGGCTTTAATTCATTAGACCGCAATCCTATTAAATCTGTAGGCAGCACCGCAATTTCTTTCTTACGCTTAGTTTCGCCCTCAAACACATTTTAACACATACACACTCAATCACACTCGGGCTTTTGACCAAGAGAAATCGTAGGGTTGGACCGGTTAAGCTGAGCTTTTGATTTGGTTCCTAGGTCGGTTCATCAATCTTTTTATGGGGTCACATTTTGTGCTGAACTGGCGAACTTTGTTAAACTTTATTTAAGACTTGTCGTGTACAAAAATCTATTATATAATTTGACCCTTTGAACAATGGTGATAAATGTGAACATGAATGTTTATCGATAGTTTTTAATTTAATTGTTTTAAGAATAGTTTTTGTTATTTGTATATCGTAAAATTCTTAAATTGATTTGTATAGTTGTACTACTACTACTACATACTAAGCTGCTTAATTATGGTGTTCATAGTTGTAAATAACTATCGTTTATCGAAAATGCATGAAAGTATAAACAACACTAGCTTACACAAAAAATGAAAAAAATTCATCTTTTTTTTTGGTACTTTCGTAAGAAAGGGCCCAAAAATATATATTTCGAAAAAGATCTAGAAAACAGTTCTTAAGAAAATAAATTGTATAATATTCGTATTTCTTTATCAAAACTTACCCAAAAAACACTTCTAGACGAAGGTTCACTAGATGACCCTTAAATTTGTAAGCTAGTGTAATTAGTAATTCAATGGTTCGATGTTGAGATATAAAAAACATTCCAATACATTTTTAAAATAATGATTTATAAGACAAATTATAATATTCAATTTCAAAAACATAATTTATTGATTAAATTATAAAAATCAAAAAAAAAAAATTCATAAATATATTATTATATTTGATCTTAAAAATGCATCATGGAAAATAACCATTATTAATAAATATGCAAATATGATGCGAATTCACAAAACGAATACGAATTATAATTATAGAATATGGAACATCTGTTGGTTTGATTTTTAAAGACACATAATTCTGAACATACCCGTTCAAACTGGATATTATTCGACTTATGTCAAGTTTAAAAGTTTTTAATTTAGTTATGAATCGTTTAAAACCAAATAAAGCATAAAAGTGGTACAGATGTACTATGAATATGGTAATTCTGCGAAAAAATAATAAATTAAGGGCATTGTCGACAAGCTAAGCCTGAAAAGATAAAACAAATCTTTTTATAAACTAGGGGGCCCCTTGCTCGCTTCGTTCAGGGGGTCCGCCTTAAATTACTAACTTACTAGAAAAAACTTACTTACTATAAAAAAAACACTTTTTTATATAATAGAGGAATAATTAAAAAAGAGAACTTGGAGTATTAAACTCATCGGTTCATAAGCTGAATTTTATTCTGTGTAGCCAAGCTAAAACGCATCTCTTTTTTTTTTTTTTAAGAAAACAACTAAAAATATCAAATCTACAATAGAGGTCGTGAGTCTATTATGGTTCAATCTTTAAATAACACTAGACTACAAATTTAAGGGCCATCGAACGAAAAAAAAATGAGAAAAATAATGTTAAGCGTTAAGCTGAAAATGAATTTATTTACTAAGATCTTCGGAATCTGAAAGGAACTCTTGATGTTATGGAATCATTCCCGAAAAATCACGACTTTAGCTGCGTACAACTTTGTGAAGAAGTAACTGAACGCAAATGAAAAGCTTTGAGTGATATTTTTTCACACAAAAGTGTGAATGAGTGAAGAATGGAACTCCCATACATGGTTCCAAAGCATCTAAGACTCTTACTCTATTTTAAAGATCTTCGACTCAAAATGTTCGTAAAACATTCGCTTTGTCATTCTTAAAGCTAAACATAATTTTTAAAATTTGTTTTTTGTTAATAAGAGCAATCTTAAATTTTGTAATTATTAAATATTTTCGAAAATTACACTATTTTTGGCTTGGGTTGCTTTTAGCTTCAATAATTTACATATTAAAGATCACATCAATTACTTTCGCTCAAATAATCTTTCACGTCGATACAAAATTTTGCTCACAAGATTTTAAACTAAAAGGAGTTCCGAAAAACGTGTTTTTCGAAAATGTCTCAAAAACGGTGGTTGAAAAAAAGGTTGTAACTGTCGTATTTCTCGACCCAAAATTACCCTGAAAAACATATTTTTACGAAAATTCATTTTTCGTGTAAACTAGTATAATTGCTCGTATGTGTACATACTATATATGGCCAAAAAAAATCCATCGTAGTCCAAAAATTTAAGGTTAATAAGGTTTTTATATCTTAATCGTAGTGGAAAAATTGTCACGTACGAAATGTCACGTTCGTCAGCGGCAGGAACTAAAGTTTAATAAAATATTCAGATCTTTTAACAAATTAAAATTCAAATAAGGCTACATTACTGAACTATATTTTAAAATTTATTTTATTAAAAACGTTTAAGTCGATCTTCTTAAAACAATTTCTAGTTATGCCACGTTTAAATAACGTCTGTTTTTTTGCTAATATCTTTTTACCAGAACATCGCCTTAAACTTAAGCAAAAATTTTAAAGTTTTTTTTTAACTCGTGCTTTGGTCCGATTCGACGTTTTGGCAATTCCTTAAATAGTTATATTTGTGTATACTATTAAAACTATATAATATCATTAAATTCTTTATATGCATCGAATAGTCCTAATCAAGAAATTGTATACACTTCTATAGTTGCAAATAATCGATATCAAGATACCTACGATTTGGACCAAATTTTTGGCCTCAACTTTAAATGGCCATGATTTCCCAAATAGACGATTAAGAGCGAAAATAAATCAAACTTATGAACATTTCTATTCCGATAAGTTTTATCGTCTCAACTTTCAATGGCCATAACCTCTAAATGAGACGAACTTAAGCGAAAATAATCGAAATCAATATCACTACAATTCGGACCAATTTTTTGCCTCAATTTTAAAGGCCATAACTTACTACTTAGTGCAATAATACTACTTAGCTTAAGGGGGTCTTACTATGTAACAGTTTCAAAAAATCGATTTTTTTTTACATTTTTTTCATCTAAATAGTTTTAGAAATACGCTGGTAAAAGGATTTAACTGTGGACAGGCTCGTTTGGCAGTGACAGAGCATTTTTCACGGTCACGCAAGGTCGTTTTTCGTGTTTCTGCTGACAATATTTTATTACGTTGTCAATCTTTAAACGTGTTTTTCCGAAAGTCTTCTTTTTAGAGGTGGGGTGAACGTTTTCGAAAAATCTGCTTGAACGATCTTGTCATACTAAACATTTTTATCATCAGAAGACATGTCGCAACAGATAGACACGAGCTTTTTTTTGAAATTCTTGTCCAAAAATTTTTAACAGCCTTAAATAGCAAAAAAAAAGTGCCAACATTTTTTTTTCAAAATTCTATTACTACAAGAATTTTTTGAATTTTTGAAAAAGCTCGTGTCTATCCATAGCCAAGGGGATGAGACAAATTAATTTTAAAGGTTTTTTGGTTTCTGATCGTCTTATCGATCAAAATCGTTCACCCTGTGCGCTCTGGACACTTTTGACGAGGACGCAGTGAAGGACTTATAGCGGTCACATACGTAATTTTTATGTAAAACCAAAAAACTATGTGAAGTTCAATAATGAATGATAACAATACAAAAAACTGCTTCCGAAATCATTTGTAGTTTTCGGAAATGAGGTATTACATAGTAATGAAATTTTATCGTCAAAACATTTCTTTATACACTTCTATAGTTGCTATGGTTGTTATAATACTGTAGTATAGATAGGCATATGAAAATTACTTGTAAAATATATTCACTTTAGCTAGAACTTTATACAGAGTAAGAGTTCCAAAGATATTAAAATATAGTTTTTAAAGCATAGACATACAAATTTTCATTGACGAAAAATATTGGTGAGTATCACTTTTACAGTACTTAATCCTGTCTTGGTAGATTTGGCTATCAAAAAAGTCCTTAATCAAACAATTCATATTTCCTTGGTAGTTACTATAAACGTTCCAAGTTTTAGGAATGAACTTTAAGCCAACTTAAAAGAGTTGGTTTTACAACCCCGTCCATATGGCTAGCTAAAACTTTTATTGAGTTATTCGATGTGGAAAACTCAAAAGCAATTTCTACAAAAAACATGCTTCCTTTCATTATACTCTAAATGTTTTTAATATGAACCCATATACGTTTAATTAATTGCCATCCCTGGTATACATAGTGCAACATTTTTTGTGAACGTGGCAGCCATGGCATCGTTTACAAACTCAACCTGTCTGTTGTTGCAGCATGTCAGCTTTTGCTTGGCAGCTATGTTTAGACCAGGTTGTGCTGTGATTTCCGTTTCCGACACAAGCGCCATTGCTGCCTCTGTGTGTGTGGGTGCGTGTGTGTGTGATTGCGTTGTCTCTTTTACGCTTTTTACGCCTCGCACGTTTAACGGCAACGCGTGTCATGTCTCTCTCAATAACAAAAGGCAAACCGACAAGGACGACAATGTGTAGCAGGATGACAAGGAAGCATAGGTAGAAACAAACAGATATGCGGGCTCCTACATGTTACCTAGCCATAAAAAATAAAAATCAAATTAAGCAAAACAAAACAAAAAGTAGAAGAATAGTAGAATTTGCAAAAACTTCAGAGACATGTTCCGCTAATAAATTCGTCAGCGTAATAATTTTTAAGAAAATAAAAATAAAAAATAAATAGCGCGAAAGCAGCTCTAAGCGGATTTCAACATTCTCGTTGTCTTTATCGATGACGATGTTGTGGGAGCTACTATGTGTGGGTGAGTGTCTGTATGTGTGTGTGGCGCCATCTTTGTCGCCGCATGCTCTACAGGAAATCAAAGCTTATCAGCAAGCAACGAGTACGACAGACGACATCGCGCTGATTTTCCACTACTTTGAAATGCTACGAATCGCTCCCAAGCTCCACTTCCCACTTTATAACCATTGTCACTGCCTGCCACGCTATTTCAAGGTTGCTTTGGAGGCAGTCAGTCAGTCAGGTTGGCTGCCCGCCTGCCAGCTCCTTTCAGCCCAAATGCTGCCTTATTAAATTGCATGACGTTGGCATTTTCAGCATTTGGTTTTGGGCGCACCCCCAGCTTAGATACGGAGAAGGAGCACGACATGGGCAGGTTGTGATGGCCGCCGCCGCAACGGTGTAGTAATCGCATTGTGTGGAAATTGATGTCAACAGGTTAATAAGATCTATATTTATGTTGCCCGTGTGTGCGTGTCTGTTACGCGTATGTATCTGGCAGATAAAAGATTATAGTCATGTGTGTGTGTGTGTGTGTTTGTTTGTCTGTCACGCTGCATTGAAACTCAAGTTGACTAAGTGGATGAGTTTATGATACACAATATGATTTACGTGGTTACGTATAAAGGAATCCGTTTTGTGGCTTTATATGTGATGTATTGTTCCGTGCATGTGCGAGTGTGAGTGGGTGTATGTGTGTGTGTGTTTTTGTTGTGCGCTAATATTACCAAATGTCAGACAGGAGCTAAGGAATCTTGGTTTTGCGCGGGTTTAAATTTATCTCTCTGTAAAGGTAACAAAAAGTCAAGTGTTTCTTAAACAACAACAATGGCATGATAGACGTGTGTAGGGATCTAAAGATGAAACGATATATTGACGTAGATTTTAACCCTTGTCAAGGTGCCTAAATTGCGTTTCGAGAGCTTCAAGCTTGATTGCATTTATAGTTCGTGGAAACCACAATATATTTTGTAGTAAAGGTGTGCAAAAATGGCGAAGAAGCTTTCCTTGATCTAATAAAATCGATATTTTGGAAGCTAAATTTTGTGCTTGTAACTGTCTAAGAAACATCTTTTGAAACATTAAATTGGGGACCAAGATTTGGATGAGCAGTAGACAACGTCAAGAGTTCGGACAACACACTGAAAAAAATTTGATTGATAATGATTTGATTTCACTTCTTAGACCCTCAGAATAAAAATCCTTAACTACATAAAAACAAATAATAACTAGGGAGCCCGGCAGACGTTGTCCTGTTCAAATTTTTTGAATACTCTTATAGTGAATAAACATCGTAAGATTCTCTAGTTAGCTTATCTGGAAAAATATAAGATAATACAAACTAATAAGTTTACAGCTCGATTCAAATTTGCACCATTATTAGTCGAATGTCGCGATTCACGGGTCTGTCTTAACCGAATTCTTTACGTTCATTGCGATCTTCACGTTCCTGGGCAGTACGATTAGATTGATAATTAATTTGATTCGTTGCATTTCGTTCAATTAAAATACATCATGTATTGATCGATCGATTAGGAGACGACATTCCCAATTGTCCTAATGCTTTATTAACCATCGCCAAGCATAGACCTTCAATATGAATTAAAGCTTCATTGTAAGCTTCCGGAGTAAATTCCATCACTGGATTACGTTTTGCTTGACCTACTCGAAATGAAATATCTTCTTATAAATAATCTTGATATTTTATCCACAATTCAAGTGGATTTGATGGAAAATATGTTGCAAAAATAATCGCAAACAGAACACGTATTTGATATGGATGAGCAGTAATAGAAGAATCTGCTTAAATTTGATCCCAGTGCAAATCAATTACCAAGAAATTAAATTTTTGACATGCCTCTCGATACGTTACACACAATACGCCATTCACTGTTCTCAATGATTAAAATGATATTGGACCTCGAACATTGATTACCAACAATACAAACCGATATCCACAAACATGCGTAAATCTCACGAACCAATACATACAAACACATGAAAATAAGCTAAAAACCTCCGCATTGAAAATCTCTAACACACACAAAAAACTGATTTGAAACCCATCGACGCTTTCACGAGAACACCCGTAACACGTAAAACATACTTTTCTTTTATATATATAGATTTAAAGGTATTAAAGGATTAAAATTCTCTATAAAATCGGTATATGAAGAAAAAAACTGTAATAGTCTCTTGGGCAATGTATGGATGACCTTTAAAACGTTATTATGGAGACGGTACTAAAATCAAAACAACAGGAAATTTTATTGTTTCTTCTGGTCTTTTGGGATAAATAATATTGAAATTGATAACAATTGATAAATCTAAATCGACACTGCTTTTCATTGGATCTATCTTAATAAAGCCTTTCTTAATGCTAGGGCAGTTTGAATTTTTTTATTGGCAAATAAGAGTTTTTAGCTCCTCATCTGTATCTTCTCCACTAAAATAGCCGTATATTGAAACTCTTCAGTCGACCCAAATCTCTCAGCATTCGCATTTTCTATAAGTTTTTGTAGAGTATTGTGGACCGGACAGCCATCCCACGCACTTTTGTGATTCCGTTGATAGTTGATAAGGATTTCCTTTGAATTGTTACTTCGCGGGAAATTCAAAGGAAGACTGACCTCTCAGCCTGCCCTCGCCTATAGATAATCTAGCCGTATAATTTTAATTACATTTTAATGCCAAGTCCTTGCTGCACACAAACTTTAATCATTTTACTTTTATTAAAAAGAGAAAAGCCAAAGAAATTACCAATGTAGTACCTACCATAAAGTATATGCGCTATTATATAAGTATGAAAATGAAAAAAAAGCTAACTTTTTTACACTCCATTTAATTTAATTAATTTTCTTGCGTAATAAATTTTGTTTTTCCTTTGGCTTGCCGCCGCCTGCCAGAAAACATTTTCGACAGTAAAAAGTTACGCGCTTTGTGTCATAAGAAAAATTAAATTTAAATAAAAACTGTGCAGTGTTGTCCTTATCCTTATGACGATATCGTCGCCATCGTCCTTAGCGTCGTCAGCGTGTTCGTCATTATTTTTTGGCAACCAATATGGCTCAATAGGGCAAGCCAAGCAGCATCATAAAGCAGCTTTGGCTATGATTGACTTTTCCACTTAGTATTGCGGGTGGCACGTGGCGCTCATCGAAGGAGCAGGAGCAGACAGAGCACTGCCTTTCGGAATGTATCCGGGCTATCTTTAATCAATTTACACAATTTCCTCGTCATTTCCGCGACGCCTCAAAGCATTCCCATTGATTTGACTAAGCATCCAGCGAGCCAGCTAGAAGTTGAATTAGTTGCTTTGCTGGAAACTTTTCTAGTCCTTTCTGGTCTTTTCTTTCGTTATTTTTTTTTTAAGGCGCTTTGAAGCTGGACGTTTCTAATAAGCAGTGCAGAGGACCGGACCAAGCAGAGCACATACGATATACGATATGCGGACTTACGACTGCATAGTCGGCGTTTTTGTCTACAGGAACTGAACTGTTTTTTGCGCTAGTTTTTTGTTTTTTCGTTTGCCTTTGGTCCGTCCAGCTTTTGAGATTAACATCTTCACGAGCAGCAATTAAACATGTAGCAGACAGACAGATTTGAGCAGCAACAAAAAAAATAGGAGAGAAATAAAGGCAATATCAAACCGTAACAAAATGGTCTGTATATGTTGCTAGCAGGATACAAAGCCGACGACGCAAAGTCGACGGCTCAAAAGGCTCCTTGGTAGCGTTGTGTGTTCCTGGTCCAACCCCTGATCCACCGGAAATAGCAGCAAAGGCATAAGAAAAAAGTTTTTTTTCTTGATTTTCGTATTATTTTTTTCTTTACTTACTTTCGATTTAGTTGTGTTTTGTGGGCGGCGCACATGACTGGAAATTATTTAAGCAGCTGTCAGCTTTGCACTGTCGCACGCGCCTTTGTCGGACAGTCAACCAAGTCAAATGGCAAGCAGCAAAGCAGGAAGGCTCAGACGATCGATTTTCATTTATACTTTAGCATTAAATTTTGAAGGACATTACAAATTTGATTATTATATGAACATATGTTTAAGATTATAAGATCATTTTGACATATTTTTGATGATACATTTTATGTTAAAAATTTATTAGTTTAAATTGATACTAAGTACGAAACTTTATTTTCTCTGTTGGTTTGGGTATATTTTTCCACAATATTTTATATCATAATTATACCGTGTACCGTATGGTACCAAGGGTATATTAAGTTTGTGCAAGCTGATAATGTATGTAACATATAGAAGGAGACGTCGGAGACACCCCAAAGTTACCTAAAATATGATCAGGGTGAATAGAGAAGTCGATATACCCATGTCCGTCTGTCCGTCCGCCCGTGTGAACGCCTAGATCTCAGAGATAGTAAGAGCTAGAGTTACCAAACTTTTCACATTAGAGTCCCATATTATTCCATAGGAGGCAAGTTTATTTTATTTTTTTGATATCAGGGATAACTTATATAGCTCCCATGGGGGTGTTTGAGACGACCTCGACAAAAAAAAGCGTTTTAGATGAATAATTCATTTGTTTATAAAGATATCATAACCAAATTTGGTATTCGAAAGTTTTTTATAGTTCCCAATCACTGTACTAAATTTGATCGAAATCGGTTGACTATATCATATAGCTCCCATAGGACCGATCGGCCAAAATAACTTTTTTAAAGAAAAATTCGCTATATTTCGAATATTAATAAAGATATCGTAACCAGATTTGGCGTTCGGAAATTTTTAGACCATTTAAGCAATGTGCCAAATTTTGACAAAATCGGTTGACTATATCATATAGCTCCCATAGGTCCGATCTTCCAAAAAATCGATTTTTTTAACAAAATTTGTTGTGTTTCGTTTGTTTGTTAAGATATTGGGACCAAATTTAACATTCGTAAGTATTTTATAGTTCCTAAGTACTGTACCAAATTTAATCCAAATCGTTTGACTAGATCATATAGCTCCCATAGGACCAATCGGTCCAAAAACACGTTTTTTATACAAAATTCGATGTGTTTTGTTTGTTTGTAAAGATATTTGAACTAAATTCGGCATTGAGATCTTTTTTAAGGTATTTAAGCATTTTGTCAAATTTTATTGAAATCGGTTGACTATATCATATAGCTCCCATAGGAATGATCGGTCAAAAAAAAAATGTTTGCTTAAAAATTCTTTTGTTTTTGGTTTTTTGTGAAGAAATCGGACTTTATTACAAGCTAGTGGTACAGGGTATCCTAAAGTCGTCCGCGCCCGACTTTACGTCCACCATTTTTCTATAATTGAAACTTTGCAAGTCACAATATTAGAAAATGTAGCAAGAACTTGAACTCTAAAATTTCAATATTAGAATTCACGTAAATATTGTAAAATAAAACCGTGAAATAAATTGAAAATTGAAAGAAAATTTTTAGTGGTACTCTTTATAAAAAAGATAAATGTAAATATTTTCCATGGAACTGATGCCACAAATCAATAGGATAATATCCCTTTGCGACTGCCTTGAAGTAAAATATAAAAAAAATCTGAAAATAGAGGGTAGTCAGTAGTCAGTAGTTTACTGAGCAGTTCTTCGGAGACGATTTTCAATTAATTAGCTTAAAAATAGCTACAATTCAAATTTTTTCTATTATTTTGAACATCTTAATTTTATTTAATTTTTTGTCATTGCAATTTTTTATTTAAATTTATTATTTTCTGATATTTCTATGTTGGTTCTGTACGCAGCAACGTAAAACACATCGAAACAAAACAAAGAACTGCTTGCTTGCTGGTAAGCAGTGCTTGACAGCAAACAGTGTTGCCTTGTTCTGTTTTGATGCTGGAACATGAACTTAATGTTTTATTTCGAGATTAGACAGAACTTCGCGTAGAAAAAATTGATGTGAAACATTTGTTCCAAATATTTTGCATGTTTGATTGTAAGTTGTTGAAAGACTTAATGACAATCCAAACATAGCTTTTAAATAATTTTTATTTGAAAACCATCATATTTTCATAGAAATGCACATAAGCTAATTTTTGTACATTTCCAAATTTTATATAAAAAAAAAAAATGGAAATCCGTGAAATTTGAATCGTTCTCTCTGTTCAAAAAATCAATATAAGTCGTAATTTTGAAAGTGCCTATATGGGAATAGAATTTGGTAAAATTGTACAAAATGGTATATGTATTTTTTTCGTGCTGACATTTGGTTGTATTAATAGGGAAAAGGTATTAATAATACCGCTCCGCTATATGAAATACTCAACAAAAAAACTAAATAAAAAGGCAGTAGGGTATGTCTAAAAATACTTTTTTTCTGACCATCCTGAAATGTAATCTGCAAAGTTTCATTCTATATTACAAATACTCTATGACTTTCGTGGCAAACGGAGGTATTTTGCTTTATCTACGGCAGTGATCTGCTCCTTAGACTTTGTCAATAGCTCGAGCAAGCACACCATTCCAATATTTTTAAAAAATATCAATATATTTCTTTATTTTTGAGATATGAATAGGTTCTTCATATCTTATCTACAATTTATTATTACAACAAGCAAATTAACTAAATGTAATAAGAAATAAAATATTACTATAATAGCAACTTTTCAGTTCATGAGATACGAATAAATATTATTTTCATAATTAAGCGATAACTCGAAAAATCGAGTGCTGAAAATTACAGTATGTTGTCCAATAGGAATTTCGTAAGATTTCGGTATAAGAAATCATCATGCCTCCAGTAGAAATTTAAAATAGTGGACGACTTTTGGTACTAAAGGAGTGAAAATTGCGAGCTGGAAGCAGAGGCCGTCTAAGATGGGCGCTCTACAACTTGACTAATACCAATAGAGGGTCCTTATGATCCACAATAGGAGACATTTCGTGTATATGCCCATTTATGAACAATTTAAAAAATAATCTCACATAATTATATTATGTATTTTCGACCAACTAACCTATTGGTCTACCGTATAATCAAAAGTGTGACCGTAGCTTAGTGTGGCACAGCTAACTAGAGGGAGCCACCTACAAATTGGCAAGTTGCCGCCTGTTCCGGCCGGTTTTGTTACTGACTTTGACTTTGTGAAAACGCAAAGCGATTCGTACAAACGTTCAGAGAGGGCAAGAGTGAGTAGGGTGTGCAGATAAAGAGGAAGACAGAAAAAGAGAGGGACTGCATCAAGATAAAAAGCTACTTGGCTAAATAAGCGCAAAAAGAGAAATACGTGATACAGTCGGGACAATGGGATACACTGCAATTACTTTTGACGAAAAATAAAAAATGCATAGCTTGTGCCAAATTTGGCATTGATTTGTTGAAAATAGGGATAGGATAGGGATAACGTTTGTTTTCGGAGAGTATCACGATTCATTGATGATAATGTTCACATAGCTGTACTCACCGAAAAAATGGAGGGTTTAATTTCAAGTTCGAACTTGATCAAAACGTGATTGTTACAGTGTAGAACTTATGGAAAATTTTTGATATTTTTTACTTTCATTCTTCAATGAAATCATCTAAATCTCAGCATTCTGAGTAAACATTATTAAAATGACCACAAAATGTTCGTGTTAATGCTTTATTCTTGCATAAAGGGCACTCGCGATTAAAATCATAATACAAAATTTGCAAATTAAGAAGGAGTATCCTTTCTAAAAATAAGTTTTCTTATTCTTAAAATTATACTAAGCAATCAGCTATTTGTTTCAAAAATAAAATCTAAAATAAAGTGCTCTTGCTCCTTAAATTATATTAGATTTTCTCAAATTGCGATCTTCTGTCTACAAAAAAAAAGCTTTTGAAATAACAATTTTAGATAGAAAAAGAATTGTAAAGGGTCTGGTTGGATTAGATACCGAAAACTGCTCCGATTTTGAAAACTAATGATGCATATGGCGTACTTTTGACACCGTAAGTTTGAATTTTAAGCTTTAAATGTTGACCTCTAGGCAAGTATTTTTTTCTCAGTATACGCATCAACTTATTTTTTTTTGTATCAAATTTTCTTTTTTTTTCGGTTGTCATTTATTTTTTTTAATTAATAAGATTTTAATGTATGTAATGTATTAAGATGAAGAACTTAGTCTTATAAAAGCCTTTATTGGAGAAGATAAATTTTCGATAGTTAAAATTATTGCGTAGAGATATTTCAAAAGAAAGATTTTTGAATTGTGTAAAAGTATGTCTTCAGTATACTACTACATCACTGCAATTGAACTAGACTGACTAAGATGGAGCAAAGATCCCTTTGGGGATTGCCTTGCCTTAAAGATCGGGGTAAGCAGGGATCATCTAGGGGCGACCTAGATACTACCAAGTGAACGATGGCGGCGGTAGCATAGCTAACGTGTAGGGCCGCCTATGCCGGTAAGGTTGATGGAAGAGTCCTGGAATCTAAGAGCAGCCCACAACAGAATCCTGATGCCTTTTTGGCAGCCAAATTGTCTTTTTAACTACCAAATCAGGGGCGGCTTCTAACTAAAGAATCTTTGAACCCATCACTCATTGATTCTCATAAAAGATGTTCAGAATAACATGGAACAAAATAATAATAGAAATTTTTATGTCGTTCCAAGGGGTTCCCAACAATTACTGGTCAATCCCCCTGCTACGGCAGTCAGCACAGAGGCTTTGGAGGTGCTAATTTCACGCTATAACGACAACATGAGAATGTAACCAACCATAGTATAGTCACTCTATTAGATACCTAATATTTTTACAATACTTATTGCGGAAGAAAAACCCGATTTTTTGCTCATGTAACCAGTGCTACACTAGTTAATTTTAATACTCGTTGGCCAGGCATTCTTGCCCTCAGGCATTTGAGTGTGACATAGTGAGCATCCCTATTGCAAAATAAATTTTGAGTGTACAATTTTTTTAAAATTATTAAACTTAACCGAAAACTTATCGAAGGAATAATAATCTGAATTATTTTATTTTTGCCGCATGCTGTTTTCATTCACAGGCCTAAGATCCAAGTAAACTCATCGGTAGGCTGTGGTTTCTGTGTTTTTTTTGGAGAGTAAAACTTGCGGTCGGCCATGGGTACTTCTGCCTGCTACTTGTATACACAAGGCAAAAATACCCTTAAGCCTATGGGTGCAGGGTATTAAAACACTAAACAGGGAGAGAGGCCAGGGTAATGGTGTATTGGTGTTGTGGGCGTACAAGATGTAACTACCAATTCTTATACCATAACATACAGTACGTGTGCTACTTATATGTACGCCAAAGTATATAGATGGAGTAAGCTTCAAAGGTTTGCTTAAATCAAGACAGTTTATGGTTAGTTCAGAGAGCTTGTACATGGAAAAAGTTTAGCTGCTTTTCAATCAGTTTGGGGGTAGCCAAAGTTTGAGGGTGACAGGTTGCATTTTGCCAGACGTATGCAATTGGCTTTATACATAGTATATATAGTACATATGTATATAGGTACATATGGATGTTCAGGCTGTCAGACAAGTGATGTAAGTACTCTGTATATGAGAGAAGTACAAAAAAAATAGTCAAGCAATTGAAGTTTCAGTTGAGCTGAGCACCCCCCCAATGTGTTGCCATGTGGCATTTAATCGGAGTGAGGGGTGCAGGAGCTGAGCTCTGTGCTATTTACACTCCATTTGAGAGAGGTTGACAAAAGTATGTCAACCTGATTTGTTATTGGGTCTCATACATAATGAAAGGCAATGTTACACAGAATTCAAATTAAATGGATTTGTATGCCGAATGTCAATTAAATTGGAATTACATGGAATGGCAGTAAATGCTTCGTTAGAGTTTGGAAATTTATTGGGGGGTTGTTTTTTTTTTTTTTTTTGAGTAAGTTATTTGCTTTTTGAGGTATTCGAGGTAAATTATTTTCAAACTTTTCCGATTGCTTTAGCAGCAAAAGGCAAAGATGATTTTGGTTTGACAATTTTGTTTCAGGGATTGTTTTTTTTTTTAACTTAATAGTAAAGGCCAATATTTTGTGATGTAACAAAAAAATTGGTTTTTAATTAAGTGAAATGGAATGGGAGTGAAATTAACACGGTTGGTTAAATTTTTATAGGCTGTTTGGGCTGCAGGATTGGTAATTTTTGTATATCTGGTATCCAAGGAGCTAGTAGCATATTAAAAAGCTTTAATTAATTGCCTATTAGAGCATCAGGGAGACGGCCACAGCTCTCGCGGAAATAGATTGGGACACGGTAATCGGTTGTCGCATCACAACTCCTGAGCTTCCATAAAAACAGGACCAGAATGGTAGTAGGAGTAATAAAGGGGCACTGCACCACAGGCTGAAAGCAGCACATTCCGCATCACGATATCTGCTGCATCTGCGGAAATGAGGAAGACACAGAAAGCATCCAACACCTGCTAAGCGACTGCTCGGCGCGTTTTAGAGCGAACCCAGTCTGTGGGTAAATCATTCTTTGAGGATCTAGGTAGTCTAGCCTACGTGCCCATAGCGGCTCTGGATGCTTCTGTCAAATTCACAAACAAGAGAGACTTAGGCGATTAGGGATGCCCTACAGTATTTCATCCTCCTCCGCAATCCCTCCTTTTCTTCAATTTCTATCCTCCTTCTCTCCCAATGGTGCAACACAGTGGACTCTATGATCTCTGGGTGATCTTAGTCACAGCCTACTCAGCCTAGCCGAACCTAGAGCATACTTTGGTTGCTAAACAGCTCACAATATATAATACAAATTAGTAAACGGCTTTGTTTAAAATTCTTCGCAGCAATTTTTTCTATTATTTATTTATTAAACCCGATGTTGTTACTACTTGCGCCATCTAGTGGATATACACTGACACCATCTTGCGTAGAGCATTGATAAAAGCAAAAAACAACACTGTTTTGCTTAATTGTCTTCGTCCACTTGCTGAGACAAAAAATGTATCGATCATTATTTTCATGAAGTCTCCTGTACGGTTAAGATTTTCGGTGCTGCGTACAGGCTTTAAAACTAAAAGGGATTGATTTGCAGCTAAAAGATATAACTAGAGGTTCACACTTCTTTCCGCTCCTCAGTTACAAAATGTCTCTATTCAAGCTAGAACAGGGTCCCGAACGAAATAAATACAAGTTTGAATAAGCACAGGAAACTTTTGCTTTAAGTCGCCATATTCCTATTTTTAGACTATCAATATTTATAGTTCCTTTCACATCTGCTCATTTTTAAATTAAGAGATCGCAAATATGCCACAAACTGACTTCAATAAAACTTAATTTAGCGCAAACTGACAGCATGTAAACACTTTCAGCACGCAAAGTGAATACCGAAGCCGTTTTTTCCAGTTTAAAGATACAAAAAAAAACCCACAAAATCTGTCAAGGCAGCACGTGGTAACGTTCCCAGTCGTATCCTGATCCTTACGCTCATTTCCGTTGAGGTTGTTTTTGTTTAAGCTGTTTTTGTTTGGAAAGGCTAACACACACATACACACACACACACAGGTAAACTCGCACGCATAGAAAATGCTAAGAACGTAATGTATCTCACAGATATTTAATCTAATAAAAGCTTTGCCTGACTACGGCTATGGCTATGGCTTGGATTTAGCTTTTGACTAACGCAGCGTAAGCATTGGTTACACACGGAGAGCAAAGCTAGAAAAAAAAGATAGAATATATGGGATGTCACCCCAACGGCAGCCAGGAACGGAATTGTATCTCCAAAGGGGATGGTGGGGTTGCAAAACACACGCACGGCATGTGGCATGCGGCATCTATGTTGTCTGAGTTGGCTGTGGTTAAAGGCAAAGTTTCTCCTGGGTTAGGACTGTTTGTTTGGGGTGTTTGGGAATTTATTTATTGGCGCTGCCTTTGCCGTTGGCAAGGTTGGGTGACATTTTACCGCCGGCTTTATGCACCTGCAGTGACTCTAGAGTAATGGGTTAAATAAAAAGCCAACTGCTGTGCAGCGGGCGTGCTCTGTTCCCAACAACAGCAACAACTACAACAATAATAACAACAAACACAACGTTTTAACTGCGGCTTTAAATGCTTAATTGTAAAATAGTTTGCCATTAAGCTAGTGCAGCGCCATCTAGCGTACAGAATGCCGACAACTTGCGCTATATACCGACTACATAAAAAAAAATGTATGTAGAACTTGTTGTGCCATTTTATTAAGTTGGTTTTAGTGCTTCTGGATGGCAAGCTTTCAAAGGTAAAAGAAAAATTGTTGGCCATAAGTTTGTTGCACAGTTGGCTGCAAACAGGTGTGTGCTACTTTGTGTTTTAACGTATCTTAGCAACTAAAAAGGATGTAATATGGAAATAATTATAACATCTAGTAAGTTATGAAAGCAAAATGTTGCAAGTGTAAATATAAAAAGAAACATTTTGAATGCATGCATGCAACTGAAAGATTTCATAGCGATATAAGGAGCTTTTAAAAACTGTTTAAAAGCAGGCAAAATATTTTTCTAATCCCAACAGAATTGCTTGATTAAAACAGTTTTATTTTTAAATACAGTTTAATTTTTTTTTTGTAGATATAAATAATACGAAAATATTAAAAATAGTTTATCTGTGTATCGGCATTTAGGCGATTAGGGATATCCTACCGTTCTTGACCCTTCATCACAATCCGTCCCTTTTGTTCAATTCCTTTCCACAATTGAGGTCCATGCGGTCTCTGGTTGATCTCAGTCAGTCTCTGAGCTGCCTACACAACCTAACCTAACCTATTTTGAGAACGTTGTACTTTTCAGTAAAACAAAAAAATTGTCATCCCCTTCGAATTAATAAAAGCCTTGAAGATATTAGCCATTTTTTGAATAAGGTTGTTTCCTACCCAAAACCTAACCTCTTGTTTCGCCTGGGAAGTAGGCGTCGGAGATCTTGTAGGTCTGAAAAGATAACAAATTTGGATTCTTCGGAAAAAGTAATTACTACTGGGATCCTTCTTTTCTGCTCACGGGGCTGATAATGTTCACACGTATCAAATTCTTACAAAGACATAGCAGAAAGCCCTATCTAGTGATCACTTTTAAATATTGGAACACTGAGGCCTATATGGATTATCAGCTTTGATTTATTTTGTATAGTAATATAATAGTGGCTTCCAAACAGGTGAAACTAAATATAATGAACTAGATTAATGAAGCTTTTCCTTTGGGCTCTGATCACTGCCTTTAGTTCAAATTTGCAATTCAGTGTGCCAATGATGATGAGAGTTTGTCTTACTTCTTCATCCGTGGCCAGTTACAAAAGCCGTAAATCGCTCTTCGAGGTACTGAGCAAATGTATCCACTTGTTCCTCTGCATTCGAGCAGTTAGTACCATCATTACGCTTTAGAGGAACAATTTGATAGGGCTGCCTCTTTATGTTTTGGGTCGCTTTTTATAGGTTATATCCAGTATCAAGTTTATAGTCCAAAGCCTCTATTCTTCCGTCGAATGACTTTTGTCTGAGTGTCTGAAGTGCCACTTTAAGTTAACTTTCAGCCTTTTTCCAGACAGCCTTGTCTGCGGGGTGAAGGGTGGTCTGAAATTTCCTATGGAGTCGTTGCTTCTTAGCGAGAAGTCGAACTAGCTCAGGAGTTAGCTGGTTACCCACTTCATCCTGTTTGGCAACTGCTGGTTTAGGATTGACAGCAGCTACCGCAGAATGGATTTTTGCCATAATTAGGTCAACCGCGAGTTCTACATCTCCAACAGAGCATATCTCCATCTCTAAGTGGACCGAGTTTTCTAAGTTTTAAGTCGTTGCACACCTTAAAGAAGCGAAGGTGTTGTGTGAAGGGTGATGATCAGCCCAAGGTGATCACTTAAAAGGTCCCAAGTGTCTGTAATAGTAAGGAGCTGATCCGGGACAGCTTGGTAGACCGCAAAATCTAGGCAGGAGGAAAGGCAGTTTGAGTTGCCGGGATATCTTGTAGGTGACCCAGTTGCTAACTGCTTAGCTTTTCTAGAAGTCAAAATAAAATTTTAAAAACATATCAACCCTTTCCCAACAATTACATCGATTTAGAAATGTATGCCAAAAATTCGTTATGGGAAAAAAACTTTAAAAAGTTTCAAAAGAAAATATTTCAGTTCACTTTTGAAATTTTATTGCCAGTTCGATTTGATTTCTCTTTTAACAAAGCTGTGAGATGCAAACCATACAAAAATTGTGAAATTATAAAGAAACCAAATATTTAATTTTTTTTCGTTTATGAAAAAGTGGCCAGAGATTTTCGTCAGACCACATAATTATATATATTACTTTCTATACTCTATCTAGCACTGCTTCTGATTCTTGTCTCCTTGGAAACCCTTTTTTTTTATTAGAATTGATTACTATTTGCGACCAACTCCTTTTTACATGGATTTTGCAACATCTATGACGTTTTTGTTTTTGTTTGCTTGATTTGTTTGCTCTGTCTGGGCATGGTTTATTCCATTCAAAAATGTATCTAACAGCTTGGTAATTAAAGTGAAATAAAGTGCGAGTGGCGTTATCCTTGTCATCCTTTAAATGTTTGTCTAGCTGTTTGCAACGTAGTGTCCTTACCCCTCCGAAATCCGAAACTTCTTTTCGTGCTAGTACTGGCAACACAAGCCTCCTTTTGGGTCTCCTCTTACCCATATATACTATATATATACACACATACATTCATATATACACGTCGAGTTATGGGCGTGCTCCGCATAGTTGTTCCTGTTGTTGTTGTTTTTGTTTGCCATTCATCGTGGCAACAACGTCGCAGTCGCAGTCGTAGACAGAGTCGTAGTTGTTTCAGTATTTGATACCCTGCATTCAAGGAGTTAATAGGGTATTATACCTATTATTTTGTCCGATGTACTAGGTTACAGGCAGCAGAAGATGTGGTCTATGAAGTCAGGTTCAATAAGCTAAAAGCGATATAGCCAATCGGATTGATGATTCAACCGAGGCCAAAATAAAATATCTTAATCTACCATGGAGTGAACTCAGAGTCGTTGTATAAAACCTGGTTCGCCGGCGAAGAGAACCTATTTGACGCAACTATTCATCTAGTAATTAAGTATTACAAAGGAGTCGGGAATTGCATATGTTCACAATAAAAGGGACAGGATGATATTTTTGATTTTTTATGATCACGACTTTCTGCGGGTTTTCAAATTTGTGTCTCAATTAATGTTTCTCGAGGGCAGTGATGGATCCACAGGGGTGATTTTCGGGTCCGAAACCCCTAAAAATTCGAAAAATGTGTTAAAAATCTTTTGCGAGATCAGATATACTTGGTCTATAAATCCTATATCCGCACCTGCTTGAGGATTTTCTGTTTGTTTTTTATTATAATTGATTTTTTACCATATTTTCAAGGATTCTTCTGAAAGTCACATATTTAGCTGCTGATTCCCGTATGCTCAGATAAAATCTGCCTTTGCAAGGAACAGGAAAATATTATTATTATAGTATTATGAAATAATTCTCAATCTTAACACACTTCCACGGATGTCCAAACTAATATTGACAGCCGAAATCACCGACAATTGGTGGAAGATCTTTATATTGCACTATAAGCGAACTCAAGGCTTTCAAATATTATTCGGAAAACATTCCTATAAAAGATTCTACCCATTTTCATTCCCAGAACTCATAAAGAATTTTATGCTACCAGAAGATAAGGTAAGCACTAAAAAATTATCTTTAATAATATTTCATTGCAAATAAAACTTCAAAAGTAGCAGCTTTAGAAATAATTCAAAGGTTCTTTTAGTGTTAAAAAAAACTTGTTAGAAAATTGCTAAATTTGAGGTTGATTTCTAGAACTGGCGTTCTGAGTTAAATTTTGAATATTGTTGTTGTTGTGAATTTAAGGGCCTCAGAGATATATTTCCATCTGGAACGATTGTGTGCTGTAGCTTTCAGACCCGGGTCGTAATGTTACCACTCTTGGTACAATCCATACGTCGGTATAGAAAGCATCACTTCAGGATTTTTTTTAATATTTGAATCTTTAGAAGAAAAAAAAGTAAGCTTTAAAAATGTAAAAACTCTAATTCCACTTTCTTTAATACAATCAAAGTTCAATCAATAGTAGCAAAATATTGATTTTTTCTCAAAAAAAAAACACCCTATATCTGCAAGTATATCCATATTCATGGATTTGAGTGAGTATTCATGCAACGTTCTAAAGTAAATCTTAGCACATAAAACATCCTTCTTTCGAAAAACCATTTACAGAGTATCCCGCCGTCAGCTACCAAGTGGTTCACATTTTTCTGCGTTGTTTTTCTTGTTTTTGTTGTTCGTACAACGTAAAATTAATTTGCACAGCCGTTTTTCATTTCGTTTGTCGCTTCAGTGTTTAATGTTTGTGTGGGCGTGGCTGTGGGGGTGTCTGCGGGTGTGTGTGCGGCTGTGTGTGTGTAGCTTGGCGTGCGTTCCTTGCATATTTTAGCTAGATTGCATTCATTCCAAATTCATTCACCCCACACATACCCCCACCCTGCTCTCCCAACTCAAATAGTGTTGCCACCACCCTCGATCAACACTCCAACACTTCTACATTGAAAAGGCGCTACAATCTTTTGCTACTTGCTGCCAGTGTTGCTCTAGCTACTATTAAAGACGGGAAAAAAATAGAAAATAAAAAGAAAACGTCTAGCATCTAAAGGTGGATTTATAGTGTACTATATACGTCTGAGTACGTCGCTCTACTCCTTCAGACTGTGTGTAAGCAGCATTTAATACGCTGCTGGGCATCCTTCCAGCGGCACTGAAGCCAACTGCCAACCCCCCAAACCCAAACCCCAACCCTTTAACAACGAATTTATAACATTTTTAATGCAAATTTCTATGAAATTAGCGTCGCATCGTAGAAGAAGTAAATTTCTTTTATGAACAAAGGGAAACGGGTTCTTAAGTGGGTCTCATTATAAGGTGTATGGCGAATGGCTTTACGTTGCTTAGCAGACGACGGGCGACGCGACGGGTCAAGAGCAGATTACATTGAATGGCAGCAAACAAGCGAAATGAAGGCGGAGTTGTTGGTGTTGTTGTATCTAACTTGGTTTTGGGTCTTTGGTCTTCGGTGTTCGGTCTACGGTGTTCTGGCCATGGTTTGTTGCAGCTGTTGCCGCTGTCGCTTCTCTGCATATTAAACCATTCTGTTTATTGTGGCTTATTCTCATTTGATGGCCAGCCAAGTTGAAAATGAGCTCTCGGGCTAAGTACTCTTCTGGCACAATGTCGTCGAAAAAGGTTTTTGCATTGGCTCAGATGCTATTTGTTATATAAATGCCAGCAGTGGAGAAGAAGTGCTAATTGGCCAGCTAAGTGTTAATAAGTGCCATAGACTGACTATGGATAATTGTTTTGTTCCAAGTCTTTAAATGGATTTTGGTGTTGGCTAGTCAAAAGGTGCTAAATTGAAAGCTTAACGTTTGGATGACGTTGGTAATGAAATTTGGTACTACTTTGGCTTAAAATTAAAAGCTGGAAATGGTAAATTTATTGTGCAAAATTCCAAGAAGCGTTGGTTGCTAGCTTTACTTGGGCATAGACTTAATTCCCATTAAGACCATGATAATAAGTAATTACGAATAAAAAAAACTTTTTCAACAAATCTGTGTTTGCTTTTAGGCAAAATTTTTAATTAGACTTTTGAAAAGATTTTTGTACGTAAGCCTTGATCTGAGAAAGTCGAAAATATACAAGATTTTAAAACAATTTTAAACTAAGCATTTGACGGAATATTTTGAGTTCCTAAAATTTCTCATATTCCTCTTGATAAAATAAAATACTTTTAAATTTTCAATTGAATATTGCTGGTGCGTCGCTTTCCATCAAAATTCTATTCGCAAAAAAGTTATTCAACAAATGTCATAAAGGTTTCTTCTCGAAAAAATGTTTTTCACAAAGGCAATAAAAAAATTTTTCTTCCTGACATATTTGATTGATTCTAAAGAGCTAAAAAATCAGAAATCAATTTTTTTCAAGGATCCTTCTCTCTCTCTAGATACAAAGTGGATAAAAAAGGTAAACGCAGTAAATGTTCTGTTTTAGCCAAAACTTTCTCAAAAATTGTTTTGTTCCATTTCATACATAGGGAATTTTTAAAATTAGTCGAAGGCCCCAGTAGCTAGAGCTCGTTAAATTAATATTAAGTTTAGCATTAAATACTAGATTTAATTTGAGAAAATAAAAAATAAAATAAATAAATAAAATTATAAACAAGTAATGTTCATATATAAATATCCGAAAGAAAGAGCAAAGTTTAGAATAAAAATCTTAATTCTTGTTTTGATAACTTAAAACAAAAATATTTAATCTCTTCGTGTTTTGATAACATTCCATCAAAAAAATGAATTCTAAGTTTTATTAAATATTCCCTGCCACTGTGAATAAAATGTGAAAAATTGACACTGCGAGAATGAATATCGCAGATGCTAGAAAGTTAGTCGTGCAAAGCAAGCTGGTGACGGAGTGAGCAGAGAACTGATAGCTTCATTTGGGCAAGTTCTTACTCCCCTGGAACCTCCTTGACCATGCTATCAATTGAATAACAAATTGATCATATTTATTCGAATTTCTGCGAATGATCCCTAAGAACTGATAACTCGGAGAGTTCTGTGCTGGTTACAACTTCAAGTCAAGTCACGTTCACTTTTATTAATTATTTGTTTTTGCATTTATAGAAAAAAATGCTTGTAATTCACAACTGGTTATAGCATTCCCTGTAAGATGTTAGTGAATCGATGGCTAATTTATTCAAAAATTTTTAGTTTTATTATTATATATATATTTTTGTTATGATGATGGCAAATAGAGCTGCTTGGTCCCGGATAGCCAGGTATGGCATGTAATATTTTAAAAATTTTTATATTTTTATTATATATGAACTTAGTATTTGTGGATTTCGATTTGGACTTGTTTTTGACCTAAAATTTTATGGCTTTCTCAAACTTACCGATTTTGCACAAGTTTATCCGTAGCTCAGCGTTCTCTTTAAAAATTAAAGCATATAAAATATTTTCTTTTTTATTATTTCCTTTTTGGGAGAGTTTTTAAAGTTGAAATCCGAAAATTTCGAACTTGCGTTTGAGTTTCAAAATTGAATTAATAGATATACTCTTATATAGATTTGCTTAGGTTGATACATGATATAGTGGTCTGATCAAAATATGATAAATTTTTTTTTTACTTAAAAAAAAAGAATTATAAAAGAAACTTATGTTTTACGTGTTACGGATGTTCTCATGATGGCGTCGATGAATTTCCAATCTGAACTGTGTGTGTTAGAGGTTCTCAATAAGGAGGTTTTAAGCCTATTGCGATGTGGTTGTGTGCATTGGTTCGTGAGATATACGCATTTTTGTGTGTATAGTGAAAAAATGCAAAAATGCAAAAACTGGTATTGTTGTTTATTAATGTTCGAGGTCCAACATCATTTCAATCATTGAGAACAGTGAATGGCGTATCGTGTGCAACGTATCGAGAGGCATGCAGCCTAGCATAGACCTTTTGGTCCTTAGCTGTGCCAGATTCGAGGTTATTACGCAACGTTATGGTCAGTTAAAAATTTTACTTTTTTAGCGAAATTAAGTATCCGCCCAACTTGTAGCCTGGCCACCTCTTCTAGACCGACAAACGCTGGTTCTCCTAGGGTGGTCAGACGATGTCTAGAGATGGCTGGGCAGTCGCAGAGTACGTGTGCTAGGGTCTCAGGGACTTCCGGATCCCTGCAGATCCTGCACGATTCGCTTGCCGTTAGTCCCATCCTATGCGCATGCTTCGCTAAGAGGCAATGTCCTGTTAGCACACCCGTGATGGTCCTGCATTCAGTGCGTGAGAGTTTCATTATGAAGTTACTTTGTTTCCTGCCGTAATGAGCCAGCATGATTTTCGCTGTGTGACAGCTGTCTAGATTTTTCCATCTAGCTTTAGCTCTGCGCTTCACGTTGTACTCCAGCATAACGTAGAGATGTTTGATCGGTCGGCGTACGTCGTGTATTTGTCCCTCCGGAAGCCCAACACCGCTTTTGGCAATTGCATCCACCATTTCATTACCCATTATGCCTTTATGTCCAGGCACCCAGTAGATATGCAGTTTACGAGCCGCAGCTAATCTCTGGATGACTGCCTGGCATTCAAGGACTTGGAAGGAGGATGTACAGTGCGATACAATAGCCTTGATAGCGGCTTGACTGTCTATGAAGAGTTTAATCTTTGTTCCAGTTGAAGTGTTGGTGCATGTCAGATCAGCCGCCTTCATTGCGGCGAATACTTCAGCCTGGAAGATGCTGCAGTGCTCCGGAAGCCTGTAACTTCGACTTACATTAAGCTCGGAGCAGTATACTCCAGCACCAACGCCCTTTTCCATCTTTGAGCCGTCAGTGAATAGGTTATAGGTATTGTGACTGGGTATAAGGCCTTTACGCCAGCCGTCTTCCTCCATCGTCACCTTTACCCTTTTCCCAAATTGTAGCTGCGGTATGACATAGTCAATTTCGTCAGAGAGTCCCTGTCCTATTGAACTATGTCCGTAGCGAATGTTCTTAAAAAGACCCGCCGCACCTGAATTTTGGATAAAATATCAATATTATTTATCAGAAGACATTTTGTTTAGAGTACGTCAAGCAAAACGTAATCCAAAGATGTAATTTGAGCCTGAAGTTTACAATGAAGCTTTAATTCATTTTGAAGATCTGTGCTTGGCGATGGCTAATAAAGCATTAGGACAATTGGAAATGCCGTGTCCTCATCGATCAATGCATGATGTATTTCAATTGGAAGAAATGAAACGAATCAAATTAATTATCAATCTAATCGTACTGTCCAGGAGCGTGAAGATCGCAATGAACGTGAAAGAATTTGGTTTAGACAGACCCGTGAAGCGCGACATTCGACTAATAATGGTGCAAGTTTGAATCAAGCTGCAAACTAATCTAAAGATCGTATGTTTTTCCAGATAAGCTAACTAGAGAATCTTACGATGTTTATTCACTTTAAGAGTATTCAAAAAGGTTGGGCAGGACAACGACTGCCGGGCTCAAAAGTTATATTATAAAACTAAAAAAACTTGATTTTACATAGAATAATAACGATTTTTTTAAAGCTCGCATAATCATTAAAGTTATAATAAAAATGTTCTCTAATGCTCTCATATCTAATTAATAATTTTTATCTTTTTGTTTTTCAGATACTAAGCGTATATAACGAATGATTTGCTGCGCAACTTTAACCATAAATAAGTCATCTTCGACGCGCGAAGGATTTAGTTATAATATCCTATGAGCAACGTAAGTGCCAAAATGTTTTATCATAAATTTGCTGCCTAATCCTTGTTATATATGACATAATATACTATATACTATATTTGTGCATAATTTAACTTGTTAATACATATATGTATTAGTTTCAAACTTTTAAGGCCAGCTTAACTAAAAACTAAGCCAACATTTTCAAAACAATTTCTAGTATAGCAGCCATAATGTTAGAAATGAACTTGATGAACTCTATCTCTATATAAAAGTCTTTTAGAGTGGACCGACTTATGAACTTTTTGTATATACTTAGCATACTTTATATAAATAAGTAAACAAGTTTAACTATTTATAAGTTAGAGTTCAGTAATTCTTATTCTTACTCTTGGCAAATTAACATAAAACGTTAAGAGGCCATTGACCAAAAAAAAAAAATGTTTTTTTCTATCTTTTTTTTGCAAATAGATTTTTTATGTGCAAACAAGTTTGTGCCCCAAGTGAATAACAAGCAAATAAATGACTTCTATTATTATTGTTATTATTGTTTCTTGGGACTTGTTATGCTGTCTGAGAGAAATGCTTTTGGCCATTACTTTACAGACGTGCTCAAGTACTGAGCACAGCTGAGTAACATAATTTCTAAATATCAATATACTTTTAGGCCAACCCTAAACTTAGGCTTGGGATTCCCTAAGCCATTAAGTAGACAAAAATCAACAGGAACTTCAACACCCGCATTACATTTGACAAACATCCAATGCCATTTTACCATTTTAATAATTTTTCTCTCGGCCTGGAGTACAGCCAAATAGCAAATAGAAAAACTTTTGCGCGTGTGCCCATGGAAAATTGCCTGCTTAAAAGCGTAAAGCTCTCCAAAATTCACTGGGCTCAAACATTCAGTCGATATTTCATTTTATGATGGCAACAAAAATAAAACCACTTGACCAAAATTACACCTCTAAGCGTAACGCAATGGGGTAATATTCATATTGCCTCAAACATTGCTACTATGTAGTGGGGCCAACCCGTCGTATACGTAACTCGTAACTCCTTCGAGTAGCGCCAGCTATGAAATTGTGGCAAACGCCAAAAAATTTATAGACAAACTTGTGCCTTCGGCCCTGGCAGAGAAGTTTTGCTTGAATATAATATTCATAAATTTAATCCCAACAAACACTTTTCGTGTATTTTGTGCGCTTTATTTTCGGTTTGTTTTGCTTCAGCTTCAGCTTTGGCTTTGCTCTGCTCTGGTCTGGCCTGGTCGGGTCTTGGGATTGGGCTTGGGCTTCAGTTGCCGCGTTTATCATTGCAGCCAACGTCAAGTATTCCACTTACTTTTTTTTCGCTTTTTTTTGCAACAATTTCCGACTTTACGTTTTTGGTTTGGTTTGCATTGGTGTTTACTTTTTGTATACCCTGCAGCCAGGAAGTTAAGGGTTTATTCGATTTTGTAGAAGGCAGAAAGTTACAAATTGTGCAGGAATCTTCGAGGCGTTCTTGTAAAGATGAGGTAATCCTGATCAGGCTGTCATAAAAAAAGACAAATAAGTTTTTCTCTGTTGTTTCGAGCAAAAATTCTCCTAATGATCGTACGGAGTATAACATAATTAAGGCTATTTATTACTCTAACGTTCAGGAAACGACTATATCTCAGGTAGCAGCATATTTAAAGAAGAGTTATTTTGGATAATTTAAACTAATATGAAAATCATCGCTTGCGGTATCATTTATTACCTTTCTTCGAGTTTTTTAAAGATAGTCCCCTTTTAAAGAAGAGCACTATTAGTACCTGTGGTCCACCAATTATATCCCTTCTTCTCACTCTTTTTGTTCTTAGTATCTTGCGTAATTAATTAATTAGTATTTCTTCTTATACCATATATTGGCAAAGAAGAAATTTTTTAGAAAAATGTATTCTATTTAATTTTTAATTATGATTTTAACTGTGATGGCCCTATGCTCTACTAGGAGTAAAAGGACATAGCCAACACGGTAAACCATCAAAGTCATTTATAACAAATTCAAGTACTAACAGTGCTATTAAAATCTAGGAAAAATTTTGTTCACTAAAGATCAGTACGCAGGGCAAAAAAAAGCTTTTAGACAAGACCAAACTTCATATTAGAAATGCTAGCAAACGTTTTAGAGCCAATATGTTTGCTTTTTCGTACGTATCTTTCTAACCAAACAATGCTGCCCATTTGGTCGAATAATGACTAGATGGCGCCAGCAGTAACAAAAGGTGTTCTGTTTTAGTGCTTAAATCAAGAAGTAAAAGTGAAGCAAAATTTGGAGAAAAATCTTATAGCTACGCTTTTAAATATTTATTGGCACTTTTACTGGCGGGACAAAAAAAAACTATATGCAATTCGACGTTTTTTTTGATGCTGCGTACCGGTCTTTAAAAATGATTTTCATAATCTTGCATTTGAACTACTTGACGTTTTTTCGTTTAAATCAAGTTCCATTTAATTAGCTTTATTTTTTAAGGACTGACCCATATTTGCAAATATTAACTAGTAAAGACGTAACTATGAATTTTTAAAATGTCTAAGAAAAAAATAAAGTTTCTTGATTTTTTTGTATAGATTGAATATAAAAAAAGGTAGAAGTTAATTTAATTCTATTGAGTTCAGGGCTACCTAAAAGGATGCGAACATTTTTTTTTAAGATTTTATTTACATCCATTATTTTTATTTTTTTAAATTGGTTTCTAAGCGATATGATGTGACCTTACTATAATTTTCGTTTATGGTATTTTCCAATAAAAAAATAAATAAATGTTATTTGAGTGAATTCAAAAAAATTGTTTTTTTAACTATTTACTTAAAAGAATTTCTCTATTATATTATGAGATATGACTTTATAGGAAAAAGAGTGGCCAAATAAATTTTTTAAATATTTTTTTTTTTTAATCATCGAAATTTTATGTTTATATAATTTTAGTTGAGAAATTTTTAATTTTCATGATTAATTGATTGTGTCATACTTTTTTTCTTTGTTAAGACTATTGTAATAAATTTTAATTTATTTAGAATTTTAAACTAAATCTCTACTCAACACAGTCATCATTTATTAAAATAATTTTATTCTTGTGGTACATTTCTGCAAAATAATTAATTTAAAAAAACAGAACAATATAATACAAACAATACGAATAAAATATTACAATAGTCTAAGACAATTTATTCGAGGACCAAAATTTCGAATTAAAGTAAATGTGGCGGTTTAATTTTAATAGAAAAATACGACGAATATTTATTTTACACTGGACAATTCTTCAAATATAACCATCAACTGTTTATTCCATTCCCGTGATTTCCATTAAAAAAAATCGAGAAACTAAAAATGTCAACAATATTGGACGCAATGACTGAAAGGGTTAAATAATATTATTCCTTTGGTACATTTCTAAAATTAATAAACTATTTAAATAAAAATGAACAATGTTACAATCTTGTAAGACCTCTATAGAAAATTGTAAAGTTAAAAAACATTGATTTTTTAACTTTTTTATTCATTTATACTTTTAAATACCAGTAAATTTGCTACGTAAGCTCATGTGGGCCTATTAAACAAAAAAGTGTATACTTTTTTAAAACAAATTTCAGGCCACTTACTGAGTAGAGCATTTTCACTAAACACATCAAGCCGCTTTAAACTTCTCATCATAGATTTTTTGTTAAGCTTACAGGGCATCCCACAGTCGTATACCTCCCCCCTACTGTACATTTTTTTGCTGCGCTACTTTACTGGTTTCGGCCGTGTAGAAATAAACAAAATAAATAATTCATAATGCAAATAGGCAAAATAATACAGAGACGACGAACTGGCAGCCGGCAACACCAACAACAACAGAAACAGTAGCAACAAGGAAATAAAATCCACCGCAGGCAAAGAGTAGACTTTGCTGATTCCCTGCTTACCATCCCTGGCAAACTTGGCATCCCCTCTCTGGACTCACTTCAGTCACAGCCTGCGACTTGACTATAGCACTTGGGCTGGCAATCTGTGTGTTGTCGGTGTGTACATAAGCGCTTTTGAGGCAAAAGGATTACCAAACGAATCGGACATTCGTCCTTTATAGTCTGCTTTGTTATGGGTTTGCCACTGCATTGAGATTCCCATCCTTTTTTTTGCCTTACTTACTCTTTTTTTTATATTTAGCTTGTATTATTTAGTCGAAGCAAAATACAACGAAATTTGCTGTAAAGTTACAAGCTGGACTCCAAGATAAGCGTGGTCATGTGCCATACGGCCTTTGAATTCCAAATGTGAGGACCTTCTTGGTTCCACCTGCACTGCAAAAAAAAAATGTATTTTCTTTGTTATTTATGAGTGCTTGAGTAAGGAATTTTTACTATGTCTTTGCTGACTTTCTGACTTTGTCTTGGTTGAGTACGTCACATCAACTTGGTTAAATAATATATAACTTTATATAGCTTTAGTTCGTGCCAGAAGAGGTATATATTTATATATTGAATATATGTATATACATATATATATTTATATACTTACACAGCTAGTTTTTATTTTTTCTTTTTTAAATTCGAAAATAATAACTAGTCCATTATGGAATGCTTTGTTTAGTTTGTGAGTACTGTACTTTGACAATTTTTTAAAGCTGAAAAATGTTTAGATTTTCGGAATTCATATATTTTTAATAAAAATAATTTTGTTATTTTTCAAGAAAGGCTAAAAAGCTAAATTTTTGTTAACTATTTTTTAATCCCTTGTAGCTTTAAATTATGCAACATATTTACTGCTAAAATTTTATTTTATGATTTTTATAAAAGTTTAATAAATTAAAAAAAAAAAAAACAACACTTTTGCATAGTGCACTTGTATTTCGTTGGTAGTGCCCTCCGGCTTAGTTCACTGTGGCTTACCAAACTTATGTTCAGCGTAAACTAAGCCACGGTTAAGGGTTTAGGGCTTAAAGCAGTCGATGGGGTGCACTCGGGGCAAAGTGGAAGAAGTCAACGTCGCATATTTTAAATGAAAAAAAAAAGGTGAAAAAATGCAGTAAGCGTAAGGCGGGGGGAGGTCTGGGCACTTGGGGTTAAACTAAAATAATCAACATGGCGGCAAGGGGCAGGCAGGTATCAGCGACAACAGAGGAGCAAGTGTAATCGCACACAGAACACAGCTACAACAACATCAAGAGCCACACGCAAAAGAACAACAACAAAACATGCAACAAAATCGGATTAAAAGCGCTGAACCCAAAGCCAGTTGCAAGTGTAGTTGTTGTCGCTGTCGCAGTTGTTGTTACTGTTGTTGCACTGCTAAAAGAGATACAAATTGCAACAAGACGGTTTTTTATAGTTCAACGATGGATTTACGATGTTGCACGACTTTGAACTACATTTGTCGAGCTTGATCCGTCCAAAAGACGTAACCGTGGAACTGCTTAAGTTTGGTCGCTTCCTGCGCTACATGCACAAGTATGTAGTGTATGTATATAATATACGCTATATATATACATACATATATACTACAATATGCCATAAAGCAAAAAGAAAAGCACTAGAAAAGTAGTAGAAAAAAAGATTGTCTAGTTTGTAAACCAACTGGTTGCTTGTCCGGATTGAAGTAGTGGCTTTGGTTGCACTTGCCGGTTCGTTCGACCATTACGCTGGCTTCTCCACTTCCAGGGGTGGCTCATAAAAGTCGGCTAAAAACTCTCAGCTTGGTAAAAGTTGCCACAACTTGCCGGCGCCGATGAAGTAAATGCAAAAGGCAGAAATAATGAAGGAGTGCAGGCGGGTTGATGGGGTCGAGGGAGGTTGAGGGGAATGGTGTTGCAGCAAAGTGCAGCAGTTGCAAGTGCCATCAAAATGGCGAAAAAGGCGCACATAATGCGGCCGTAAAACGAATGCGCGCGCCTTGCCAGCAACAAATTTGCAACATTCTAAGCCATTTTACGGTCACACCGATATACAAATACAAACATAGTAGATGTTGCAAGAGGGCAAATGTGAGTAGACGAAGTTGGGATACTCTACAGTGGAGAGTCGCAGTAGTAAGCTGAGTAGCAAATACTATTTTGGTAGGTAGGTTAAGGTGGCAATTGGGACTTTGGCCAACTCCCCAACTTACTTAGACCAAGAACAGGCGCTTTGTGATACGGATAATGGGAGTAACTGATAAGGATATAAAATAGAATAAAAAAATTGGGGAAATAGGAAAAGTGAAAAGTGGGATGATAGTTTAGTGCACTGGCCTCGATAGAAGCCGCTTAAATATGATTTAAGTGGATTATAAAAAGATTATTTTAAATTAATTTTGAGATTATTTTTGATATTTTGATAAGTTTTTTAAAATTAAAAATTTATTGAGGAATTCTTTAGAACCCCACGAAAAATATTTTAGCATATTATAAAAAGTTTTTATCTCTCTTTCAAATTCAGAATTTAATTTAATTTGGGTTTTTTGTGTAAAATGTAACCCCATAAGAAATATGGATTCTGTGAAGTATTAAAAAAAATTTATTTAAAAAAAAGCTATTATTTTGGATATTTTGATAAGTTTCTTAAAATGAAGTATTAAAAAAAATTTTTTTTTTCGAAATAAATGTTAATGTGTTATTTTTAATTTAAAAATAATTTAATTTAAAATAAATATTAGAAAATGTACTTTTTTTAACATTGCTTAATCAATCCATTTGGGTATATTATATAAATACCAAATTAAAAAAGTATTAAATCCTATACTTTAAAAAAAGAGGGATTTGACATATTTAAGAAACACTAAAAAAATTAAAAAAAATTCATATTTAAAAAAAATTTTTGGTTAAAAAATATTAAATAATTTTCTTAAATAGAACTTTTATCAACTAATATTAATAAAATGGATCCGATAATATTTACTAGTTTGGTCCCATTGAAATAAAATCGAAAAACAGATTTAAAACTAAAATCGGACTACATCATTAGTTTTCAAAATTGCTTGGAGCAGTTTCTTATACTATTTTTTCTTATAATACCATTTTTGAAAACTTCTAATAAATAGAAAATTTATTAAATTGAATTGAATACAAAACCTATCGGCTTTCAAGGCTTCTTCTTCTTAAAAAAAAACTTTTTTCTTTGGAACTATTTACGAGAGTTTTAGGTTTTTTTAATTTTTGAGTATAGTACTGCAAAATACTTTTTATAACCGATAGTTTTCTGCAAATTCTGAATTTTTTGACCGTATAAATTAAGTATTTTTAAATTAATCTATTAATTGTCTTTATAGAATATCGCGATTTGTTTTCTTTTTTACATCTCGATAATTATTCATTAATATTTTTTTTTTTATAAAAACTGAAAAAGATATGAATGAAAGAAATTTGTATCTGTAAGAATAAATATTTTAATCAGTGTTATTATTAAAGAAACGAAATATATAACTTATGATCAGTTTATAAATGTGAGTATAGCTAATAAAAAGTTTAGCTCTTTTTAGCTTCAATAACTTTTTGAAGGCGTCTTGTAAAGACTTCTTGAAATAAATCTTTCCTCACATTTATTTTGATTGTGTCGGCATTCAAGCTTGTATTTTTCCATAAATGCACAAGGTAACACTGTTTTCTATTCATTTTTTTGGACTTGAGTGTATTACTTCAAAACATATTCGCATCAAATTTACGGAAGCTCTACGGAATTATGCTTTTTTAAGTCCCTGCCTGTTCGGAAGTGCTTCAGACTGCTGCGTACTGGTCTTAAACACAATTCATATGTTGACTCGTCTCGATGTATTGGATGAAACATAGAATATTTCTGTAATGTGTATATTTGTACTATCTTCGAAAACTCACATAACCTCTGCAAGAGTATACTTCACTAACACCAACACACATACAAGCAATGCAATCCCACGGGCTGGCCAAAGGAAATTACGGATTCAAATTAGCGGCACTCAATCTCAATCTAAGTTTTGCCCGCTGCTGCTGCTTCACTGAACCGCCCGCTAATGCATTTTGTGCAGCACCGTTCCCCTCAATGTCCTCTCTGCCCACTCTGTCCCAACCAAGCTACCAGGCGCACTTAACCCACTGATGACGGCCCACTTTTATGCAATTTAATCAACTTATCGCGTAAAATGCACAAACGTTTTCAGCAAGCTGAACACTAAAGTACTTCAACTCGGTCCAAGCCCCAAAGTAATCAATGATTTTTCAGCTTTGCATTAAAATGCAAGCACCTCCTAGCTCCAGCCCCCACCCGGACTACCCCCGAACTACCCCTATTGGCGCTGTTGCTTATTTAGGGCTAATTAAGTTTCATTTAATGGCTGGCGTCCTTGTTGAGGATCGCGACTCCTGGAAAATGGGTAGGCTACTTGGTTGCTTACAGTTTAGCAGTTTGTTGTTTGTAGTGGCTGCCAGAAAAAAGGATGAAAAAAATAAAGGATTTTCGTGCTTGAGTTTTAACTTGTTCACAGTTGTGGCAAGTAGAGCAGAGGGTGTGGCGGTGGCTGTGGCAGTGGCAGGCTGGATAGCTCCTTGAAAACCTTAATATAAGTACAAGTATTTTAAGTAAAGTTTTCGTGGAAAATGCACTGCATGTGTTGCAACTTTGGCTGGTGTTTGTTTTTAGCCATTTTCAATGGCTGTTGAATGTTTAATTGCTGATTAAAGTTTTTCGGCTCTTGCAGTTTCTTCTTCTTTTTTTTTCTGGCAGCCTCAAATAAGCGTCAGAAACTTTTTAGATTTAATTTTGCTTATTTTCTTTGGCAAATTCTTTTTTTGACTTATTTTTGCTGTCCATAAAGTAAAAGCACTTAGCGGGCTTGACTTTATCGTAAGCCCCTCCGAAAAAGAGAATGAAAATAAAAAACGTTCGGCCACAGTGCGTATGCGTTATCAAAATTCGTTAAATTGATTTGCAGCCAAATGTAGCCTAATTTATGGCTTCTGTTAAGACGAATAGCAGCGGATTTGTGACAGGCGGGAAGGTTTGGGTTTTTTTTAATTAAATGCTAAAAGTTGTCCAAAGTATTCCAAAATGTTTAGCTTTTGTTGGGTTTGGTTTGAGGAGATTTTATTAGATTAATATTAGCAGGCTTTTAGATAAGCTGAAAAGGACGAAAGATTTTGTGATTTGTGTCCTAGAGCAGTTGTTAATTAAATTAAAAGCGGTAGAAGTCTGCATAGCAGTTTCAAGTGGAGATAATTTCGATTTTGTAATAGATGCAATAGCATTAATTTTATTTCTAGCAAAGCACAGTGGTTCAAGCATTTAAAGTTTAAGTGAAATTTAATATTGTCTTAGCAGTTAATTGTGGTGCAATAATGGATAAATGGAATTTTTAATTTTGCTACCAAACGTTTTTGAAGGGTAACTGTTTTTCGAGAATTTATTTAGGTTTTAGTGTTTAATTTCAATTTCAATATTTTATTGAACCATTTAAAAATATTTTTCATATTAAAACGCTATTTCATGAATCCTCAAAAAGCATACCATCAGCTTTTTCGGTCCAATTTAAGACAATTAAGTCTTTTCAGAAATTTTTGGAAAAATTATTTATAAATTTCCACAAAAAGAAAAATTGTATTTTGGGCAAAAGGCACATATTTTCTCGTGTATTTCAATGCATTGAATCCGAATCAGAGCCCAGAATTTACTTGACAGATGAAGAATTCTATCCTAATCTAAAAAAACGTCTTCGAAGAGTTTTACATGATTTTTATGTTGCTGAATCAGAATCTGATATCTAAAAATTCTCAGCACGTTAGGTGTAGAATATCTCTTTTACTGCGATTTTTTTATGTTATGAAAAAACCCTGACCTCAGCTATTTTCGGAGCTGATTTCGATACTGATATCTAAAAATCCCACGTCAAGCTGTTTTTATACCCTGTACCGTATGGTACCAAGGGTATATTAAGTTTGTGCAAGCCGAAAATGTATGTAACATATAGAAGGAGACGTCGGAGACACCCCCAAAGTTACCTAAAATATGATCAGGGTGAATAGAGAAGTCGATATACCCTTGTCCGTCTGTCCGTCTGTCAGTCCGTCCGTGTGAACGCCTAGATCTTAGAGATGGTAAGAGCTAGAGCTACCAAACTTTCATTAGATCCCATATTATTCCATAAGAGACAAGTTTATTTTATTTTTTGATATCGGGCATAAATTATATAGCTCCCATGGGGGTGTTTGAGACGACCTCGACAAAAAAAAAGTTTTAGTTGAATAATACGTTTGTTTATGAAGATATCGTAAACAAATTTGGTATTTGAACGTTTTTTATAGTTTCCAATCACTGTAGCAAATTTGATTAAAATCGGTTGCCTATATCATATAGCTCCCATAGGACCGATCGGCCAAAATAACTTTTTAAAGAAAAATTCGCTATATTTCGGTTTTTAATAAAGATATCGTAACCAGATTTGGCGTTTGGAAATTTTTAGACCACTTAAGCAATGTGCCAAATTTGAACAAAATCGGGTAACTATATCATATAGCTCCCATATGTCCGATCTTCCAAAAAATCGATTTTTTAACAAAATTTGTTGTGTTTCGTTTGTTTGTTTGTTAAGATATTGGGACCAAATTTGACATTCGTGAGTATTTTATAGTTCCTAAGCACTGTACTAAATTTAATCCAAATCATTTGACTAGATCATATAGCTCCCATAGGACCAATCGGTCCAAAAACACGTTTTATACAAAATTCGATGTGTTTTGTTTGTTTGTAAAGATATTTGAACTAAATTCGGTATTTAGATCTTTTTTAAGGTATTTATGATATAGCTCCCATAGGAACGATCGGTCAAAAAAAAGTTGTTTGCTTAAAAATTCTTTTGTTTTTGGTTTTTTGTGAAGAAATCGGACCTTATTACAAGCTAGTGGTACAGGGTATCCTAAAGTCGTACGCGCCCGACTTTATATACGCCATTTTTTTTAAATTATATCGTTGTAGCGTGATTAATCCCAAGATTCACCATTTCTTTACTTCAATATAGTCAAAGTTTCAAGATCATCTTAAAATAAATGCGTTTCACATGTGAGCACATTATTTAAAGGAAATACATTCCAATTAAAAGATAATAGTTATATGTTGCTATAGCTGTAACTATTTATTTAAATTCTTTTTTGGAGCTTTCGTTTCAAGTGTTTATAAATAATGTTTAACTTAATCTAAGACCATCAGAAAATTGTTAAACGAATAGTTTTTTTAAGTTGACAAACAGCGGGGCTTTATAAAAAATGTTTCGCAACGAATTTTGTTGGCAGTCAACTCTTGGGCCTGCCATGGACGAAAAACAGCTGTAACTACTGCTGGCGCCATCTAGTGACTTGTCCTTTAGCGTTATATTACGTCAATCAGCTTTTTAGTTATAGGACAACGTAGTTTTGTTTGTTTATTTTTGTTTACTTGCCGTTTACATTTAGACATTAAACTGTTAACGACTATTTTTTTTATGAATCTTTATAAATTTTTTAAAGTTCTTGTATCTTCCAAATTAAATAAGTCGACAATAGATTCATCTCGACTTATATCTTCTTCTTGTTTGTTTTGCTGCTATTAAAACATTTAATAATTTATAGATTTCTTTTAATTATTTAGTTTATATATTATGCACCTGTTATATTCCCAAAAACACATGTAGAACATAACCTACAAATCGTCTTTTAATAAATAACTCAACTCATAAGCAGCTCTTTATATGACTATTAAACGTCTTATATAAAATATAATAAATGTACATTCAATTATATTTCTCAATTGCACTAAAAGCCGTCAACTTAAAAGTCTTTTATAGCCATAAATAAATTTATTTTGGCACATAATTTATTATTCCCACAAGATTTTAGGCAAATTATTTGCCTGACTTTATCAAACATGTAAGCCACATTGGCGCCCAAGTTAAAGTGACATGTTGGCATTAACATGTTAAACTAAATGTCAGATACTTGCAACCAGGGAGCTGTCACTAAATACTAAACTGCAAACTTGTCAAAGATTTAAGCGCAAATTGGCCAAAAATGTAAACGTAAAGTGTAGGAATTTAAATTCTGGCTTAAATAGGCTGGATAATTATCATAGACCGCAAACGAGAAAACCTTCAGCTGTTTTCTCTCTCATTTGTTTATACTTTTAAGAGCTGTTTGTCATTCATTCATTCATTTATTCATTCATTCATTCATTCATTTCGGCTCATTCAACAATAAAATTTGGTACAGTTCTGCACAACTTTCAAATATAATTACGAGCACAAATTGTGCAAATGAAAAGTCATGGGGGGGCTTTTAATTTCGAGCGTAATTATTTGTGGCCAAAAGCATTGCAGGCGATATATAGTATATAGTATCGGATGCTATATACTCTTACTTATATGGCATATAATGTACAACATTTTTGATTTTTGTTGCGCAACGTTTCAATGTGCATTGGGTGATAAGCATTTTAATTAGTTTTAAGTGATTTTCATTACCAACCGAAACATTTTGGTAATAAGGGCCATAAATATTTGTACAATAATCAATTTAAATGCCTGCCGGTTAGCCAGGCAATTCATATTTGTTTAGAGATTTTTAATTAGCCATTTCAAATGTCAATTGGCCAACAATAATACACCTTTAATTTGGGTCTAATTGTATAAAATATTGTTGTGATGAAATCGTCAAATTATCAAGGTGTCAAAATCGATTGACATCTATGATGAGTTAATTACAATATGTTGGAATTGTAATTATGAGCATTGATTGTTTGTGTGGAAAATGTAGAACAAGGATTTGGGCTAATGTAGAGTTTCATAAAAGGATTATTTAGATTTATATTTTAATATTGATTAATTTTCCTTAAAACAAGCACATAAGAATGTCTTTGATGAAGCGATTTGTTTGATTCTCTACTTATGCTTTTTCATACAGTGATTCATTTTTTATTTTTCTATAAATTAAAAAATATTTTTTGGGAATAGATAATACAAAAATTCCAAGGTCCATATTTGATATTTAAACATTGGCTCTACAGGTGATATCGGTCGAGCACCCTAACTAACTCAAACAAATTGTTATAAATTGAAATGAATTTTAACTTTTCTAGTTTGTTAAAAACAAAATATTTTTTTTTTAATAATGTCTTTATGCGTAATGCAACTAATCTCATGAATTCATAATATTTCCATAAAATTAAAGTTTTAGGATCCTCGAAAGAGAAATCCGTTTTATAGTCTGGGGTCTGACTTTTATTTTTTTTTTATTTAAAGGAAATCTTTTTTTTTTATCAAAAATATAATAGTTTCATGCTGCTATATCCTCCCCTCTCGCAAAAGGAAGCTTTTATCAAAAATTCCCTAAGAAAAAGATTTTTTAACGAATGTTTGCTGTTTCGGAAAGTTTTTTTTCTTTTTTATATTTTTTTACGTCCTTCATTTCAATGTGAATTTTATTATATTTTTCTCCCATTCGCAACTTTTTACAAAAAATTAAAAAAAAGTAAATTTAAAAATTTTGTTGTGTCTATCGTATATATTTTGCATAAATGTTTATATGCAAAAATTGAAAAAAATCAAATAAATTTTTCATATTTTTAAAAATTAATTTTTATAATAATATAATATTTAATAATAATATTTATACAAAAGATATTTTGAAAAATATTTTTTAAGAACAAAGTTATTTATAAATTTATACAAATATTTATACAAGAGATATTTTGAAAATTATTTTTTAAGAAGAAATTTTTTTCACTTTAATATTTATATTATAAAATGTATTCTTGCAATATTTGTTTGAATATTTTTTTTCCATTTTCGAAAGTTTAATTTTAAAATTTATAATTATTTTTATTTTATCTGTTAAAATGCATAACTTTGAAGCTTTACCTAATTTTGAAATTATTAAATATATATACAGAAGACTTAAAAATATTTTTTTATAAGTATTTAGAATAGAGATTTAAGATAATTGTGTCCATTTTGGAAAGATTCTTCACAGCAATTTTTTTTCGTTTATCATTTTTTTGTGCTTTTTGCAAAATTATAAAACCTGGCCAGATTTTGCACTTATATAGAAATCTTTATCTTTTATTTATTTAACCAAAAATTTTAATTGAGTAATGAATACTGCAAGTCCATTTAGACTTTGTCCTGCCCAAACTTTTTGAATAATGTTAAAGTGTATAAACATCGTAAGGTTCTCTAGTTAGCTTATCTAGACAATCATAAGATTTATTGGATGACTTGGCTTTCATAATCTCTAGAAAGCCGTATGGATGATCTAAATCGATTCTTACGAGAGCTCGCATCTCAAATAAATTCATGCACCTACAGAAACTATGTTTCAACCCCTTTGCACACGTATTCTGTCTGCATTTAATGTCCAATACCCGAGTTGAATAATTTTCTACTATGCTATATTCACATATATTCACAAAAACGCGTATATCTCACAGAACCAATACACATCATCAAATCGCAATAAGCTTAAAACCTCCGTATTGACAACTTCTAACACACACAGAAATAATATTTGAAATTCTTTAACGCGTTCATGAGAACACCCGTAACACGTAAAACAATATGATACTGATATGTAAATAGTTCTATAAGAATTTATTTCACACAGCACTTCTGGATATACAAGCAGCTCAGGATGTTTGTGAATGTTTTTTTGTGTGTCGAATATCCTCCTTTTATATTGAATTTCTTGTAGTTCTACATTTTGGTAATTTTTGAAGAGCGCCACCTATCGGATAATGTTGAAACTATGCTAAGAACCTTGCCACACGGTGCCCTTAAACACACACGTAATATTTTATTAAAATAGGTCTGGTGGCTTGGGAGTCTATAGAGGACATACGAAATTTATTTGATTTTTATATATAATATATAGATAGATAGATGGAAAATAGAAAAGAAGATAGATTAATATTGTTTCAAAAATTTTGTAGTACTCCACCGAAGCTACTTAAGATAATTTTTTTAAATGCTGACCCTCGACCATTTTCGCCTTCTTTCCAAACCATATCTTTAAAAATATCTTAACTGCACATCCAGAAGATAATTCATCTGGATTACCTCTTAATATTTTAATTTGCTATAAAGTTTAAGCTTTGATAGCTTTGAGTGCCTGAACAGCGTTCAGTTAATGTAGCAAATTGTTAACAGGCTGTTGAACAAGTATCTATCAGATACTTTTAACACAGCCATAAGCAGACAATTGCATATATAGACATTATATACGATTTTATGGTTCATTTGAGTGAGTGAGTCAAAGAGCACAAAGGAATGAAAAACTAACAATTTCATGGACTGCATTGACTGCAAATGGGGGAAGTTCAAATGTATCTCAGCTGGAATACAATAACTTACAATTGACGTCTCAAATGTGTAGTTGTCAGTATCAATTCAAGACAGCGTTAAGTGTGGGCACTTGTAATACCAAACCGACTGTTAATAGGCGTATCAGGCAGTCACGAGCTGACTGTCTAATATATGGCACACTGTGGACCGGTTTAAGTCCAAGGTTCTTGAGCATTTCTTTCAAGTACATAGACGAGTATATAAATTTTCACCCTTTGCTGCGCCAAAGCGTAGAAACCAAATCAAACGAGTTTTTTTTCAGAAACTGGATCGACCAGGCATTTGAATATTTATAGATTGTGTGCAGCGCGCAGATTTTAAAAGATACAGCTGCAAAGATACAAAACAACAGATACAGATACAAAGCTACAGTCATCAGCCGTAATATACAATGCGCATCATTTTTAGTTTTCACACCTTAATGAAAATTACACCTGAAATGTTTGGCTATAAAAAACGGCTGAGATTAAATACCGCAAATAGCTAAACGGCGTAGA